>JADRCH010000030.1:4722234-4781045 GCA_019843965.1 Rhynchomys soricoides
TATATATCTATATATCTATATATCTATATATCTATATATCTATATATCTATATATCTATATATCTATATATCTATATCTATATCTATATATCTATATATCTATATATCTATATATCCTTATATCTATATCTATATCTATATATCTATATCTATATCTATATCTATATATATATATATCCCTACAATCAGGGTCTCCATTTGAGGGACAGTCATATATTTAAAGGGAGGCCAAAATATTTTCCATATTTTGGAGTCTTTATCCAAAAGACCTAGAGAATGAGGGAACATATATATTTATAGTCTTTGGATGCCTATTCCATTTTGGCCCAAGCAACATACATAAGTCAAAGGTGAGGGTTAGGGAGCGATAGGCAATGATATTAGTAATTAGGCTCCTGTCTGTAGTTCTAATCAAGGTCCATATATTGTTGTTGAGCATGTGCCTTGGCACCTGGAGGCAACATAAAAGAGAAAAACTAGTTCCTAGAGGCTTTTACCAGTCTGATTTTTAACAGATCCTGTGGATATTGCCTGATGATTCATCACTGGTCCAGAGTATTGATGTTTCCAGAAGTTGAACTTCAGATGAGAGTGATAAATCCAGAATTGGATCCCATCTATTTTCACAGCCACCAATGTGGTCTGGATCATGAAGTGGGGTCACTTTTAGAGTGTGCCCAGGGCAGTTCCATTTTGACCTAGCATTTCAGCCTGTAAAGTGGGACAATGGACGTCATATCTCTCTTCTCTATCTGCTTCCTGCTGACTTTAGGATGTTACAAAGGGGCCCAGGAAGGCTGAGATGCTAGTCAAAAGGGGGGCAATGGGACATTAAACAGATTAGCTGATCCAGATTCAGCAGCTCCACAGATGATCTACAGATGGAGTCTGTCAGCCAGGTGAAAATCTGCTGAGATATAGACTAGGGACAGACATTAAAATTGTCTAGCAATTGGAGGAGACAAGAAATTCCAGACCACAGGCGTAGACTCATGCCTTTGAGACCTAGTAAAAGCTGTATGTTTTGGTGGAAAGGCATAGAGCATTTTTTTTCAATTGAGAGGGCTAAATATACAGATGTCTTGATGAACAGAGATGTTTTTACAATGATGATATGCGTCTTTAAGTTTATATTCAGAAGACCACAAAAGGAAATTTAAAATATTAGGCATGTGACTGAATTGTTAACTGCCAGTGATCCATTATCTTATCAGAACTCCATTGATCAATGTGAAAATTGTGAACTTAATCCCACCAGCAAGACACCAGCAAGGTTGAGTGACTGTGCAGAATATCCATTCACTGAACTTCTAGCAAATAGAATGATGACTAGAGGGTAAGTCCCACTGAGATTACAGCAAGGTTGAATGACTGAGCAGAATGTACCTCCCACTGACCCTCCAGCAAGTTTGACTAAGTGATCAGAGTGTACTCCCACAGAGACCCCCCAGCAAGTTTGACTGAGCAGAGGTACCTCCCACTGTGCCTCTAGCAAGGTTGAGTGTCTGAGAAGACCTTTGTAACACTGAGCCTCCAACAAGTGTGAGTGAGCAGAATATTACTCCCACTGGGCCTCCAGCAAGTTAGAGTGACTGAGCAGAAAGTAACTCCCACAGAGCCTTCAGCTTGGTATAGTTTTTTAGAAGAAGGTACCGCCCACTGAGCCTCCAGCAAGTTTGAGTGAGAGAGCAGATTATAAATCCGAGTGAGAGCCCACCAAGTTTGACTGACTGAGCACTGTATGCCCACTGAGCTGCTAGCAAGTTTGAGTGACTGAATAGAATGGTCATCCCTCTGAGCCTTCAGCAAGTTAAAGTGACTGAGCAGAATTTACATCCCACTGACTTCCAGTGAATTGAGCTTCCAGGATGGTTGAGTGACTAAGCACAACAAACCTCCCACAGAGCCTCCAGCAAATTGAATGACTGAGCAGAACGTTCCTCCCACTAAGACTCCAACAAGTTTGAGTGAGTGAGCAAAAGATACTTCCCACTGAGACTCCAGCTAATTAGAGTGACTACATAAAACCTAAATTCCATTGAGCCTCCAGCTAGCTTGAGAGACTGAGCAGAACATACCTCCCATTGAGCCTCCAGACAGTTTGAGTGACAAAGCAAGAAGGTACCTCCCATTGAGCCTCCAGCAAGTTTGAGTTAGTGGAACATATATCCCACTGAGATTCCAGCAAGGTTGACTAACTGAGCAGAAAGAATGTACTCCCACTGAGCCCCCAGAAATGTGGATTGACTAAGAAGCACATTACTCCCATTGAGCCTCCAAGCAAAATTTAGTAAGAGAACAGAAGTTATAACTCCCTGTGACTCCAGCAAGAGTGACTAAGCAGGACATATACCTGATCCACTGAGCTTCCAGCAAGGTTGAGTGACTAAGCAGAACATCCCTCCCTCTTAGTTTCCAGCAAGTTAGAGTAACTGAAGAGAACATACATTCCACCGAGCCTTCATCAGGTCAGAGTGCCTGAGCAGGATGTAACTCACACTAGGCCTCCAACAAGGTTGAGTATCTGAGCAAAATGTACCTCCCACTGATCACCCAAAATGTTAAGAGTTCCTGAGCAGAATGTACTTAGGCTCCAGCAAGGTTGACTGACTAAGCAGAAGGTACATCCAATCTAGTCCCCAGCAAGTTAGAGTGACTGAGCAAAAAAAAAAAAAAAAAAAAAAAGTCCCTCTTACTGAGCCTCCAACCAGGTTGGGTGACTGTGCAAAACTCCCTCTCACTGAGCTTCCAGCAAGCTTGAGTTACTGAGCAGAACTTACATCATACTGATGACTAGTGAGTTAGAGTAACTTAGTAGACCATACTTCCCACAGAACCTCCAGCAAGCTTGAGTGACTGACCAGAAGACACCTCCCACTGAGAGTACAGCAAGGCTGAGTGAATGAGCAGAATGACAATCCCTCTGAGCCTCCAGTAAGGTAGTGTGACTGAGCAGATCGTATATCCCACTGTGCCTATACAGCAAGTTAGAGGCACTGAGAAGAATGTACATCCCACAATTCCTCCAGCAAGTTTGAGTTACTGAACAAAATATATGTCCCAGTGAACCTCTAGCATGTTGAGAGACTGAACAGCAGGAACATACTTCTGAGCCTCCAGCAATATTGAGTGAGTGAGCAGAATGCACCTTCCACTCAGCCTCTAGCAAGGTTTATTGACTGAGCAGAGCCTCCAGTAAGGTTCATTGAGTTAACAGAGCCTACATCTCACAGAACCTCCATCAAGGTTGATTGACTGAGCAGTACTTATATTCCACTGCACCCCCACCAGATTTGATTGACTGATCAGAATGTACATTCCACTGAATCTCCAGCAAGGTTCATTGACTGATTATAACATACATTCCAGTGAATCTTCAACAAGTTTGATTAACTGATCAGAATGTACATTCCCCCACTAAACCTCCAGCAAGGTTGATTGACTGAACAGAATATCACAGGTGTGAAGAGGATGGAAGCTGTAGGTCCAGTCACAAATAACCCCGGGACATCTAGTGTCCTTAGTAACCATCAATTGTCCTCCTCTGTATGTGACCATTTTGATGTCTTTGGGGCCTCTAGGTAAATCTTTTGTAATATTCAAAAAGTTCCTTATTTTTCCAAAGTCAAAGGCTAAGAATGCTGTCTGATAGCATCGGATGACTATAGCTAAGATTTGCTCACTTCTCTGTGACTCACTTACCTGATATTTCCACTGAATTTTTCCAACATGTCTTCATTTATAATTTCCTTTGCTTGGTTACTATAGAAGTGCATGGAAGTATTACTACATTGGAACATGGAATTTAGACTATATTGAATCTGTGTTCCTGGGCCATGGACACTCATATGTATCCCCAGAATGAACAACTTATCTGCTTTGGTTTGAGAGTTATGGTTTTGTGTTGACATACTCAGTTGGTAAAGCTTTCCATTAAAATATTTGGTGATCAAAAGAAAAACGGTATATTCCCCCAAAATATTTAATGCTACCTTTACACAGGTTGGATGTTCATGCTTTAGAATTTTTGGAGATTTCAAAGTAATTTCTATTTCAAAGGTGTTAGATCTGTGTTTATCAATCTTCCTAATGCTACAGGCCCTTTAATACAGTTCCTCATGTTGTGGTGACCCTCAACTGTTGTGTGTAATTTTTAAAACACACGGGTTCCTTCGCTTGGGACCATGCCTGCACTCCTGGCTAAGCTCTGCTTATGGTCAGCTTCTGCCTTTCTCTGGAGCTGCAATCTGTGATCCTGCTCCCAGGCTCTCCCAGTTTAGCTTTGTCAAGCCACCAGCTACCACCTCAGCTGCTCTTTTTCTCTTCTCACCATTGCTCTGAGGATGGAAAACACTGGACTGCTTTATTATTTTAAAACTAACCAGATAGCACAATTGCTGGGCCCTGAGTCCCCTGCCCTAATCTTATCAGCTATCTGCTAGCTCTGCCATCCTCCTTGGCTCTGCCTACAGTGGAAGATGCAGGCCCTAGGTGCCCCAAGGCCTTACATGACGGCTGCTTTCTTCTCCTTCCAATGCATGGCTCCAAAAAGCCTCTTTCTCTCTCCTCAAGTCCCCTTTTTCCTCCTGGGACACAGAAGTCCCACCTTTACCCTTCACCCAGCAAGTATCTTCTGACTTCTTTTTTGACCAAATCAAGAACCAATTAGGGAACCATATTTTAGTATCAGTTCCTTCCCCTACATCCAACCATAAAATTATTCTCATTGATACTTCATAAGTGTAATTTTGCTACTGTTATGAATCATAATGTTAATATCTGCATTTTCTGATAGTTTTGGGTGACCCCTGTGAAAGGGTAGTTCAATCCCTGAAGGGGTCATAACCCACAGGTTGAGAACCATCTTATTAGGGGAAAGCCATATTTTATGAAGGGAATTTAGGAGTTCTTGTTTTGAAAACTCTTGTGTGACTGCATCAAGTAATTGTGAGAAGAGCGTTTTGACCACAAGTTTTTTATCCCTTGAAAAAACATCCAATGTATGTGAAGAATGAAGCTTAACTATGATATAAAACATGTTTATCCTACCAAAGTAAAAATTGAGTTAATTTGCTGCTCTCTTTTATTTGCTGTTTTGAAATACTGCCACCATTGTTCGAAAGCATGAAGAGATATTTTATTTGAGTTTGTCTTTCATGCCTTAAAAACTTTCTTTGATGTTTGTTGAAGGAATTTTTGTTTTCTGCAAAATTATATGGATTACTATGTTTTCTAACCACCTGAGCTAGTCTTCAGTGTTTGACACTTCAAGTCTGTGGCACTGTGTCCCTGTAAACCAATGGTGTTTTTGCAGCCTTTGTGATGTGCAAAAACATTACACCCATTTGCAAACTGTT
This sequence comes from Rhynchomys soricoides, assembly GCA_019843965.1. NCBI lineage: Eukaryota > Metazoa > Chordata > Mammalia > Rodentia > Muridae > Rhynchomys > Rhynchomys soricoides. The sequence goes on from JADRCH010000030.1 coordinate 4,727,592, forward strand.
CCTGGGAGGATCCCTGGGCAACATTAAAATTTCTGAAGTATGTTTAAAGTATTAGGAAAGATTAATTTGTAGTTTTTGAAATAAATGATTCCAACTGATAGCATATTTAAATATTCAAATTGAAAAGATTTCAAAGATGTCTTGTAATCTTACAATTTACTGATTACTGAACACTAGCCAGAACTTTCATTTTAAAAAATATATTCACTTTACATCCCAATATCATCCCCTTTCCCACATTCAGTACCCCCTCACAAAAATCTACTCCCTATTCCCTCCTCTCTTTTTCCTTTGAGAAGGGGGAGCACCTCCATTCCCCATCACATCAAGTCACTGCAGGCTCATCCATCCTCTCCCACTGAAGCTAGACAAGGCAGCCTAGTTAGGAGAATGGGAACCAAAAGACAGACGACAAATTCAGGGACATCCCCTGCTCCAGTTGTTGGGAGACCTGCATGAAGACCAAGCTGTGTGCACATCTGCTACATATATGTGGAAGGCCTATGTCCAGCCCATGCTTGATCGTTGATTGGTAGTTCAGGCTCTGAGAGCCCAGAAGTTCAGACTATGTTGCTCTTCCTGGGGAGTCCCTGTCCTCTACAGATCCCTCAATCTTTCCCCCAATGAATCAAGAAGTCCCCAAGCTCCATTTAATATTTGACTGTGGGTCTCAGCATGTGTTTTCATTGGCTGCTGGGTAGAGTCTCTCAGAGGACAGTTATGCTAGGCTCCTGTCTACAAGCAGAACATGGTATCATTAATATTGTCAGGGATTGGTGCTTGTCCACGGGATGAGTCTCAATTTGGGTCAGCCATTGGTTGACCATTTTGTCTGTCTTTGCTCTATCTTTGTCCCTGCACATATTGTAGGCAGGAAAAATTTTGGATCAAATGTTTTGTGGATGGGTTTATGTCCCTTTCTTCTCCACTGGCAGTTCTGTCTGGCCACAGAGAGTAGAAAACAGAAACAAAGGAATATTGCCAAATTCAGTGTTTGAGACCAGAGTCACCCTGATACCTAAACCACACAAAGACTCAACAAAGAAAAAGAATTTCAGACCAATTTCCAGTATGAACATTGTGCAAAAATACTCAATAAAATACTTTCAAAGCAAATCTAAGAACACATCAAAGACCTCATCTACCATGGTCAAGTAGGCTACATCCCAGGAATGTAGGTTTGGTTCAGTATATGAAAATCCATCAACATAATTCACCTTATGAACAAACTGAATGATCATCTCATTAGGTGCTGTCAAAACTTTCAAAAAAATCAAACAAGCCTTTATGTTAAAAGTCTTGGAGAGATCAGAAATTCAAGGCACACACTTAAGCATAATAAAGGCATTATAGAGCAAGCCAAAAGCCAACATCAAATTGAACAGAGAGAAACTTAAAGCAATTCTACTAAAATCATGGACAAAACAAGTTTGTCTACTCTCTCCCTATCTCTTCAATATAGTACTTGAAATACTAACTAGAGCAATAAGACAACTAAAGGCGATCAAGGGTACACAAATTGGAAAGGAAGAAGTCAAAGTATCTCTAATCACAGATGATATGAGAATATACATAAGTGGCTCAAAAGTTCTACCAGAAAACTCCTACATCTGTCAAACACCTTCAGCAAAGGGGCTGGATACAAAATTAGCTAAAGAAAATCAGTAGCCCTCTTTTATACAAATGATAAATGGGCTGAGAAAAAAGTTAGGGAGACCACATCCTTCACAACAGCCACAAGTAATATAATTGGTGTAACTCTAATCAAGCAAATCAAAGGCCTATATGACAAGAACTTCAGGTTTATGAAGAAAGAAATTGAATCAGATATCAGAAGATAGAAAGATCTCCCATGCTCATGGATTAGTAGGATTAACATAGTGGAAATGGCCATCTTACGAAAAGCAATCTACAGATTCAATGCAATTTCCATCAAAATTCCAATACAATTCATAATTCTTTACAGACCTTGAAAGAACAATTCTTAAGTTCATATGGAAAAATGAAAAACACAGGATAGCTAAAACAATCCTGTACAATAAAAGAACTTCTGGAGGTACCACAATGTCTGACTTTAAGCTGTACTACAGAGCATTAGTAATAAAAACTGCATGATGTTGATATAAAAACAGAGAAATTGATCAATGGAACTGAATAGGAGACCCAGAAATAAATCCACACAGCTTCAGACATTTGACTTTTTGACAAAGAAGGCAAAACTATACAAAGGAAAAAGGGACAGCATCTTTAACAAATGGTGCTGGTCTAACTGGTTTTCTGCATGTAGAAGAATGCAAATAGATCCTTATTTATCACCCTGCATAAAACTCAAGTCCATGTTGATTAAATACCTCAATGTAAAATCAGATACACTAAATCTCATAGAACAGAAAGTGGGTAATTGAACTCATTGATGTGTAGAACCTTCATAAACCTTCTCAGGAAAGGATTTTTCATTGTTGATCTTTCCCAAAGACTTTACCTCCATCTTCAAAGGCCATTTGTAGTCCCAGGATTTGGCTTTCAGAAGATCTGCTCATAGTGTGAATATAATCCTACCTTCAATGCACAGGCACAGAGCAGAGTGGGTAAGCAAGGCAGCAGGCAGGCTTTTCTATTTAAATTCTTTTTCTGCTGGCACATGGTTTATTTCATTGACCTGATTTAAGTTATTATTCATGCTACAGAGTTAGATTAATACATAGGTATATCCAGAGTCTTTTGTGTATGAGCTTTGGCCTCTCTCCTTTTAGTGAGGTTCAAAAATTTACACCCCCCACATTTCATCAAAGATGTTTTCTCTGTACTTTTACCAGCGTAAGTTTAATCAAGAGTCAGAATTTCAAGCTGCTCTCTCCGTTCACCTCCTTCATTCCATTTCCCTCCTTCCTCCCAGCTCTTGGGACCTTCCACTTGTAGCTGCTTGTATTCTCATGTTAATTATGTTACCTAAAAACCTGTTTGCATTGTCCCTTGTGTGTGCACATGCATATGTACATACACACACACACACACACACACACACACACACACACACCACTGAGGGAATCCTGTTGCCAGTTGTTTTGATTGATAAATAAAATTGCCAGTGGCCAATGGATGCACAGGGAGACAGAGGTGAGACTCTTAGGATTTCTGGGCAAGGGATTGAAGAAGCAGGAAGAGGGAGATCTGCCATGACAGGAGCAGAGGAGAGACATCATGCCCGAGGGGTGCAGGATAGAGAGACAGCCGACATGTAAGATCTGGGGAGGATCTGCCCCTAGAAGGCACTCAGACTGGGTTTAGGGCAACAAAGATAGAATATAGTTTTTAGTAAGTAAATCAAAGGGAGGCAGGTTAGCCACATTGAGGTTAGGAATGGCCCAACCATTGAGCTAGCTCTTAAACTCCTATAAAAATATATGGGCTGTGTGTATGTGTCTTTCATTCAGGAATACAGAACATTGGGGCAGGTAGTGGGGAATGCTCCACCACCACCACCAACAATGCTGTCACCTCCAAGAGCATTCATAGCAGTAATTGAACACTACTCACATGAATGACTCAGACCTATATATCTTACTCAAGATTACTCAGTTTATCTGCTTGTGGAATACTGTCCTCTGAGCACAGTAGCCATTGGCATTTTAACCAATGCAGCTGTAATTATCTGCAAGAGACTCTCAAAAGTAGGCCTGACATCCCCTCATAGAAAGAGAAGAGCATGAGAAGAGCCAGTTGAACTTCATCCAAGATGCAGCCTTCATCTGAGACAGAGTTGCTACACCTCCCTGACAACTAAATGCAATTCTGCTGCAGCTTCATTCAGTTTTGAGAACTGCTGGAGAATATAGCCTGTGGAGGCTTAGTTGGAGGGGAGACTCCATCTATGTAGCTTTGGGGATTCATCACTCTTACTGGAGTGGAACATTTTAGTGATGGAGCAGATTTTTAGGTCACTCACACTCCTGTAAGTAACCCTTCATCCAAGCTGTAAGTAAGGTCAATGCACTTACTGATTGGCTATGCTATCTAGCCTTAGTTGGAAGTCTTTCTTTGGTCTGTTGCTGGTGTCATTTGTGAAATAAACAGAGTTTGTTCATAACTCTCAAGGAAGAGTTCATACAACATTAGTGTTCTCCTGAATGTCAAAAGATGTGTGTTCCCAACCTAGCTGTTTCCCACTTAGATGAGTCATCCTGCCATCCAGTCTGTCACGAAAACCAAAGCCTTCCAAAAAATATAGATACTGAAGTCACAAACTACAGCCAATTACGTAGAAACCTGGTAAGAAGTCTCTCAGAGATGCCCTGGTATCTCCAGCATCAACATGTGTTCAGTAAATGAGAGAAACTGTGTGCTAGAAAATGCACTGGGCCAATCACACACCAAGCACTGAAGGGAAGCAGTGCTTTTCCTGATACTCTTGAAAAAAATGAAGTTACAGGTTAAGAGACTAGCTCTTCACAAGCCACCAAGCAGGCAATGGATGGACTGAAGGTTGAATCCTACTTTTCTGTTTTATCAAAATTTGGATTTTCCACTTTATCATCTATTTTCAATGTGGGAATCATTGAAAGGACTTCTCTGGTCTCCTTCCTCCACCCACTTTCCCCACCTCTAATCTTTTGTCCACTCTTTGGTCAAAGCAATCTTTCTTAAGTACAGATCTGATTGTATGATTCCCATTCTCAAAGCCCCCCCCCCCAGTGTCTCTGTCTTCCCTGTGTTCTAAGATAAAACCCAGAAACCTTGGCTTAGCACAGAGGATAGTTCACACAGTGACCTCAGTGGGTGACCTCTTTCTGTCTGCTGACCAGCAACAAGCACATTTCATTTCAATCACAGTCCTCCAACTTCCTGTCCTATCTGGGTCACCTCTTTGGTTCTTTCTGCCAGGCCAGATTCTTCATGACTTGTTCATGTCACTTTCCCTGAGAGGTCTTGTTGCGGGATTTATTAAAAAAGAGAGAAAGCCTGCATGTTCCTGTGCTCAGGCTGGCAATCAGTGGGCCACAGCAGATCTCCAGCCAGGTGATCTCACTCTCTCAGCCCACCAACTCTCCAAAGCTGAGTCCCTTGGCGGATTTCTGCCACCAGGCTCATACAGTAACTGCCTGCCCCCACGGTCAGCCATCCCAGCTCCCAACTATCCAATAGAATTAAAACTCTTAAGCATATAGTTAACCAATCAGATTTATATATCAATAAAAACACAATTTACAAGATGCCAACACAGTAATTTCAGAGCCAATTGATAATGATAAAAGCTGCCCACCTAGATTAGACAACTTATTCCAAACTTCTAACCTTTATGATAACATAATCATCAGTGGCACCATGCCAGCTCACGTCTACTGCCATCTTCCTTCTCCTCTCCTCCAAGATCTCTCACCTGTGCAACTCTTAGCTCTACCTCCCTGTTCCCTATTCAGTCACAGGACTCCTGTGTAATTGGACAGGGAAAATCCTGCAACAAAGTCTTCCATGACCATTTGCTTTTTGGTTATATAATTTGATTTTCTTCCCACACCCTACGCATACTTCCATTTTTAGAAACAACATTACTTCATTTACACTTTCTCCAAAGAAAACCCTTCAGATAGTCTTCAAACAAAGTTGGTCTGATGTGCCAGTATCATTGGTTGACAGAGGAATAGAGCATCAGAGATAAGCAGAAAGGCTGAGAGGTTAACCGTGGTGTTAGTGTTGCTTACACCTTGCAAGAATATTGGAGGAAATAATACAAAGCATTCACCTACTACCCTAGGGGACAGCCAGCCAGAATGATGCTATAGATACATCAGAGACTAACAGTCACTGGTTGAAAGTGTTCAGAAAGATCCTAAGGTTGAAAGATCCTTAGATTTGGAGGGGGATGCCAATTTTGGAGTGGGTCCAGTTGTGTGGTTTTTAGAAAAGTAATTGCTCAAAGAAGGACCTCTGTGGTCAGTGAGTGGCAGCTGGTACCATCTGTAGCATTCTGACAAGGAATGGACCATATACTGACTGGTAACTCATAGAACACTTTACTACAATGGCATTTACCCATACATCTCCCCTACTGAATTGAAAGTAAATTCCAAATGGTCACTTTTCTGTACATTCCCAGCTCACTGGATGCTGGTAACATAGAAAAGAAAACTTTCTGAAAAATGTTTGGTTAAATGAGCAACAATTCTGAGAACTTTCAAGAGGATGAGTTGATTCTGAAATTCTGAGAACTTTCAAGAGGATGAGTTGATTCTGAAATTCCGGAGTCAGAGTGAATAGTGGTGAACTGTCCATGGAGGTCAGGATGAGGTCACTATTAATACCGGATGATGTTCCTTGTTAGTTTAGTGATGGGATTTCCTTTGCAGTCTTGGAGACTATATTAAAATACATAATAGTAATGTCATCCATTCATTTATCCATAACATTTATTAACCATTACACACTGAAGGTACTTATCATAAACTTCCAAATTCTTTGTCCACTGAGTTGAGTTCTTATCTTGTCTGTTGATACTGCCCAAAATTTCTGAAATGTCTGAGATTCTATATAGAGGGTTTGGGTATATGTTTGCTGATTTATGAATGCCAAGGGTTCTTCCAATATTACTTCAGGAAGATGATATACAAGAGTCATAACATAGAATTTTTGCTGTGATGATAATAATATATTATAGTCAATTTACATTTTACAAACAATTTCATGATTACAACTGCCCTGTGAGATGGAGGACTGAGATTGTGTCTTTGCTTTACATATGAGGGATGCAAGCCCAGAGACCATGCATCTCTCCTTAAGTCTATGTGGGTAGTAACTATCAGGTGTGGTCCCACCTGTTCAGCCTGGCTTAGTCTCCTCTCTGTTGCTGTGCTAAGACATATCAATGAATCTGTGCAGTATAGGGTATGTACCTGTGCTTTTGGTGTCTCTCTGTATGGCACTAATATGAAATCAAATATAAGTGGCCCATGAGTTATAGTTTTTCTATGGCTTTATCTCAGATCTGTATTTTGATGTATGCCACGAATGTGAACATTACACTTGTTTAAACAGAGATGTCTGTGTTGTGCACACTGCTTATATCCTCATTTAGATTGAGTTAAAGTTTCTACTTGGCTTTGAATTGTATGCACTGGTTAAACCTGGCAACAAAGAGAAAAACTTACAGTAAAACAAAATAAACAAACACCACCCCTACAAAAGCAATTTTAAGGGAGAGGGTTTTTGCAGCTCATAATTCTAGATTAGAGTACCTCATCCCAAGAAAGTCAAGGCAGGAAACTGATCTAAGGCGTCACGTGCACAGTCAAGGGTGTAGAGAGAGAATGAGTAGAGAAGAGAGGGGAGAGAATGGGAGGGAGTGGCTTGCTGTTATAAAGAGAACTGGGTAGCTGCAGGGTTGGGAGAGAGCATCTGGAACAGCTCAAGTAGGGGCTAATATACTGGAAGGGAAGGTGAGACTAGAGAAAATGAATGTGCATGAGCTGTATGCTCAGTTCCTTCTCTGCTGTGTGCAGTCTAGGATCCTTTGCTATGGGGTAGAGCCCAGAGTGGGTTGGGAGTCCCATTTCCATGAATATAATCAGTGTAATCCCCAACAGACAAGCTCACAGTCCAACCTGATCTAGACAGTTCCTCATTAAGGTTGTCTTCCCAAATGATTCTAGATTGCATCAAGTTGACAATTAAGACTAGCTAGTGCAGAGCCCAACTTTGGGTGGCTTATATTTTATCACCACTACCTTCATCCAAAGGTCATTATTAACCAACTGGCTTTAACTCATAAGTATAGTTATGTATGATCAATAAATGTGTTTAGTATGTTGGTTTTTTTTGAGAAGCCTTCCCTAAGTACATTCCTTAATCATTTACACATAAAAATACAGATTATGTTCTGAAGCCGCCACTGTGTAGTATGTAGGTCAGGGGCTGGATCCCTCTCTTAGTTTAGGGGAAAACCTCATGATCCACTCTTTCCAGCCAGTCTTCCACACTTAATTTCATTTATCCCTGCTCCCCCGATTATACTTTTGCCACACTGGTCAGATTTCTAAACATGGGGTAAAATTTAATGTTTTCTTTTACTAAAGATTTTTCTAAGGCTGGAATAGCTCCCCTCATTCCCTTGACTTAGTGACTGGGTGCAAGAACAAATCATATGTCTCCTCCTTGCAGTAGTTTTCTGAACTGACCTTGGCAGAACAGATTTCTGTCTCTGCTAAACTCCCACATCCATGAAATGTGCCAGACTCTTAGCCCACTGGTCTACAAGAACTTTCATGTTTGCTCTTTCTAGTAACACACAATGACTTGAGGCCCAAGAGTGTGCCTCATGCAGCTTTGTCCTAGCGCTTGCTTAGCCCCGTGCTTTGAACATCCCAGTGCTTCAGCACGGTGTCTGTCAAAGTAACTGAAGATTACGAGCACCATTCACAAATGGCACTGAGCACAGATATTTACCTTTGCTTTCTCAGCTATTTTTTTATTAATTCTTGTTTTCTGAGAAGTTGTTGTTGTCTCATATTTTCCTCTGAAAAGCTGTCAGTCTTGAGTCCCTGTCTGTACAAGTGCTATTTAATTAATTATTCAGTGTTTTCTTTCTTGTTAGATGACAAAATGAAACTTAATTAATCAAAAAATTATGCCTTTGGTTAAGATGTACAGATTAGGAACTCTGGGAGGTGGCATGTGTTAGGTCCCCTTGGCTCAGGCTAAATTCTGTAGGATTGTTGGCAGGATTAAAGCCTGTAGTCAGCACTCCTTAGCAACCTATGCAAAAGGTTTTTGTGCCAGCCAGAAAGAGTCACATATCAAAGTACATGCTAATCTCCAGGCTTCTCCTACTTCAGTAACATGTACTCGTGGATATCAAAGCCCCTATACTACCTTCAAGGCTCCTTCTACTCCTGATAACATGTACCTGCTGTGATTATCAAAACCCTCATACTAGGCTTCCAGCTAGTCTCACTTCCCCTTCCATGATGCTAGCACCCATTCTGGGTATTCCAGATTCTCTCTCTCTCCCCTGCAGCTACTCAGTTCTCTTTATAACAGCAGGCCACCCCCTCCCATTCTTTCCCGTCTCTTCTCTATGATGCAGAGAGTTAGCCATGCTTTGGTCTGCTTCCCTCACTGTTCCACTTGGAGGTAGCTATGGCTGCTTTGGACTCTTCTAGATGTCTCTGACTGTCCCCCCCATCCCCACGTACAATAAAAAACTCCACCCATGGGACTTCCATTTCAGTGGTTTCACTGTACTCTGACTTACAGCATCATTGGTAAGAATCTCAGGTGCATAAGTGTGGTATCCCGAGTTTAAGTATCCAGAACTCATGTTAAAAGCTGATGTGGCTGCATGTGTCTGTCCTCCCAGCACTCTTGGCATGAGATGAGATTTGGGGACAGAAGAATATACTGCAGGCTTGCACTCCAGGTACATGAAGTATGCGGTGCAGTGTGGCAGGAACAAGACAGACCCTGATGTGGCAAGGTGCAAAGCCATAACAATTCCTGAAAGTTTTCCTCTGACTGCATGTGCACTGAGTCACATACATTCCCACACTCACACATACAGCATACATATGTACAAAATGAAGAGTTCATTACTCTGCCATTGCTCTTAGAAATAAGCTTTATTACTTTTAGAGATTTCCTCAGCATCATATCTATGTTTTATAGACATTATTTTAGTTAGGGTTTCTATTGGTGAAGAAGCCATGACCACACAGTTCTTAGGAAGAAATTAATTGGGGTCGGCTTACAGTTTCAAGTTTTAGTACATTATCATCCTGGCAGGAAGCATGGCAGCATGAAGACAGACACAGTGCTAGAGAACTGGATGTGAGTTCTGTATCCAGATCTTCAAGCAGTAGGAAGAGAATGACTGAAGACTTAGCTTTTTCAGAAGCTACTTTAATTGTGGTTATTTAACACTTCAACCTCTCTTCTAGCCCACCACCCAACAGAGGTAGGGGAAAAGAAAGGTTGATAGGAAACAGGGGTTGTAGACCTGTTTAGAAATAGTTCTTTGGGGCAATTTCAATTTTCATTGTCAGCAGTCCAGTTCACTAGAAAAATACCAAAGACCAGTCTCAACAAGGACCAGCAAAGAGTTGTAAGGCGAATAAATGCAAGAGTGTCATCCATGGTCTGTTGGGTTATACTTGTATTCTTTCCAAAATCGTGTATAAAAAAATAAAAACTTCTCACAAGTCTGTTCCAGCAAAACATCACATGCCCTTTCACCAGGCAGTTTCCAGGAAAAACATCACATGTCTGCTTCAGAAAAATAACCTCTCATAAAATAGATTCCAGAAAAATATTTAATGACACAATTGAGTTGTCAATGAAACAACAAATTCCCACTTCAAACGACTCTGGGCTTGGAATAGGCTTTTTGAAACCTCAAATCCCCCTGCTAGTGACACACTTCCTCCAAAAAAATAAAACCTTCTAATCCTTTCAAATAGTGTCACTCCCTGGTGACTAAGTATTGAAATCCATGAGCCTACAGAAGCCATTGTCATTTAAATCACTACAGGAGTTTATCATAATAATTCAGAATTATTTTTACACTCATGTGGATGCTTAATGCGGGGAATATTTTCCCTTCTTGACTTTAGTAGTGAATATTTTGGAATTAGGTTCATTACTTTATTTTTAATTATTATGTTTTTCTGTTTTATGGTTCACATTTTATAGATGCATTCTATGTCACATCTTTATCACACTGTTACAAGTTAGAATTATACTAAATACTCCAACAAAGTGATTTTACAGTTAACTCACAAAGTGATTTTGCAGAATAAAACCAGCAGAGGTGATCAGAGACAAGAGGACCCACTATTCTAACAACATCCATTTGTCAAAAAAGAAGAACAGACTAAGGAATCGGTTACGAACTGTGATTGAGTGGTTATGAAAGGGACACAAAATTAACTCAGAAATTAGAAAAAACAGGAGCTGCTCTCAGTCTTGATGGAAGGTGGAATGAAGGAGGTGTCCGGGGGCAGAGTTCACAGGCAGCACAGCAGCTCACAGTCTATCTTGTGTGAAGCAATGTTTGAGAGTGTATGTAGAGTGAAGCAGAGAGGGACAGTGTTGGCCATCTGTGCTCTCTAGCTGAGATGAGTGAACTGTTCCAGCATCTGTTTGATTGTTTGATAAACTACCAGACTGTTATCAAAAGTGTCTACATCACCTTACACTGATGTGTCAGGGTTCTGAATGATCCACAGCTTGCCAGTACTTACTGTTGTGTAGCCTTTTGATTCTTATCACCTCATGGTTATTTGCATAACCGTGAGACATATACCAAAACTTCCTGTGACAGGAGATATTCCTCCTGGAGGACAAGGACAACTGTGGTGTTAGGGTTAGTTAGACCAAGGTTAGCTCAAAGGCTGTTGGTTGGATTATGAGGGCAATCTTCCACAGTGCAATCAATGTTTCTGTGTATACTCGCACAGTAGACAAAAAGAGAGAGCTCTCTGAGGACTGTTTCATAAGAGGCATAATCTCATCAACTAGGGCCTCAACCCTAAGGCCCAAGTACTGCTAATGTCCTTGTTTACAAGATCATTCTATCCCGTGTGTGTACATCAGTGTGCATGCACGTGTGTATATGTGAGCGTGTATGTGTGTCTTGCATTTTCTCTTTTGTTTCTGATTAAATGTTATCTTTTCATTATTTATCTTCTTCATGGCTCCATTCCATGGTGTCTTTATTTGTTGAATTTGGACTTCTATTGCTACAGTTTTTCATTTTTCAAGTTCCGTTTGTTCTTTTTTATATTTACTTGGTCATTTTTATAGTCTTTTACATTACAAGTCATTTACATTATAGTTCTTTAAATGTTTCAAACCTAGTTTTCATTTTTGGTACCTGGTCAATCAGTTACCTCTACCATTGATCTGGAAATATGCCATCCGTTATCCAGGGCTTGGACTTAATGGACCAATTCCTTTTAAGAGATAATTAAAAAAACAATGTTCTAGGAGATATTTGCAGTAATAGGGAATCTAAATCCCTTCCTAGATTTTACTAGTAGGACTTGAATGTAGTTGTCATTGTAAAGGATTAATCAATCCAATAGTGTGTATAACTGGAATGAATACGGTAGAAGAATTTGCTTCCAGCTCCACTGTTTCCCAGAGTGCACCTATGTTCAGGAGGCATAGCTCACCACACAATGAGCTTTCTAATTTACCATGGTTGATTGAAGACTAAGCACCAACTGATGCTATTTACAGATCTTAAAATTTTGAAAACAACCAATAACCTAATTGAAGAAGTGTTTCTTGTATACACTGTGAGGCTGGGGGAACCACAGCACTGTGGGGAGCAGGCCTGGGGCAAGAGTGAGGTTGGAGTATATCCAAACTTCAGCTATCTCATCCTGAGACCAGCAAGAGTAGGACCGCTCTCTGCCTTGTCCTGGGCCTGCATGTCCCAGCACACAGAGATCTTTGCCCCACCTTTGCCCCACCTTTGCCCCACTGGAGAAGGTTATGTAGCCCTGTAGCCAGATTAAATTTCCTTTTTTCTTAGAAAGTAATGTCCAGCAGCATCTAGAGTTCTTCCTTATGTAAATGAACCATCCAAAGCAACCTGGCTCTGGTCAATGATACACACCAATGCCATAAGCCCTACTCACCCCCACAAGGGTTAAATAGCCTTTGTTCCTCCCAATTAAATGGACTTTCTTATTGAAGCCTGTCTCCTGAGAGTCTGTTCTCCTCATGATCTGCCTGAGGTCTCCATTTCCCTGTTTCTTGTCTTATTCTTCACTCACGATTCACTGTTGTGATTGTAGGTGATCAAGCCTTATGGGTGGCGAAACAGCCAGGGAGACAATACAGTGACTAATGAAGTTCAGTGCTAAGACAAATGAAAAACTTTTAAATTGAAATAGCAAAAGTGTTTTGTAAATGGATTCTTTTCTTTACTAGAGTTTTCCAAATCATAGGAAGTTTAACTAAACTGATTTTTTATTATTATTATTATTATTATTATTATTATTATTATTTTGCTGTTAAGTTCCCCAGGAACTGAGATGGTGTCCTTGTCTTGGCTTAAAATTCAAACAATCATTTTCTTTTTTCTTTTTTCTTTTTCTTTTTGTGTTTTTTCAATACAGGTTTTCTTAAATCTAGCTCTGGTTGTCCTGGAACTCGCTTGGTAGATTAAGCTGGCCTCAAACTTAAGTAGATTTACCTGCTTCTGCCTTCTGAGTTCTGAGATATAAGGTATGTTCCACCATGCCTGTCAAAACGATCATTTCTTATAGGGTCCTGATACATTTGCTGTGACTGCTCTCAAGAAAATATCTTGAAACTCACTCAGGCAGATCCTAGAGGGTGGATCTCAGGTCACTTGGAATGTGCTTCAAAGGGGTTGAGGGACATTGGATTGGCTTTTCCCTTTTTTGCTCCCTGACCAAGACAGGAGCACTTAGCTCTGTCACATGCTCCTCACATTACCCCTGGAAATCTCAGCAGAATCCCAAAAGTAATTGGCACAGCCTTACAGTGGGCCTTTACAAACTGATGTACAATAAGCCTTCAATGTGCATGCCTTTCCAGCTGTAGAAAGCCAAGTAGCATGCACCTTTACTCTTGGTAACAGAATGATGGACTAAACATCTTCATGGTACATTTATTAGTTAATTTTCTCATTGCTGTGATCATAAGAAGCAAAGAAAGGAGGACTGGTTTGTTTTGGCTCAGACCTTATGTGATACAAAGCATTATGGTGAGGACGACATGGTGGGGAGAGCACGTGGCTGGAGGTCACATTGCATCTGCTGTTAGAAGCAGAGACAGGTGAACAGTGGTGCTCAGAGACTCCTATTCAGCCCAACAGTCTAGTCCACATCATGGTCTACGTTCAGGCTTGGTCTTCTCTTTTCAGTCAAACCTTTCTTAACCTTCATATACAGAGACATGCCCAGATAAGTGTCTTCAAGGTAATGCCAAATCTATAAACAGTTTGAAGACTATTATTAGCTAACTTGACTGGGCTAACATTTGTAAACATTCGATCACTTAGTTAGCATTTCCACCAAAATAAACTACATGTAGTGGGAACTAATAGAAAAATATGAAAAATAACCAATTTATTTTGTCAATTAAATACATTGTTACATAGTCTCTAAGGAGGAAGAAATAATAAAGAAGATTAGAATCATTTTAACTACATAAAAAAAATTGATACATATATTAGAATTGGTAAAATGTAGCCAACACTGTCAATAAGAGGACGTTTATAGCTTTGATTATATCAATTAAAAGTTAGCATTAATGTTGTGGGTCGAAGTCTGTACTATCACAGAAGTTGGGATAACCATCTTGAAGCTCTGCACTTGCAGGCAGCCATGTACTGATGTCAGGAGGTACCTCCCTGCTCATTCCCAAGTCCTCATGCACTAAAGGTCACACTGCTTGTATCCAAGTAATATCATTTTGGGGAGCAAGGGGTTAATAGTTTTAGAATCGTCAGCATTCTTACAAGTATGTATTTCTCTATCTGCCGAGGAACTAAAGTGGGCTTCAGCAACTTATCAACTGTGGCTATTATAGTTGTACACTTAATTACCAGTAAGATGACCACCACACAGGTCCACTGTCTCAGGGGACCTGCTGTAAGCCAGACCTAGGCCAGGACTGCTTAATTCTATGTTTTATGTATAATTCCAGTTTGATAGTGGAAGTAGGATTATGGATTGAGTCTTTAGAGGTCAGTGTCAACTTAAGTTCCATGCCTAATAGTTTCTCATATTAGAGTTACTCAGGCAAGTAGCTGCAGATTCCCTGGGGAAGAGCTGTGGCCCCATAACTCCATATTTGCTATAGTGTGGAGAGGTCCTTCTTCCAGAGAGCTAGCCTGTCTCTCCATCAGTGGATACGACAGGAAGTTCAGGTCTAGTGTTGTACGAGGTGGTGTGACTTCTTGTGAGTCTCTCAACACTTTCACACTGTCATTGCCTTTTGAGACCTTGCCATATGGCTAGTTATGTAGCCAAGACTCTTGACTTTGAACTCTTGGCAATCTTTCTGTCTATAGCATTCTGACTACTGAGGTTATAGGTATGCACTATCACAGCTGGCTTTCATTATTCATTAATTCTTGGTTTATTTTGATTGTACATATGATCCTCCTCTGGATGCCATCTTCACACACAGGCAAACTATTCTGTGAGATCTCTCCACAACTGTAATTCAAGAGCCCCTGGTGCCTCTGATGCCATTTTCACACACAGGCAAACTATTCTGTGAGATCTCTCCACAACTGTAATTCAAGAGCCCCTGGCGCCTCTGAACTGTGGTACTCATTAGGACAAATCTCTCTATTTTCCAATTATAAGTTTCATCATCTATTCATTGCTGTTGGCTCCTATCATACCATTACTATCAGTGAGCTTAACTCCAATGTGGTCTTTTCTGACATTATCCCTGGTCTATGGAAGGGTCTCATCACTGTTCTTAGTGATGCTCATTCCCTGACCCTGGAAGAGATCCATCATTGTTCTTACTGGGTAGTACCCTGGGTTATGGAGAAGACCCATAACTGCTCTTAGTGATGGTGGCACCTTTTTCATGTATGCATTGCTTACTACATCAGTAGACTTCTTTTACTCTGGTATAACAAAAAATATGGTATGGTCTGGTGTTTCTGTGTTCTAGCTACTGTCTGGAATTAGCAAAGTGAGGGTGACAAATGAGTCTTATGCGTGAGGTACAGCACGCTACCTTTATTGAAAAGTTCAGGGCACAGAAAAACTGCTGTTTGAATTTTACCTTTTGAATATTGTACAATTTTCTCTTTTAGCCAATCATAACCTACAGCCATATAAGGAAAAGTATTCTGTGAAAATGAGTTCCAACTTAGCTCATTTGACAGAGCACAAAGCCATAACTGCTTTCATTGCCTTGGAGTCAAATTGTCTCATTAAATGAAACTCTAATTTTCAGTGGCATCCGTGTAAAGGTGACTTCCAGCACAATGGCTGATGTAATTGTATCGCCCATTCCTCTGGCCACATTTTTTTATTTGTAAAACTTCTTCTTCTTCTTCTTCTTCTTCTTCTTCTTCTTCTTCTTCTTCTTCTTCTTCTTCTTCTTCTTCTTCTTCTTCTTCTTCTTCTTCTTCTTTCTCCTCCTCCTCCTCCTCCTCCTCCTCCTCCTCCTCCTCCTCCTCCTCCTCCGGCTCCTCCTCCACCTCCTGCTTCTTCATGACAAACTTTCATTTCATATTATTTACCTCTTAGGATTCTCACATCATTGGGTGAAATAGAAGGTTTAAGTCATCTGTACTTGTTTGCATGCCTTCTTATGTTTTACAGCATTTGGTTAGATGTCATTCTTAAGTTTGGGGTGACACCTTACCACCCCAGCCACTTTTTCCTAGTTAACCTCTCTGGAGAACATTATGGACACAGAAGAAGAAAAGTTGTCATTTAGTGCTTGTTAGATTGTATGATTCTGTACTTAGCTGGTGACTCTCAGTTTTTTCCAGAGAAGCTCTTTCAGTGCTTTTTATATGTGTTTATTGTTAGGCAATAAATAGACAGTTATTAAATGCCTGGTTGTGCTTCTTCATTATCCACATGAAGAGAAAATAAGCAATATGATTAATGACAGGGACTGCGACCAAAGTATACAGTGTCTTAACACCCTCTCCCCTTGGCTTCCGTTCACCCCTCCAATGTGTACAGATACTGTGTTAAGAATTTAAGTAGCTCATATACTTAGACTCTTCAATGAGGGTAGATATATTAAAACTAACAACACATTTAATAAATTAAGCATAAAACTTCTTAACACATTAAATTTATACTTTTAAGGCAGTGACTTGAAAATGATGGGAGAGTTAATCAGTCTTCAGAGTTGTATTTTAGCCAAAACAGTTATTTCCCAGAAAGAGTTCTTAAGAGATGAATTTAATTGGCTCATCTCTTGCCAGGCTATGCTTTTCTATGTTCCTCATAAATGACCTCAGCTTGTTAGGCCTTGACCACCTCCTCTGTGTTTCTGTGACACAGCCCAGGCTCAGCTTGTTAACCTACAGAGGATAGTTTGACATACACATCAGGCTTAAGTCCTGCAAATGTTCCCATCATTGTGCTGTCTGGATCTTGATTTCCTAAAAGCTTCTGTGTCAAATCCTAGTCGCTTTGGCACAGTCATCTGGCCTGCTTGGATATGTTTATTTCATTTCAGAACCTTCTGCCATACCTGCCTTGAAATCTACACAGTGACATTTGTCTGGCCTTGTTGCATGGTGTTTCAGCCTCTAGTTATATCATTAGGGTGTTTCAAATATCAATGGAAACAAGACTTTAAATGGGCGAAAGAGGCCTATGCTTCATTAGAGCAAGTCTAGGGAGAGAACATTCAGAGATGTTTAATTGGTCAGCTCTAAGAACTTTTTATGAGTCAGAACTCTTTGGTTCTGCCCTGTTCTGCAGAGGCTTTGTGCTAAGGCTGGTATCAACACACAATTGGCAACTTCAGGAATCATTTCTAGGTATGACCATATGCCAAAGATGAAGAACACTATTCCATGCTTGTTTTTTCTGAACAGAGAGAGGGATGGTTTTTGTTTTTTTTTTTTCTCCCAAAGTGCTGTTGACCACCGGGAGCACAGCCCTTGACTAACATTGGTCAGAATAACATATTTCATCGTGTTGAGCATTTGATCATATGGCCTTTGGGTAGAGAATGAGGCCTCACTGTCAGTTCTGTGTATATTTGGCAGCATTTGGATTTAGGAACAAAGAAGGCAGAAAGGATGTGCCAACAGAACCTGCCATGTACCTGTTCAAAGATGAAGCCTGGGAAGGGAAGCTGGCAGCTTTGGATTTGAGCCCCAAATCAACCTCATTCTCTTTAGGGACTGATCAGATAATCCAGATTTTATGAGGCTCAGAAGTATTTTTTTATCATTATTATCTTTCAAGTGGATATAATATCTTTTAGGGTTATAGAACAAATAAAATTAATAGCAAACTCCACAAAACAAGTGTTTACAGACATCTGGCTGCATTAGGTTTCAATTTAATTTTCATTTCTATATTTTAACCCTTCCTAGTACCCATCTTGAACAAAGACCTTCCCATTTTAGAAACCTTCTTTGTTGTTTTACTGACAAAGGTTTTCCCCCAGAAACAAATGCCCAAGTTCTTCTGAACCTGCTCCACCCCATTTTGTTTCCTTTCTGTTGAGAAGGACATGATTTATTGAGCTTAAACGTTATCAAATTTTAATTTTTAAAATGAAATAACAATTACATAACTTGTCTTTCACAAAGATAGTGCCATGTTGTGACTGTGAAAACTGCAAATTATGCACAAAGGGTGAGTCAAATATACTAAACAAAAATGAGCATTTACTTGACAGGGAATTTGAAATAGATAGATAGAGAAGAGTCCTGTTGCCAAATGATCTCAGTTGACCCCATTTCAAATGATGCTTGGAACCATAGCCTGCCTCAGGTCCACAACATCCAAGCTGCACACATAAAGTAGACTTGAAATAAAATCCCACTCTACTTTCCTGTGGGGAGTGGCTGTGATAGTTCTTAAAATGCTTGAATTCATTCTTGGTGAGCTCGAGTTTATTAGCAGAAAGGACATAAAGTGTGATGAATTGTGAAGGAGATGTCAGAGAGGCCTGCCTAGGTGTAAGAGCTACAGTGCCTCTGTCAGAGAATTCTCTGTTCATATTTCAACCTTGTCAAGGGGCTGGGAGACATGTTAATGTACAGAATGCTTATGAAGCAAGCATGAGGACCTGAGTTAAGAAACCCAGTACCCACATAAAATCCTGGGCATGGCACCACTCATTTGTAATCCTGATTCTGGGGAGGTGGAGACAGGATTATGCTTGGGAGTTGTTGGCCAACCAGACCAGCCAAATTGATGCAGTCCATGTTTGGTGAAAGACTTTTTCTTAAAAAACTAAAAGTGTGATTCAAGAAGACACTAGATATTGACCTCTGGCCTCCACATTTATGTGCACACATGGACATGCACAGCTGTATGTACATACATGGAGACATATCCATATATACATCATACAGCATTTCAAATAAATATACCTTTCCTGTTTACATTCTGTAATTTCTACCTTTTCACAGAAACAAAAACATATCGGAGTGTCAAAACTGAACAGGAATGTTTTCCCCAAGAGGCTTCTACATGTAGAAGTCGTGGCAGAGTAAAGAGGCTCTGCCTGTCTGAGCCTTGCTTGATCTTGAGTCCTTATTAGGAGCTGTCTGAGTACATGAAGAGTGGTGTTCACCAGGCCTTCGGTAATGACATGTGATGGCCTTCAGGACTTCCAATGGACTCTGGGCTGATCTTTCCTACTGAGTTTGAATTGTCATTCTTGTTGCCAGTTTTCATCCTTTTCCTTCTGTACTGATGTGTTTTACATCAACTCAACACAATCTAGAGCCAGTTTGGAAGTTAGAACCTCAATTGAGAACACACATCCACTAATTGGTCTGTGGACAAGCCTGGGGAACATTTTACTGCTTGATGGTTGGTGTGTAGAGTAGCAGCCCTGGAGGTGCCCATTCACTGTGGTAGAGCAACCCCTGGGCTGCTGTTCTTGGGTGTAAGAAGAAAGCAAGCCTGTTAGCAGCTCTCCTCCATGGCCTGTACATCAGTTCCTTCTTCAGGTTTCTGCTCTGACTTTCCTTGGTGATGGGTATAGAACTATAACCATAAATAGGATATTTTATACACAAGTTGATTTGGTCTTTATCACAACAGTAGAAAACTGACTAAGACACTTTCTCTTTGCAGATCCCTTTTAGATCTACTTGGTTGGATATTCTACTTTGTGGCATGCTTTAGGATGTTGTTTAGGATGCTAGTGAGGGTCTGGCTAGTGTGCAGAACCTTGCAAAATCTCTGTCACCATGCTCTACAAGGATCCCCAGAGGAGAGTCTTACATCCCAGACCTGCTTAAATAGTCCTGTTGTCCTGGTGGAGCCTGGGTATAATTGAGCCACACGAAGTAGCATGGCATTAGGTCTCAGCCCCACTCTCAGTCCTGTGTAATCTAAGACAAGCCTTAGCTCTTCCTTAGCCCAGAACTCGTTCCCTCTAACATGGTGACGAGTTTTATCTCAGAGTCTTCACAGAGTTTATTAAGTTGTTTCTCATTGAATTCTCAGAATATAGTGTATATAAGTTACTTTGACTTTAGAGAAAAGAATAATGTAATACCTAAACACCTTTATTAATAAT
This sequence comes from Rhynchomys soricoides, assembly GCA_019843965.1. Lineage (NCBI taxonomy): Eukaryota > Metazoa > Chordata > Mammalia > Rodentia > Muridae > Rhynchomys > Rhynchomys soricoides. The sequence goes on from JADRCH010000030.1 coordinate 4,747,827, forward strand.
CTCTTATTCTCTTAGGACATAAGTATGGGTAGGTGAAAAGCTGAATACCAGACTATAGTCTGACTATAAGCACCCTTGCTGCAATGCTTCCCACTTCAAATCTGTGCTAAAACTTCATTTATGCAATTGTTTGTGTGACTACGTAAGAAATATGAGGGAAAACTCATCCTTAAGTGTGTTACAGTTTGTAAAAATATCAGAAATTTATGATCTGGGGCCATGGCACTTAAAGACCGCAGCTTCCATCTGCTGTTGTTGTAAAGACTCATTTGCTTTGCCTGTGAGAAACAGTCACTCCAGCTTAAGAAAGAAAAAACAAAAAACAAACAAACAAAAACCCCCAAAACCTGCTTTTCTAAGCTAGTTCCAGATTTTTGCCATACACAGCAGCAGTTATGACACCTAAAATGTAAATATTAGGCCATTTCTAGTCATCTGAAATACATGTCAGGCATCGTGGCTACAAATGCACAGAATCCTCTCTTTCACAGGTTGGACCTCACCTAGAAAGTTTCTTGTTCCCCAAGGAATGCTCATTTGACCAAGTGTTTTTCCAAATCACATGACATAGATAGCAGAGGCTCAAGAACAACACAGAGCAGATCTTCACTCAGGCAGTGTGGAGGAGAATCTGGAAGCTTCCTTAGGCTTTGACCTTTGGAAGTCATGTTGACAAAAAGTCATCCGGAAACAAAGTTGTATGTAGTGGTGACTTATTTTTTGATTTTTGACAAAGAAGTAGTTTACCTAGTAATGAAATAAAAACTGTGTATCTTATGCTGTTTCCTACTTAGGTGTTCCTCTGTTCTCTATGAAGTTGCACTGAACTGTTGTCACCTAGTTAAAGAATGGTTTAAGCTGATGACTTCAACTGTTTCTATATTCAGACAGCTGGGGTTGCCATCTTGTTTGGTTTTAAGAGCATAACCTGAACAATTATCTTAGCCTTTCTGTGTCTTTGTGTCCTTATTAATAAAGTCTTTGAAGTATGGGACACACTAACAGGACTAGCAGTCATAAAATGACTGTATTAAATTAGTGACTGTAAGGCATATATAAATGTACAAACACATTGTACACTAAACACTGGCTACTGTTCTAGAGTGTTTGCCACAATTTTTATTTTACTATGACAGCTGTGTTGTTCAGAAATGGTACACCTAAGATCCTAAGCCCCACTGGATCAGCATTTCACAGAAAACCTAGAAGTGAGAGGACTTTACTAAGGCACATCCCTCTCTCCATCTCTCTATTTCACATAGAAGAGGCCATTGCAGGCCCAGTGGTCTAGAGAGGAGAGATGCTGAGTCTGGAAGTGGTGGTGGTGGGGGCTGTTAGAGAAGACTCAGAAGCTTAGAGACCTTTTGGGCATTTTTGTAATGATTGTGCCTTCTGAGCAATGGAAATACCTTTATAGGGTTTTAACATAAGAGCTTTGGCTTTACAAGTAATATAGTAAAAACACAGGTATTTTTACTATATTAAAATAAGTAATACATCGCAGGAGGACAAGGTTAGAAGATGGACACCAGTTAAGGGATGCTAATACCCCCAGTGAGATGAGATGGTAGTTCTATCCAGAATAGGGACAGGAAGAGCACAGAAGTGTCAGATTTGGTGTTTGTTTTGAGGATCATCAAATGGGACAGAAAGGACAAAGGATGTGAGGAAAGCATTTTAAGGATGACTGAAGTCTTTCTCCTGTGAATCTGGAAGGTTAAAGAGGAGCTTCCCTTGATAGATGTAGGAAAGAGGGCAAAAACCTCATGTGTCTTGATATATGTTAACTTTACAAAATCCTCTGTACATTGAAATGAAAATGCCAAGTGAAATGTTGGTTGACTGAATCCAGATTTAAAGAAATCTGATCCAGAGAAATGATTCTTGGAGACTTCAATGTTTGGTTTGTATTTTATTGCCTCAAAACTGGAAAACTATGGGCTCTGCACAGATTCTGATGTAAGGTATCCTAAGAATGAGCTATGGAGCTCTTCATCAAGTTCAGAGTTGGGCTGGTGGAGAGGTTAGTGGTTCACTGCCTTCTGAATCAAATCACTGTAAGCCTACTAGCTTAGATTAGCACCGAATTATTTCCTTACTGCTTTGAACATCATGAATCTACAATCAAGGTCTTCTCAGGGCCTGCAGAAGTGGTGTTATCTTTGGTGGCTTCACAAGAATGTCTATTTTAGGTTCTAGCTCTATCCATTAGCTTCTGAGCCTTTCTTCATTTGACATCAATCTAGTCTTTCATTCATCAACTGTCTTACTACTGGCTTTGTTCATACATCTCCCTCTAAAAAAAACTTTTTGTGAAAATATTGGGCCTACCTGGAATGACAGGATCATCCATTCTCTTAAGCAGGATTACCTACAACACCCCTTTGCCATGGAACATAAAATATTCCATGTCTGGACATCATGGTGTGGGCGTCTTTTTCTCTAGGAAAAGCCAGAAGAGAAAATGGTATCGAGATGTGCAGGTGAGGCAAACAGACCACAGAGGGAGTGTTCTGGAACAGATGAAGACAATAGTTGAAGAAGGAAGTAGCCTTTTGCCAAATACAGCTTGGTGGCCAGGAGGAGGAGCAGAAGTCGTTGTTAGACTTGTCTTAGCAGAAATCAGTGCTATCATCACCAAAACTACTTTAGTAGAATTGGTAGAGAGTAAAAGGCTATTTGAGGTAGGAGCTGAAGATAACAGAGCAGGTCAGTCATGTGGATTTCATGCTTAAAAGGCCACATGATTAGAAGAGTTCACAAATTCATCCACACTCTTTTTCCACTTTCTTGAAATTTTTAGTAATTCCTGACAATGATTCTCACATCGTAATTTAGACCTTGAAATGCTGCAGCATCTTGTAGAGAGGGGACACTGGTGACAGTGATTGTGGATAGCCCTTTCAAGGAATTTTCATCCCCCTCCAAATCTGACCCTTCCAACCAACTTCCCATCCCATACCTCCCCCTGCCCTAGTCTCCAAGAGGATGTCCCCACCACCCCACCCCAACCTCACCAGACCTCCTCACTCCCTGGGGCCTCAAGTCTCTCCAGGGTTAGGTGCATCTTCTCTCACTGCTGTATATGTGTCAGGGGCCTCAGATCAACTGGTGTATTCTGCTTGGCTGGTGGCTCACTGTCTGAGAGATCTCAGGGACTCAGGTCATTTGAGACCTATTGTTTTTTCCATGGGGCCTCCTCATCCTCAGCTTCTTCCAGCTTTTCTCCATCTCAACCACAGGGGTCCTGAGCTTCCTTCCATTGGTTGGGTGTTAGTATCTGTATCTGACTCTTTCAACTACTTGTCGAGCCTTTCAGAGGGCAGCCATTCTAGGCTCCTGTCTGTAAGCACACCACAGCATCAGGAACATTGTCAGGCCCTGGGGCCTCCCCTTGAGCTGGATCCCAAGTTGGGTCTGTCACTGGACATCCTTTCTCTTATGCTCTTCTCCATTTTTGTTCCTGCAGTTCCTTCAGAAAGGAACAATTTTGGTTCAGAACTTTTGACTGGCAAAAGCCCATCCCTCCACTTAAAGTCCTGTCCCTCCTCTGGAGGTAGACTGCAAAACAGGATTAAAGAATTTAAAAAAAATGGAGCTGGAGTGGGAAGTGGATCAAGGGAGATCTTTCAGGTCACAAAGGTCACTTCTAGTCTGGTGCTTGTTGTATTACACAGTCGTGGCTGATCTCAGCAGTTTTCTCAGACTGTATGGGGGAGCAGGCCTCTGTTTCCTGGACTCACTTCCGCATTTTCCTCTAGGAGGTTAGTGGTATTATGCATGAGTGTTCACGATCCTTAATAAGCCAAAATCTAGCATATCTCCCTATCCACCAAGCTCCTGTCAGCCTGAACTCAGAGCTGACAGAGGAGATTCATCTCCTCCAGGCATTGTTCCTTACCAAGCCATGCTCTTTCAGAAATGTTTACAGATTTTATCATGATGTGTTCAGATATTTTCCCAGGCATACTAGTTAAGCTGACACAGAGACAGAGTTGCTCACTACAGTCCTGAGGAATGGTACAACCACTAGCGTTTCTCTCATCTGTCATTGTTACATCAGTGAACTTCGTTTCAGAAGACGATGGCCACCTTAAGAAACAGTCATCCTTCGAGTTGTCTTATAAAGTTCCACATTTAACTCACCCTTCTCCCAAGTGTGTGTACAGAACCCACAAACTCTCAGTGTGCATATGGCTCCAGGGAGTAACTTAGTACTGATTTCCTAACTCATAACTTCAGGAGCACCCAAGATCCAGGATACGGAAATCATTTAACAGGAAAAAAAAAAACCAGTCACTTCAAACCATGATTAATATTTACTGATCATTGCTCAAATTGTCTGAGCACAACTCCAATTTTACATAAAGAGATAACAACCATTTTTCAGTATATTCCGTACTAGATACAAATAAAAATGAAATGAAGCGGAGTCGTCTGATACTGGAAAACTTCAGGTTTATAAGGGGCTATGCTTACTTCCCCTTTTTGTTTGAACACTCACAACTGTACATATTCTCAGTATTTATAAAGTGCTTAAACATTGCAAAGCCATATTTAATAAGAAGAAGAGTGGATAGGTAGCTAGAAGCTGAACTTCTATTGACCCACTCACTTGCCTTTCCAGCTACATTTAGAATATATAAACCAGAAGAATAATTTCTGCTGTGAAGGCACTCATATTTCAACTAAAAATGTACACAAATGAGTCAAATTCTAACATGTCACATGAGATGGCATACCATTGAGACCCTGACCTTCCTTTAGATTTCCTTAAGCCATAACCTGTTTTGGTTTTATTTCTTAGTTGATAAACAAAACTTTCAATATGCTGGTGAATGGATCGTTTGCCATTGGCAGGTAGAGTTGAGTGATTTAAAACCTTTCTTATCCTTACAGTTTAGCTTTCATTTAGATGTAAACTTTAATAATGATGACTACAGGAGTTTTGGTAGACAAATATAAGATCCTGAAGAAATGCTACAGTCAATCAGGACTAAGTTGTCTCTAATTTGGTGGCATATATAATTTATAACAATCCTTAAATATAAAATATTAAGGTGTCAAGAGCATTTTCGGTACACAGCATCATTTAATAGCACTCACAGTAAACCCAAGAAGGCCTTTGTGCTTTCCTTTTACAGATATGGACACAATGGTCGAAGCCAGGATTACATGGAAAGCTATTTATGAACGTCATACCCCCTTGTGTTTAGTGGGACATTTCTGCTGCCTTTCTAAATCTAAGCATTGTTTCCAAATGTGCTCAGTTGTGTATTGAGAAGGGAGAGAAGGAGAAAGGACAGAAAGGGAAATAGAAAGAGAAAAGAAGTAAAAAGTGATAGAAAAAGAAGATAAGTTATATAAGAATAGCAATTACAGGGGCTGGAGAAATGGCTCAGCAGGTAAGCATACTGACTGCTCCTTCCAAGGACCTGGGTTCAATTCCCAGCACCCACTTGGCAATTCACAACTGTCTGTAATTCTAGTTCCAGGGCCTCTGGCACCCCCATACAGACATACATGCAGGCAGAACACTGGTGCAATAAAATAAAAATAAGTAAATTATTTTTAAAAAGAACAACACTTATAGGTGGGAGTTGACGTGGGGGGCAGAGGACTCCATGTGCTAAGGGTGTAAATTCCCTGTACCCTTTCTTTTGTTGCCTCACCTTCCACTGGTAAATGAAAAGCCAAGTCAGCCACTACTTTCAAATGCATCACCAAATACAGAATTTCCTGTGTCACATTGCCAAGAATTAATAAATCAAGGAAACAGCAATTAGACAGACAGCTGTCACGGTGGAAGTCTCAGATCTCCAACGGAACACAGCATGTTCACAGAATGGTTAACCAGACCATGCCTCTACATGTGATCCACCCTGCCATTTTGTGATCTTTGATCAAGATAGAAGGCTTTAGCTCTGAAAGGTAAAATTAACTTGAAGTAGACTTGATATATTATTCATATCTCTGGAAAGAACAGATGAAAGGAAGAATTTCGGATCACATTGGGTACCACAAATAACTCCCCTTTCCTGTTTCCCACATTAATTGTGGAATCTGAATTACAGACTTTAGCATTTTATTTGTAGTTTTAAAATACTAATCCTAGTTTTCTTGATGTTGGATATATTGCAAGTTTACGTGAATGTCTGAAAATATCTAGAAGAATATTACATAAATTTAGAAGTAATTGATTTAATTAAACAGGATGTGTTGTTTTTTCAAAAGGACAACTTCTTTCAAGAAAATACTAAATAAAACTTACGTTTTCTTTTGAAACCATTTTGCTTTTGACAGCTTCATACACACATGGAATGCACTATGCTTATGTCTATCCCTTTGTTATCTTTTACCCCTGAACCCTGTCTTCTTCGACTCTAACCCCTACCCCCACCCCAATAGTTGCACCATTGAAGAAAATGTCAGCTTCTCCAACAGTGACCACTCACAGTCAACAACTCCTTAGGCTTGGATGGGGCTTCACTGTACCCCCTCTGTCTGTGATGGAATGTAGAAGGGTCGGTCTTGGCGCAGGTATTCATTGCTGCTGTGTATTCAGGATTGCAATGGCCATGTTGTATCTGGATGACGGTGTCTAGTCATGCTCCTTCCAACATCTGGCTGCCATATTCTTTCTGTATTGTCTTTCATGATGCTGTCTGGGCCTCAAGATTGGGTGATACAGATCTCTGTGAGTACTCAACAGTCACATATTCTCAGCACTTGGATTACGTGTATCTCTGCATTAGCTGTTGTTATCTTAGAATGGTTCCTCTCTGCCTCTGACTGACAGTGTCATCAGTGAAGATGTGTTTTCTACTAAACCTACGCATAGTTATCCATAGCCCTTTAACATGGTTCACAAAAGATTGTGTGGTGGTTGATCTTGGCTGTCATACCTGAAAAGAAAGCATCTCAATTTTGAAGTGCTTTCATTAGATTGGCTCATGGACATCCCCATGAGGAATTTTTGATTGCAGATTGACACAGGAGGGATTGACCCACGGTGGTGATGCCATCCTGGGCAGGTGGGCTTGGGTTGCATAAGGAAGGGAGCTGAATGTGAGCCTTGGAGCAGGACAAGAAATTGCTTCCTCTGGTCTCTGCTTCAATTCTTGTTTATAGGCTCCTTGGCTTCCTTTGATGATAGGTTGTAATCTATAACTTAAAGAAACCCTTTCTCCCACAAGTCACTTTTAGGCATGGTGTTAATCACAGCACTAGAAAGCAAACTAGAATAGAATATATACAATGGAGCCTCTTTCTACTAATGTTGCTGATTTAAATAACTAGAAAAGGAACTATTCCTTGCTAATTTCCCTTGCTGTTCTTTAGAAATGATGAATGACTTACATGTACTCAAGTCTAAATTTGTCTTAACTTTCATGATCTTGAATTGCCACAAGTATAGATTGTTGAAGAAATCTGGTTTTTTTGCAGTTTTCATTTTCTTTTTTTAAAATTTTATTTTTACTCTTTATATACATTACATCCCGACCACTGGTTCCCCTCCTTCCACTTCTCCCAGTCCCCCTTCCCAATTCCCCTTTCCCCCAGATCCATTCCTTCTCTATTTTTCTTCAAAAACAAACAAATAAAACAAACAAACAAAACAAAAACAAAACAAAGAAGCAGGCCTCCCAGGGATGTCAACCGAACATGACAAAACTTTTTACAATAAGACCAGGCACAAACTCTCATATCAAGGCTGTTCAGGTGACCTAGTATAAGTAAAAGGGTCCAAGTGCAGGCGAAGAGTCAGAGATACCCCCACTCCTACTGATGGGAGTCCCAGAAGAACACCAAGTAACACAACCAAACATAATCATGACCTAGCTCAGACCCATACAGGATCTGTGATTGTCACTTCAGTCTCTGTGAGCCCCTATGAGCCCTGCTTAGTTGATTCTGTGGGTTATGTTCTCCTTTCTGGCTGCTAGAATTCTCCCTCTCCATCTTCTGAGGGAAGCCCCTGGCTTTCCCTCATGCTCGGTTGTAGGTCTCTGCATCTGTTCCTATCAGTTTGATGGATGGAGCCTTTCTGATGACAATTGGGCTAGGCAACAACCTACAATATGAGAGAACATCATTAGACTTCATTTCATTCTCTCTCTCTCTCTCTCTCTCTCTCTCTCTCTCTCTCTCCTAGGTCTCTGTGCTGACCATCCTCTGGCCACCCAGGCAGTGTCAGGCATGGGCTTCCTTTCATGGCATGGTCTCAAGTAGGACCAGTCATTGGTTGGCCACTCCTACACGTTCTGCACCACTATTACCTCAGCATATCGTGTAGGGAGAACATATGGTAGGTTGAAGATTTGTGGCTGGGTTGATGTCCCAGCCTCACTGTTGGGACACTTGTCTGGTTATAGAAGATGGCCAGTTCGGGTTCCATGTCACTGGTTATTGGAGATTTCTTCAGAGCCACTCATAGCTTCCAGGGAGTTTCCACTGCACTAGGTTTCTACATCTCCCCCAAGTTCCCCCTCCTCATTTCACTCTTTTCTTAGGTCTCTCTCCCTCTATTCCTCCCCACCTGGACTCTCCTTTTCCCATCCCCATTTGCCCCCAGTTCACCTCTGAAGTCTATATTCTATTTCCTCTTCCCAAGGAGATCAATGCGTCTTCCTTCCTCCTTGGTATTTAGCCTCCTTGGGTCTGTGGATTATACCTTATCCTTTATTTAACAGGTAATGTCCGCTTATCAGTAAGTTCACACCTTGTTTGTCTTTCTGGGTCTGGGTTACCTCACTCAAGATGATTTTTTTTTCTAGTTACATCAATTTGTCTGCTATTTCATGATATCATTTTTTTAAACAACTAAGCAATACTCCATTGTTTAAATACATCATATTTATCATATTTATTTATCTATTCTTCATTTGAAGGACATCTAAGTTGTTTCTGGTTTCTGGCTATTATGAATAAAGCAACTATAAACATAGTTGAGCAAGTGTCCTTGTGGTAGGATGGAGCATCCTTTGGGTTGCCCAGGAGTTAGGTATAGCTGAGTCTTGATCAATTCTCAATATTCTGAGGAACTTCCCCATTAATGAAATATGCTTTTTAAAATTTACCCCCCAATGATATATTGTTTTCAAAGTCAGTTTCAAAATGCAAAATAGGTACTGAAATTCATAATGATAAAGAAATGTGATTTCAATGGTCATATTTCCTCTGAAAATTAGAAAATGTGGTTTGTTATGTCTAGTTATTTTGATGATACCTCAGATAAGCAGTAAAAGTCCACTTTGGGAAAGTTTGAAAATTTATCTCTCTCATATATCAGTATGAAAATAGAAGCTTAAAAGGAAATCTACCCAGAAAGAGCTCTAAATATATACTCTAAATATATAAATATTTTAATGGCAACTTGGAGTCACTGACAGAACAGTTGGATTTGTTTAAAAACTTCTGAAATAACGGATTCTTCTTTTGTCAATTATCTTGTAAGTACTTATCTGTGTTTTGTTCTTAGAATGTTTTGTTTTGCTCTTCTAGGAGAAGAAAAACAGAATCTGTATAATGCACTAAATAGATTATACCAACATAAAATACAAATGTTTTTACCACATTTCCATTTTAGGCAACATGTGTTTTTAATACTAACTTGTCTTGTGAGCTGAAGGGTTCATTTGTTTTAAACAAGTCAGATTTCTGCTTGGAGTAAACCAGGGTCATGAACATAAGAATGAATAGGATTAGGCACTTTGAAATCAAACTCCTGGCTGGTGCTTGCTCAGGCCAGAGCTGTGGACTCCCATACTGCACGGTGTAGAAAAGAACATGTCTGGCCCTGGCTTCACAGTGCTGTTGGATCACCTTCCTTTTCAGTACGACCATGTAAAGGCATGCATCTATCAAATGGTGCTATTCTTATTTAGAAAACCAAAGAACATGCTGTTTCTTTTTCCATATGAGAGGTGTTTATTTTTTCAAGTGTTATAGATTGAATTTCATAAGTGCTTACAAAGTTTTCCTTTACCTGGAGCCTGAAATCTTACAAGTATGCAAATGAATAACTGTGTTTTCAGTCCTGTGGCACCCTTTTGTCTGAGAATCTCAGTGTTTACTTAATATTCATAATCTCTTTGGGTGGATATGAATCTGGAATATTTCTTGTCTGCTTCTTCCTTCTTAAAAAGGTGCATTAGCACATAATATCCACCTCTGGCCAGTCAGCACTGCACTAGCACAGCTCAGCTTGTAACACCGTTCCTGCAGGACTCTGGAGAGATATAACCAGAGTCCACAGACCCAAAGAAACTAAGTAACCAGGAGAGCCCAAGGAGGGATGCTTGAATCTCACTGAGAAGGAAAAATAAAATAGGTATCAGGGATGGAGGGTGGAGAGGTTGGGGAAGAAACAGAAGGGATCAAGTGGAAGGAGTGCAAAAGAAGAGAGAACTGAAATGGGAGTGAGCATCTCTGGAACCAGTCAGAAACCTCAGAAAATGGAAACCCTCAGGAATCTATGAGGGTCATATTAGCTAAGACTTCTAGCAATGAGGGACATGGGGCATGAACTGGTCATCTCATGTAACCAGGCACAACTTCCAGTGGAGGGACTGGGACACCAACCCAGCCACAAACCTTCGACCTACAATTTGTCCTGCCTACAACATGTGTACGGGTAAAGATGGAGCAGAAATTGAGGGAGTGGTCAACTAATGACTGGTCCCTCTGGAGACCCATGCATGAGAGAGAGCCCACCCCTGACATTATTAGTGATATTCTGCTATACCTGCAGACAGGAACCTAGCAAAACTGCCATCTGAGAGACTTCACCCAGCAACTAATGAAAACAGATGTAGAGATCCAATGCCAATCACTAGGTGGAACTTGGGGAATCCTGCAGAAGATAGGGAAAAAGGATTGTTGGAGCCAGAGGATTGTTAAAGTCAAGGACACCTTAAGAAAACACACAGAATCAACTAACCAGGGCCCATAGGAGCTCACAGAGTCTAAACTGCCAATCAGAGAGCATGAAGAGGTTCTAGACCTTCTGCACACATGTAACAGTTGTGCAGCCAAGCCTTCGTGTGCGACTCCTAACAGCAGGAGACTCTGTTGCCTGCCTTTAGATCCCTTTTCCCTAACTGGGCTACCTTTTCTAGCCACAATAGTAGAAGATGAACCTAGTCTTATTGGAACTTGATTATGCCAAGGTTGATTGATACCAATGGAAGGGCTCTCCTTTTCTGAAGACAAAAGGAGTCATGTGGATGGATGGGAGGTAAGAGGGAGGGACTTGGAGAACAGAAGGAGAGACAACTTCATTTGGAATGTAAAGGAAATTAGTTAATTAATTTAAAAAAGAGTGGAAAGAAGTGAGCAGATGACTTCACTTGAACCTTCATGTGAAGGTTGTTGGTAGAATCCATCCCCCTGTGACTATAGGATGGAGGGCACTTTTGCTGTATGTTAGATGGAGAAAATACAAAGTTTACATAGGATTCCAGAGGATGTCTTCAGCTTCTTGTAGCACAGAGACCTTTCAACCTGGCTACTTCCTCAAAGTCAGCTAGAGAATCAGCATGGCCTGGATGAGATGTCTAAGAGGTAGTTTTCTATATGTAATAACATAAGCACAAGAGTGACTGGTGTCTGCCCCTCTCTGCCCTGTGCCGCCATCAGCCAGTGAAGAGTCTGCGCATACATCAGGGATCATGTTCATCTTAGCATTAGATGGTGAGAACAGAGTAGATTCAGGCTGGAGTCCTCCAGCATTGCTCCCCAACTTTCTACATCAATTGAAGCTCCATATAGTGGAAAAGCCAACTTACTCGTGAATAAAAGCAAAACCAGATTTTTAGGTCTCATGTATGTACAAACAAAAGAAAAGAAAAGAAATTTATAAATTGAGAGAAAGCATACCATGGGTGGTGGGGCAGTTCTGCTTCCCCATCTGCATGCTCTATCTTTGTGCTATGCAATTTCTAGTTCACATAGTCATAGCTTCTCTTCTAAAGATCATGCTGACCTTAGAGTGATCCACAGCAGAAATGGGGGAAAGGTAAGTAGGTGGGGAAAAACCACCCCAACTTTTATGTCTCCCACACCCTCCATGGATATCTATAGGATAATCCAGCTACTTGGCCACAGTTCAGTTGCATAAAGCTGGAGGTTACATGCAGCTTAGTCATACACAGCTGAGAGGGAGGTTGAAGCACATTTTTAACTGGAGTTATTGAAGCTCAAAATAAAACCAATGTTCTTTTACTAAGACAGGAAGATTAGATGTCAGATGGTAGACTTCTGTCTTTCTAGGCAGGCACTGAGAGAGCTTTGTAATCTTGTGTGGTCTCAGTGTGAACTTTATTCTCAATGTTAACCTCCTTGGGGAATATTCACTCAGACCTGCTGCTAGACTCCCCACCAACACAGAAAACATAAGCAAGGTCCAAGGAATTTTATTGTGGAAAGCTCACACACCCTGTTTTGATATTTCCATTTTTTATTTTTTCTTTTTTTTTAAGAATTCCTGACTTGGCAGCATGCTATGGGCCAGGCAATGGTCGTTGAGGTGAACCTTGCTTTTGCCATGTATGCTTGTTTTAAACTTTTACTTATGTGTTTGTATGTGTGTGACTGTGTGGGTATGTGTCTATTAATGTGGGTATGTGCTTATTAATGCAGGTGCCTGTGATGCAGAGGCCACACCTATTAGATCTTCAGGAGTTGGAGTTCCTTGTGGTTGTGAGTTGCCTGATGTGGGTGCTATGAACCAAGATTTGTTTTCTGTAGGAGCTGTGCTTGCTCTTAATCATGGAAGCATCCCTTTAACCTGCCTCATCTCTACCTGTCCAAAACTTAAAGTGTAGTCCTAGCCTGGTACCTGCCTCCCAGCCAAGAACGTGGTTACCTGATTCATGCAAAGTGCTTGATTTTGCGAAAACACTCTATTTTGCATCCTTCCTGCTAGGTCAGTTTGAAGCAGACCCTGATATCTGTCCTTGGCCCCAGTTCCTACGAGATTCTGCAACCCACTGCTGGAGCTGACCCTAATGCCCACTATGTCTGTATGCCTGGCATGTTAAGACCTAACTCAGTTGGTTTGTTCTGAGCCTCAGCCTGCTACAATTGTAACAGTTGTCTAGGCCCAGAACAACTTGCAAGGCAGTGGTGGAGGATGCCTTTAATCTCAGCACTTGGGAGGTAGAGGCAGGCAGATTTCTGAGTTCCAGGACAGCCTGGTCTACAGAGTGAGTTCCAGGACAGCCAGGGTTACACAGAGAAAATCTGTCTCAAAAAACAAACAAACAAACAGAAATAGAACAACTCTCAGTAATAGTCTAGCTGGACAATCAGTATTTGGTAGATTATTTGATTGACAACCGATATGTCAGTTAAACAGGGTTGAATACTTTCTGTGCTGCTGGGGAATCCTTTGTTCTTGCTACTGTCAATCTCCTTCACATATTAAGGTTGCCTAAAAGCCCTTTCATCATGGAATCTCATCAACATTCTCTGTGAAAGACACAGTGCTTGGTGTCAGGGCAGTGTATTTAATATGGGAGGGATCTTACACTAATGCCGTCTAAGACATACACAGACAAGGAGAGAACACTGAGAACACATTGTGGGATATTGTCATTGGCCATCTGAGAGAGTGACTTAGGTAGAAGTACTCATGGAAGCTTCTGAAACTTGAAATACTACTGAGATATAGGAGGCTGAGAAGGAGCTTGCCATGCACTAGTGAACATGTTTGGTTTTCTCTTTCACTATTGACAATTTGAACCAACCAATTCTTTGTTATGGAGCCTATCCTATGCATAGTCAGAAGTTTAGTGTTTTACATTGCTAGAATCCAGAATTCTCCTCGTCATGATTACGATGTCTCCTGAGACATTAGCAGTTACCCCATGGTGGTCAAGGTTCTTTCTGGTTGTGAACCAATGGATTCAGAAAAAGCATTTCGTGAATTCTCATTAAAGGGGAGGGCTAGCCTGAGGGCATGTTAGAGGTGACTTCACATAACAGAAAGGATATCAGTGTCTATGTATTTCAGAGGCCAAGTCAATTAAAGTTGCTCAGAGAGTACTCATGGATGGAGTAGTGAGGGAGAGAGGAAAGAGGAGAAAAAGAGACATAGAGTGGGAGGGAGGGAGGAAGGGAAGGAAGGAAGGAAAAATTATGGTTACTCAGAATTTTGTCTGAGGAAATCATGCAGGTGCTCACATGTAATTGCAACATGTGGCAGGTGGAGGGAGAGAGGAGGATTGAGTCACCAAGTGAGAACCTGTCTCAAAAAGGAGAAAGAATCACTTTCTGAGAGCTTGAGGACAAACAAGAATCAAGTCCGGGAAACTGGATGAGGTCCATGCTGGCCTTCTTACACCGAGAAGCTATGTCAGCTTTTGCTGGTTTTGGCAGATGGGCACATAAACCTGAAGAAAGTCAGGGAAGCCAACATGGCTTCAGACTTGCTATCTTTTATGAAATCTTTACAGGGATGAAATGGAGGGGGCTCATATGTGTGTGTAGAAAGAGATCAAAGTCCTGGACTGAACCCCAAGTACTGTACCATGGACGAGTCAGTAAGCAGGAGAACTAGGCAAGAAGCCATGAAAAGGCTGCCCATCAGATAGGATGGACGCCATGATGGGATGAGGTCACAGAGGCTAGAGAAAGCCACGATTGCACTCAAACATGGCTTTCTCTTAATTGCATCAAGCTGTGCTTCCTGAGATACCTTTGAGAACTCTATTTGTGGAGCTGGGCGGCTTGAGATCAGATGCCAGCACTATCTCTGCTAGTTGTGATCTCACAACTTATTTCCTTGCCTGGATGTCAGCTTGTTTTGTATTGGAAATAATCACAACTTTAAACTTAAGTGACATCATATGGGTAAAATGTGTATGGCTATCTTTGTCATTGTTATTGCTATCATGTGTGGTTTTATATGTATTCTTCTTTCATAGATCACATCCTAATCTCAGTTTTCCCTCCCTCCATTTCTCCCATTTCCTCCCCTACACCTTCCCTCTCCCCCAGATTCATTCCTTCTCTGTTTATCTTTAGAAGAGGACAGGCCTTTCAGGGATATCAACCCAATGCAGCATAACAACTTACTTGTTGGCAAGACCAGGCACAAACCCTCAGATCAAGGCTGGATGTGGCAACTCAGTAGGAAGAAAAAGGTCCCAAGAGCGGGCTAAAGTGTCAGAGTGCGTCTCACTGTTAGGAGTTTCATAAGAACACCAAGGTACTCAACCATAAAGTATATGCAGAAGACCTAGGTCAGACCCATATGGGGGTCAGTGTTTGTTGCTTTTATTTCTGTAAGCCTCAGTAAGCCCTGCTTAGTTGATTCTGTGAGCCATGTTCTTGTGGTGTCCTCAACTGCTATGGCATCTACAATCCTTCCTTCCCATCTATCTTGGGATTTCCTGAGCTTAGCCTAATGTTTGGCTGTGAGTCTCTGTATCTGCTCCTATCAGTTTCTTGATGAAGCCTCTCTGCTGATGATTATTCTAGACCCCCATCTATGACTATACCAGAACATCATTAAGAGTCATTTCATTGGTCCCCTTTCCCCCTAATAATGTTTGGTTCTATTCTAGGTCTCTAGGCTATTCAGCTTCTTGTTTCTGGCCACCTAGGCATTGTCAGGTGTGAGCTCCCTCTTGTGGCATGGGTCTCAAGTTGGACCAGCCAATAGCTGGCCATTCCCAGGCAAGACAAATTTTAGGTTGAAGGTTTTGTGTCTGGGTTATTGTCCCAGTCCCACCACTGAAAGCCTTGTCTGGTTATAGAAGCTGGAATGTGCAGGCTCTGTATCCCCCATTTCTAGGAGCCTTCACTAGGATCACCCTCATAGATTCCGGGGAGTTTCCACTACCCTAAGTTTCTACATTGCCTTTGAAATGCCCCCATTTCCAATCATCTCTTTTACTACTCTTCCTCCATTCTCACCCTCCCCGATCCCTCCTCTTCCTATTACC
Source organism: Rhynchomys soricoides (assembly GCA_019843965.1). NCBI lineage: Eukaryota > Metazoa > Chordata > Mammalia > Rodentia > Muridae > Rhynchomys > Rhynchomys soricoides. The sequence continues at coordinate 4,763,780 of JADRCH010000030.1, forward strand.
TTACCAGCTCCTAGTCCACACAAAAAATCTATTTCCTCTTCCCAAGGGGATCCATCCATCTGCCCCTTATTGAGTCCTCCTTATTACTTAGCCCCTCTGGGTCTATGGATTGTAGAGTGATTATCCTTTCTTTAACAGCTAATATTCACTTATAAGTGAGTACATACCATGTGTATCTTTCCAGGTCTGGGTTATCTCACTCAGAATTTTTTTTCAGTTGCATTCATTTACCTGCAAATTTAGTTATATCATTGTTTTTTAGGAGCTGAGGAACACTTTATTGTGTAGCTGCACATTTTGTTTATTCATTCTTCATTTGAGGGACATCTAGATCATTCTCAGTTTCTATCCAATAATGAAGTTACTATGAACAGAGCTGAGCAAGTGACCTTGTGGTAGGATGGAACATCCTTTGGGTATATGCCCAAGAGTGGTATATCTGAATTTTGAGGCAGATCTGGTCCCAATTTTCTGAGAAACTGCCACAGTGATTTCCAAAGTAGCTGATTAAATTTGTCCTCCCACCAGGAATGGAGGAGTGCTCCAATTGCTCTATATCCTTGCCAGCATGTGTTGTCACTTGCACTTTTTTGATCCTAGCCATTCTTTCTGACAGGTATAAGACAGAATCTCAAAATTATTTTGCATTCCCCGGATGGAATGTTGAACATTTATTTAAGTGTTTCTTGACCATTTGAGATTCCTTTGTTGAAAATTCTGTGTTTAGATCTGTACCTCATTTTAAAATTAGATTTTTTGGGTTTTGATGTCTAATTTCTTAAATTATATACATATATATACATATATACATATACATATGTATATGTACATATATATATATATATATAATATTATCCCTCTATCAGATATGGAGTTGTTGAAAATATTTCCCATTAGATAGGTTGCCATTTTGTCCTGTTACTATGTCCTTTGTCCACAGAAGCTTTTCAGTTTCATGAGGTTCTATTTAGCAATTATTAATCTTAAGGCCTGTGCTATTGGTGTTCTGTTCAGGAAGTTGTCTCCTGTGCCAATGCATTCGAGGCTATATCCCACTTTCTCATCTCTCAGGTTCAGTGTATCTGGTTTTATGTTGAGGTCCTTGATCCCCTTGGCCTTGAGTTTTAGACAGTGAGATAGATATTTGCATTCTTCTACATGCAGACATTACGTTAAGCCAGCACCGTGTGCTGAAGACACCCTCCTTTTCCATTGTATATTTCTACATTCTTAATTAAAAATCAGGTGTTCATAGGTATGTGGATTTATATCTGTATCTTCAATCCATTGGTCAGCCTGTTTGTTTTATGCCAGTATCACATTTTTTTTTTTTATTACTGTAGGGATGGTGATACCACTGGAAGTTCTTTTATTGTACAGGATTGTTTTTTGGATATCTTGGGGTTTTTATTTTTTCCACATGAAGTTGAGTATTGTTCTTTCAAGGTCGTTAAAGAAATGTGTTGGAATTTTGATGAGAATTGCATTGGATCTTCAACTTGCTTTTGGTATGATGGCTATTTTAACTAATTTTACATTTATTCTACCAATCCATGACCATTGGAGATCTTTGCATCCTCTTATATCTTCAATTTCTTTCTTCAAAGACTTGAAGTTATTATTATACAAGTCTTTTACTTTCATGATTGGAATTACCTGAAGATTTTTTATACTAGTTGTGACTATTGGGAAGAGTATTGTTTTCCTGATTTTCTTTTCAGTCCACTTGCAGTTTGGGGGCTAAAGATTTATTTGAGTTAATCTTATATACGGCCATTTTCCTGAAGGTATTTATCAACTGTCAGAGCTCCCTGGTAGATTTTTTTGGATCACTTATCTATACTATCATATCATCTGCAAATAACAATACTTTGATTTCTTCCTTTCCAATTTGTATTCACTTGATCTTCTTCCATTGTCTTATTGCTCTAGCTAGAACTTTTCTCAGTGGGAGGAGAGGCCCTTGGGCCTGAAGGTGTTCGATGCCCCAGAGTAGGGGAATGTCAGGTCAGGAGGACAGGAGTGGGTGGGTGGAGGAGCACCGTCATAGAAGCAGGAGGAAAGGGGGATGGGATAGAAGGTTTCTAAAGGGAAGACCTAGAAAGGGGGAAATATTTGAAATGTAAATAAAGAAAATATCCAATCCAAAAAAAAAAAAAGATTAAAAAAAAGAAAAAGAAAAAGGAAGCCAAAGAGAAGGGCACCTGGGTTCAGCTGAAGTGCCAGACTATGCCACTCAGAGAAGCACATTTTGTGAGGAGTAACAGAAAAGAGCCTGAGCTGTTGGAGCCCATTCCATATGAATTCATGGCTTCATGTACTAAAAAGAAATAAAGGACCCAGACTGCAGAGTGTTTTCCTTAAAAATAAAAATAAACAAAAAAGGAAAAGAAACGAAAAAAGAAAAGAAAAGAAAAACAGCATTAATCTGTGGTGGTCAGGTAGGATGCAGGGGGTTATTTCAGTTTTTTCTATCTGTTGAGACTTGCTTTGTGACCCAGTATGTGGTCAATTTTGGAGAAGGTTCCATGAGCTGCTGAGAAGGTATATTATTTTATGTTTGGGAGATACATTCTAAAGATATCTGTTAGGTCTATTTGGTTCATAACATCTGTTAGCTCCAGTATTTCCTTGTTTAGGATGACCTGTCCATTGGTGAGAATCAGGTACTGAAGTCTCCCACTATTAACGTGTGAGGGTTGATTTGTGACTGAAGCTTTAGTAATGTTTCTTTTTACAAATGTGGGTATCCTTGTGCTTGGTACATAGATTGAAACTTTGAAAAATATGAAATATCTTTCTCCATCTCCTTTGATTAATTTTGAATTGAAGTCAATTTTTAGATATTAGAATGGCTATACCAGCTTGCTTAAGTCCATTTGCTTAAAAATTATTTTTCCAACCATTTACTCTGAGTTAATGTCTATGTTTAATGTTGAGGTGTGGTTTTCATATGCAATAGAAGGATGGATCCTGTTTTTGCATCTATTTTGTTAGCCTGTGGGGTTTTTTTTGAACAAACAAACAAACAAACAAACAAAAAACTGGGGAATAAATCCATTGATATTGAGAGATCTTAATGACCAAGTAATCTTTTCATTTCTGTTATTTTGCTGTTGTTGCTGATGTTGGTATCTACGTGTGTGCTTTACTTCTTTTGGTTTTGCTGGTGTGAAATTATTTATTTCTTGTGTTTTTATGGTTGTAGTTAATTCTCCTTGGGTTGGAATTTTCTGTCTAGTATCTTCTGTGGGGTTAGGTTTATAGACAGATATTTTTTGAATTTGACTTTATCAAGGAATATCTGTTTTCCCCATCTATGGTAATTGAAAGTTTTGCTGGGTATAGAGGTCTGGGTTGGCATCTGTGATTTCTTAAAAATCTACAAGACTCTGGTACTTCTTACTTTTGGAGTCTCAATTGAGAAGTTGAGTGTAATTCTAATACATCTGGTTTTATATGTTACTTGGTCTTTTTCCCTTGCAGTTTGTAATATTCTTTCTTTGTTCTGTGTGTTTACTGTTTTAATTATTATATAGCAAGATGACTTTATTTTCTGGTCCAATGTATTTGGTGTTCTGTATGTTTATTGCCTTTATAGGCATGCCCTTTAAGTTAGGAAAGTTTTCTTCTATGATCTCGTTAAAAATATTTTCAAGGACTCTTAGCTGAGATTCTTCTATTCCTATTATTCTTAGGTTTGGTCTTTTCATAGTGTCTCAGATTTCCTGGGTGTTTTGTGTCAGGAACTTTTATATTTATTATTTTCTTTGACAGATATATCTATTTATTCTATTATATCTTTAACACCTGAGATTCTGTCTTTCATCTTTTATATTCTGTTGGTGATGCTTGTGCTTGTAGTTCCTGTTTAAGTACCTAGATTTTCCTTTTCAATAATTCCTCCAGCTTTTATTTTCTTTATTGCTTCTATTTCTACTTTTTAGGCCTTAAGCAGTTTATTTATTTCATTCAAATATTTGTTTGTTTTTTCTTAGTGTTCTTGATTACCTTAAGGAATTTATTAATTTCCTCCAATTTATAATTTGTCTTTCCTTGGTTTCCTTAATAAATTCATTCATTTATTTTTTAAGGACCTCTATCATCTTCATAAGTTTGGTTTTAAGTTTTTTTTCTCTTGTGATTCAGCTGTGTTGGAATTTTTCAGTGTTTACTGTCATAAGATAGCTGTGTTACAGTGAGGACATATAACCCTGGATACTGTTGATGGTGTTCTTAAGCTGATGTCTAAGCATCTGGGTCTAGGTGATTATAGGTCTAGGTGCTGATTTCTGAGTTTGTCCTTGTTATATGGATTTTTTTTGGGGGGGGGGGTTCTGTTTCCTCTTTGGTCTTCTGTTCTTTGTGACCTGGAGTTCCAGCATCTGGCATGGTCTCTGCTACAGCAAGAATCTCGCAGCCAGCACAGCCTTTGGTAGAGCCAGGGGTCTACATCTGAGTTGGAAAGTGGAGCACCTCCACCTTAGAGGAGGTGGTATTTGGGTTAATCTGCAAGAGGTGGGGCACTGAGAGAGTGGAGGAGTCTGGATGGGCTGCCTATCTGGGGTTCTGGTGTCTGGTGTGGTCTCTGGTTCATTAGTGAGTCTCCACCCTAGTTAGGGGCTGGAGTTCTGGCATCTGGCATGGTCTAAGTGACATGGCTTGAACCTGAGCAGCACATATCTACTCAAGTCAAGGAGGTGGCATGACAGCAGGGGTGGACATTGGGGCAGGAAGGAGTGGGTGACAGCAGGTTGGGTATTTAGGAACCAAACTGACAGTGTGGGAGAGTTCTGTGGGCAGGCAGGCAGCCTATCTGTTCTTGCCATTGTGTATTCTTAAGTTTTGAGCTGTGTGTAACAGGGTTGTAGAAGGGCCTTCTATTATAGTGGGAGTAGATATCTATATAATATTCCTGGGTGGTTTCCTGTTATTACATATGTAAAGCCTTACCTATGTCTATAATTTTTGATTCAACAATTTCACATCTAAGAATTTATAAAAATAATGCAAAACACCACAAGAGAGACTACTCATTTCAGCACCACTTAAAAGGCAAACTATCTCATAAGCTCAAGAATACTCATTGCTAGAGGACTGATAATACAAGGTTGAACTTAGAACACATTCTCAACAAAATCAGTGTAGTAGAGGTTCACTGGGGTGAAGAGGTAAATGGGGCTTTTGCTTGTGTGTCTTGATTTGTTTAGCAAAGCACTTGTAATGCTTCTTATTGCAGATGAGGTTTTGGGTCATTTAAAAATTTGTTTCATACTTTCATGTGTTTTCTGTAGTGTGTGAGGTTTTCTTGTATAGCAAGGGAGGAAAAAAACCAATGAAAATGTTTAAAAACAGGAAAAACAGAATGCAGCCTGGTGACTTTTTTAATGTTTATTTATTTATTTTTGATACTTTATTTACATTTCAAATGTTTCCCCCTTTCCAGATCTCCCCTTTGTAACCTCCCTATCCCCTCCCACTCTCCTTCCTCTATGAGGGTATTCCCCTACCCACCCACCCACCCACTCTCGTCTTCCCTCCTTGGCATTCCCCTATACGGGGCATCTAACACCCTCAGGCCTAAGAGCCTCTCCTCCCCCTGATGGCTAAAAAGACCCTCCTCTGCCATATATGTGGCTAACACCATGGGTCCCTCCATGTGTATTCTTTGGTTGGTGATCCAGTCTCCAGGAGCATCAGAAGGTCAGGCTAGTTGACACTGTTGCTCCCTCCATGGGGTTGTAAACTCCCTCACCTCCTTCAGCCCCTTCTCAAACTTTTCCATCTGGGACCTCACGCTCAGGCCAATGGTTGCTGTGAAGTGACTGTTGGATATTTTGAACTTTTGGGCTAATAACCACGTATCAGTGAGTACATACCATGTTCATTCTTTTGTGACTGAGTTACCTCACTCAGGATATTTTCAAGTTCCATCCATTTGCCTAAGAATTTCATAAAGTCATTGTTTTTAATAGCTGAGTAGTATTCCATTGTGTAAATATACCACATTTTCTGTATCTATTCCTCTAATGTGGGACATCTGGGTTGTTTCCAGCTTCTGGCTATTATAAATATGGCTGCTATGAACATAGTGGAGCATGTGTTTATATTACATGTTGGAGCATCTTCTGGGTATATGCCCAGGAGTGGAATAGGTGGGTCCTCTGGTAGTATTATGTTCATTTTTCTGAGGGTCTGCCAAACTGATTTCCAGAGTGGTTGTACCAGCTTGCAATCCCACCAGCAATGGAGGAGTGTTCCTCTTTCTCCACATCCTCGCCAGCATCTGCTGTCACCTGAGTTTTTGATCTTAACCATTCTGACTGGTGTGAGGTGGAATCTCGGGGCTGTTTTTATTTGCATTTCCCTGATGACTAAGGATGTTGAACATTTCTTTAGGTGCTTCTCGGCCATTCAGGTTTCCTCAATTGAGGAAACCTGTTTAGCTCTCTTCCCCATTTTTTGATAGGGTTATTTGGATCTCTGGAGTCTGACATCTTGAGTTTTTTGTATATGTTGGAATTAGCCCTCTATTGGATGTAGGATTGGTAAAGATCTTTTCCCAATCTGTTGGTTGCCTTTTGTCCTATTTACAGGTCTATATGTAGAAGAATGTGAATTGATCCTTTCTTATCTAGGAAGATACAAAGCTCAAGTCCAAGTGGATCAAGGACCTCCACATAAAACCAGATACACTGAATTTAATAGAAGAGAAAATGGGGAAAAGTCTTGAATACATGGGCACAGGGAAAAGTTCCTAAACAGAACACCAATGGCTTATGCTCTAAGATCAAGAATTGACAAATGGGACCTCATGAAATTACAAAGCTTCTGTAAGCCCTGGTGATTTTTACATGCCTTCCCCAGCCCCAGGCAGACAGAGCTTGATGATTCCCCATTACAAAGAGTAATCGCTCATTTTTTTCCTCTAACCTTTACCCTTATATTTTTCTGTAATAAATTAAGTATTGTCCATGCCTAGATTTGTTAGAGGGCCCTCTGAACTTCAGAACAAGCCTCATGCAGCCTGTATTTTCAGGGTAGTAGAACTGTAGACAACCTAATGAGAGGAGAAAAAAGCCAGGGCCCAAAGATGTCTGTTTTTCATTGAGCTATAATTTCTTTCTCCTATTACTTCTCTCCTGCCAGCTGGGCCATGTGTCCCAGTGCCTCACCCATGAGACCTTCTCCATTCCATAGTCTGTGCAGGAGAAATAACTCACTCCTGAAGAAGTACTCCCATAGTCCCAGAAAGAAGCATGGATGTGAACCCCACATAATGAGAATCTCTTATGTGTATACATACACAAGTTACAAAGATGCTCTCTTGACTAATCAAAAGTATTTACTATGTAGACAGACTATGTCATGTTTATTCTGAGTTGCAACATTTCAGGCTTATTCTAAATGTAACCAGTGAAGCTACTTTAAGGCTATGTTTATCCCATTTTCTATTTATTATACTCCAGTACAATTAATTTTCTATGCAGAACTTTAGTCAGGATCTACTAAAATACAGTACATATTTTACCAGAATGAGAACTTATAATCTAGCCATTAAAAAAGTTCTTGATTGTGTGCATTTTAGTCTACCTTTTAACTTGGACCTACTTTCTTAGGGTAATAGTATGTTGGTTAGTTTTCTGTCTACTAGACACAGCTAGAGTCATTTGGGAAGCATGATGCTTCAATTGAGAAAATGTCTTCTTAAGCTTGGCCTATGTGGTGGCTTGAATGAAAATGACTCCCAGAGACTCTTAGCAAGTGACATTATTGGAGAAGTGGACTTTCTGGAGAAAGTGTGTCACTAGCTGTGTTTTAGATGCTCAAGCCAGGCCCAGTGTTACTTTCTCTTCCTGCTGCCTGCCTTCCAGGTACAGAACTCTTGGGTACTTCTCTAACACCATATCTTCCTGTGTACTGCCATGCTTCCTGCTATGATGATAATGGACTAAACCTCTGAAACGGCAAGCCAGCCTCAGTTAATTTTTTTTTTTTAAGAGTTGCAATGGTCATGATGCTTCTTCATAGCAATAGAACTAAGATAGCCTATAATCAACTCATTCCATCTTTTTTTTAAAATTAGTGATTGATATGTGAGGGCCCAGATCACTGTGGGTGGGTTGTATCATCACTGGGCAGGTGTCCTGGTGCTATGAGAAAGTAGGCTGAGCAAACTGTGGGGAGCAAGCCACTAAGCACCACCCCCTTCGTGGACTCTGATTTAGTTCCTGCCTTGAAGTCCACCCCAATTTCCCTTTATGAAGGACTCTGATCAGGATATATAAATGGAAATAAGTCCTCTCCTTCCTAGATACTCTTTGGTCATGGTATTTTATAACATAAATAGAAACTGACCATGACTAACAGTGAAGCTTAGAAATTATCTCCAGATCTGTCTGGTTCTAAGACTGGAAGAGTTGCTCGCCTCAAGAACTAGCCAACAACAAGAAAAGCAGAATTACCCTTCAAGGAGGAAATTGTCACTGGATAAAGGATGCCTCAGTGCAGACTTTTCTGCAAGAAAATGGGTCTGACCCAAAAGGCAAAGAGAAGGTAGAAACAAGAAGAAAGCCACAGTGTTGACGATGAGATATGCAGGACAAAGGCACAGGGTGGATGAGGGTGTAGAAACTTGTGGAAATGTCATTGCAAGGAGGATTTCTCCAAAGAGAGAGTCCCCAAATCTGTGTATAAGCTCATTCATATTCTTAGCTAACCCTGGTGTGTATATGCATACATACACATACACGTGCACATAAATATATGTGGTAAGACCAGTAGAAAACAACTGTTGAATGTTTTAACAATATTTCAGTTGTTCCCTGAAGTAAGAGAGGAGGAATCTGGCATGTTGAAGGGGCTTAGAAAATAAGTTATTTAGCAATTAATATACCTTTAAAGCAATACTGAAATAATCACAATTATAAGATAAAGCATTTGATTGGGGCTGGCTTACAACTTTGGAGACTTAACTCATTACCATCATGACAGGGAGCACAGTGGTCTGCAGAGTTGGTACTGGAGAAGTAGCTGAGAGCTACATCTTGGTCTGCAAGCAGAGAGAAACCTCAAAGCACACCCTCAGTGACACACTTTCTCCCACAAAGCCACACCTCTGAATCCTTCCCAAATAGTGCTGCTTCCTTGAAACTAATTCAAATATATGAGCCTATAGAGACCATTCTTATTCAATCCACCTCACGGAAAAACTAAAATGCATTGACATAAAAATAAATATGATCACATTAAAATGTAGAATTTCATTAATAAAAGTTTATGGTATGAATTTAATAGCAAACATCAATAAAAAGCCATGTGAATTAAATGATTAGCTAAATATGCATTCCTCTGTAGAATGGAAAGTGTAGAGAATAAAAAACAGTAAGTGAACAGATCTTTAAGCACCACTAGGCACTGCTGCAAAAATGTAGCAAACATGTAGTTGTAGCAGAATTTTCCCTGTCCAATTAATTTAAATATTAATACAACAAGAAGCTTGTGATTGGACATGGAAAAGGGAGGCAGAGCTAAAAGTTGCAGAGACAGGGAGCAACAGAGGAGAGATGGAGGAAGCAAGATGCCTTACGTTTTTCTTTTTTATTTCCCGCAATAGGTGGCAAACCAACATGTTGGGAAAGAATCCACTAGAAATTTAAGTTTATTAGCCTGTGAGTTAGAGTTTTATTTTTTTAAGTGAGTAGCTGGGTAGCTGAGATGAGTCACATAGACTCATGTGTGGGAATTGAAGCAAAGAAACAGTGTGTAGGCTCTGAGATCCAGTGCTGTGGCCAGTGCAGGGTGCTCTGAGTCAGAGAGCTGTAGAATGGAATGGGATTATTTGCTTTTAGGAAAGATTTATATACAGATTTTGTTCAAATCATGTGGGGTATTTTGCCTGTGGTTAGGAACTAGGATAGGGAAAATTAGTCACTGACTCCAAGTAGAGAAGGCTGTGATAATAATAGCCTGCTATTTATAGGCATTAATTAATAATGTCTGTGGCTCCAGGTAGAGAGATCAACAGATAGATATTACAACAGGTATTAATAAAATAAATGTCTGTGGCTCCAGGAAGAGAGCTGAACAGATAGATGGTATAACAGGAAGGCTGCTCTAGGCAGAGAGATTAACAAGTAAATATTGCCTGCTTCCTATAGGCAGGTATTAGTGAAAGTTTGAATTAATTGCTTTAAAGATGGTATAAAGATATATTGCTCTAATACATCTTACAGGATACTCAAATTCTTTCTAAGGTGGGCTCCACAAGAATCCTGGGTTATTATCCTGTTTGGCAAAATAGATAAGGCCTAAGAATAGGTAATACAGTATTTTAGTTTACTTTATTTGTTTTGCATTGTTTTAATTTTCAAAATGGGTGTGATTTTGAGTTTTGCGGTTATATTATTCCTCTGGGAAAGAGGTCAAAATAAAGTTTTTTCTGGTTACTGACTCAAGGATATGCTGATTTGGGAGAAAGGATTTGTCTTTGCGTTTTAAGAAAAGGTGATTAGTGTCTATACACCTTCCAGAGTAATATGGATCAGATTTGATAGAGGGAGACTCCCCAAAGAACCAGTTTCTAGAGAATCAAACAAACAAATAAAAAATTATCCTGATGATACTAAAATTTTGTTTTGAGAGTTGTATATTATAGAATATACAGCCTTGGTAAGTCTCATTGTTAGACATGATGAACTGACCTGCTTGAACTCCTGATGTCTTGGACTTTCAGTCAGATCTAGTCAGGACACAGGCATCAGAGACTAAATCAATTGTTGGTGTGGCCTTCTTAAGGCCAACTCACTCCCCTATTTTTCCTACCCTTCCCCCCTTCAAAAATATCTCAATGCCAATATTCAGCTTGAAGAAGTTATGAAGAACTGTCATCCCAGGTCCCTTGGCTTTGGAGCTAGAGGTGGTTATTCTAGGGTTGTCTTTGTAGAGAATTTAGAAAAGGTCATAATTGGAAGATGGAGGAAATAGCTAGAATTGATTGTATAGGCATAATCTCATTTGTAGAAATCTTCATAATTGTTACTAAGTTGAAGTTATAGTTTCTTATTTTGGTACAGAATTTATTTTGATGCAAAATCAAGAATTTCATTGGTATAAATTTCTTTTATTGATACAAAAATTTTGAAAAGTCAGGGCTTAAACCCAGTCCTTCTGTAACTGTTATTATAAACTGATCTAAGATGTTTAAACTGTGAGTTAAGGGCCAAATAGCAAATGCATGGCTCTGAGTTTATCATTAGGGTGTTTTCAGATATTTTAATTAGAAGTAGCTGAGGGTAATTAACAGACAACAGTACAGATTACCTTATATAGATAGTTGGTTTTAAAAAATGTCAGAAATCCTCAGAATGTGACATTTAATGTTATTTATTCGCATATTGTTGAGACATATCTGCTCCTAACAGCTTACCATTCATGGATTCAAAGAAGTAGGTAAGGATCTATTCCTCCAGGTGAATCTGTACACTGTTGCTAGGTCACCACTGGGCAGAAATTGCTAATCTCTCTGGCACACCTGTACTGTTCTAGAAAAGACACAATTTACAGGATAGGACAGCTTAGTTCTGCCAAGACAGAATAGGCTAGTCCTTAATAACTCCTGTTTTTCAAATGTCTATCAGATGATCCTGGGCCAGAAGGCTGAAAACTGATGCTCCAACTTCATGACTTACTGGGGCTGTGTAGGTAGGCAGCTGTCTCTACAATTTGTCTCAGTTCTGGAAGCTGTGTTAGGCTTCCTATATATTTTCACTTAATGTTGGTCATTCTCTGATTTCTGACAGAGTTGGAAGACTTTGTATAATCTCATAGCCAACTCAGGCTATTTAACATTGAGAGAACAGATTTGAGGGGATGGTTTTCAGATGACATAAAATCTAAAGCCAGGACATAAGTGGAGTGCAGAATTATAAGTCTTTTAAGTTTGGATAGATGACAATGTTCTATTTCATCGACAAAAATGATGGACTGGGTGTTAGGCCTCTTATAAATTACAAAATGGTAATAGTTGTGCTCAATTTATATTTGAGAGAAAAGGTTTTTTTTTATTTTAACAGACAGGGTGATATGTGTCACAATTTTCCCTGTCCAATTAATTTAAATATTAATACAGTAAGAAGCCTGTGATTGGACACAGAAAAGGGAGGCAGAGCTAAGAGTTGCAGAGACAGGGAGCAACAGAGGAGAGGTGGAGGCAGCATGATAGAGGATGACAAACAAGATGATTCAGATTCCACGTGGTTTTAAATATCCACAGGTAGATGAATATCATATAGGGATAGAGTAATTGGGGTAACTTGTCTAATCTAGGGGGGCAGCTTGTACCATTATCAATTGGTCCTGAATTTATTGTGTGGGCATCTTGTGATTTGAGAATATATTGATATATAGATCTGACTGATTAATTATAAGCTTCTAGAGTTTTGTTTTACTGGGTTACTAGAATGTGGGACTGCCATCTACAGGGGGGTTGTGGCTGAGAAGGAACTAGCGACTCCAGAGACAAATGAACCAGAGCTGGGAAGACTGTTGGTCACTTCTGGGGTTAGCTAGAGGAGGCAAGACTGCTGGGCAGAAAGCAACATGTAGTCTCACAAAGAAAGGGGAGAAAATAAAATAGAGCAGAATTTGTAAAGACGATGATAGACTAAATATACATAGGCACATAGACATCCAGCAGACTCCAAAAAGATAAACAGTGGGAGTATAATTCTTAGGCATATGTTCCATCTGTTAAATATCAATGACAGAAGATCGTGAAAAGAGACAAAAATGACTTGTTCTCTACAGGGAAACAGTAATATGAATGACCGGACCCAGAGAAAACTTGGATGCAGGAATGAGTTGAACAGCTATGGAATGAAAAGAGTCAGCTCTGAGTGTACCCAATGAGAGCATCCTTCAAAAATAAGAGTGAGGCAAAAGTATGTTCAGTTAAAAGAACAGAAAATCCCTCACCTCAGAACCGCACCAGACATACGCTTCAGAGATTGCTCAAGACAGAGAGACCTACATTAAAGAATCCTAGATACGGTTATTAGTAAAGTCCACTAGAAATCCAGAGCTTAATTTTCTTCTGATCTGAATACAGTATATAAAATTAAGGAAGACATAAGTTACTTTTTGTGCAGATTAAAAATGCATGAAAATGAACACTCATGATTCTCTGCCTCCTTAATGTGAGCAAGCTTCAGCAGCCATGACTTCACAACCATGATGAATTTCCCCCCTTGAACTGTGAGAAAAAAATAAACTTTCTGTCTTTAAAACAGACATACACACACACTCACACACATACATACTCATGCACACACATACCACACATACACACACACATACACACATATTCACACATACATCACACACACACACACCACACATACACATACACATATTCACACACATATCACATACACACACACATATTCACACATGCATCACACATATACACACACTGCACACATTCACACACATACACATACACATATTCACACACATATCACACACACATATTCACACATTCATCACACATATACACACACTGCACACATCCACACACATACACATACACATAGTCACACACATATCACACACACACACACCATTAGAAAAGGAGGAAGTAAGTTGAATTGTTATATCATAAGGTTTTTATATTTAACAAAAAGCAGAAAACACAGTTCTAATAGTAGTGTGACAGATGTAAGGTGCATAGTCAAGTTTCCAAGAGAACCAGGCAGACATAAACCCAAATACTCTGAAAGAATTAACACAATCATTAAATTTTTTTGCTTTTAAAGAAGGAATAGTGGAGAGGAAAAGGTAGATCAATGGAAGACCAGCAGGAAAATGGCGGACATAAGCAGTCTTGTAAGTAATTAGATATAAACGAAGTAAGCACACAATGAAAAGGCAGAAGCTGCCACACTCAGATATACCACTTCCCCACCCTCCCACACCAGGACTGAGGATCAAACCCATGGCCTCAGGCATGCAAGCCGAGCACTCCACAACTGAGCCTCATCCTAGCCTGTTCCCACTATTTAGAAAAAAAACAAAAACAAAAACAAAAGAAAACAAAAAAAACCAAAACAACCACAACAAAAACAACTTTTATTTTGAGAAAATATCATTAGGTTGTGCAGACTGGGTTTGAACTCATTGTTCAACCCAGACAAGCCTTGAAATTGTTGTCCACAGCCTCAGTCTCTTGAGTAGCTAGAATGACAAGCTTGCATTAGGAAGTCTGGCTTGTGAGCTTGCCACAGATGTACCAGTGTTCACATGCTGCTCTCCATGAGTGGCCATAGATCAGAGGTCTGGAATGTGGGTGTGTAGGAGTGGCCACAGCTCCGCCCATTGTAACAGTGTTCACAGGAAGCTGGAGCCTGAGGCTGGGCGAAAGTGTTGTGGCTTCAGGGTCCAGGCTGCACGGATGATGGTTACAACAGAACTGAGGTGCTGATACCAGTAGAAGGAGCTGGAGTCTGATTTAGGGTACAGAATCATCGCAGCTCCTACTCTGAAATTTTGACCGGAGGCAGATTCTGTCGCTAGCTAAGTAGTAGCTCCTTTTGTGTGCATGAGAAGGGGAGGGAATGCAGCAGCAGCTCCCTTTCTGGTGATCTCCATGTGAAATAGGCGTTAATTAAAGCCAGTAAAGATGGTTTCTAAGGTTCACTGTATAGCAGGTAGCTGGAGTTACAGTGAGCAACACCACAGGGGACTGGAATGAAAGCCTATGGAGTCTGCAGCTGCTGAGCACTGGGGAGGCCCTCAGTGGCAAAAGCCTTGGCCTGGTAGGACCAATTTGGAGCGGGCCACTGAGTCTATAATGGCCTCTGTTGTGTAGTTGATAGCTGTGAGTCTGAACTCCTTTGTTCCTGAGCAAGAGAGAGAGGGGTCTCTGCCAAGCAGCCCTTCCATTTCTTGTTCTCCCCTTCTTCAGTTTTGCTCAGTTGTGTTGCTATATGCTCTTAATTGGACTCCTGAGCTCCTCTAAGCTATTTTTAATCTCTCTCTCTCTCTCTCTGTCTCTTGGGATATAAGGCTGGTAGCTCCTACTCTGCCATACTTTCCATGTCAGCTTTCAACTATAACTTTGAAAAGAGACTGGACAGTGACTGAATTGGAAAAAATGCCTTGAAAAGTGGCCTTTTAAAAACAGGCACCATGGGCTGGTAAGATGGCTCATAGCTCAGGAGGTAAAGGTGCCTGTCTCCCTGGGACCCATATATTGGAAAAAGGTAACTGATTCTCAAAAATTGTCTTCTGACCTCCATATATGCATCATGTCATATATGTGCTTGTGCACACATTCACATGCACATGAAGAAATAAATAAATGTAAACATAATAAAATTGATAAAATAGATTCAGGATGAAACAGAGAATATGATCACTATTTCCATCTGACACTTGGTGCTTTACTAATAAAAATGCCAGGGGACAGGATCCTTCCGGTTTCCATTTGTACCCAGAGCTGACCATGTGCCACAGCTCTCCATATCCAAATCCCATCAAGAGAGAGCTGGTCTCCCAAGAGTGATGACACAAATGGAGCACGAAAGAGACCACCACTTCTGCTCGAATTCCTGGCCCAAGAGGGACCCATCCAGAGCTATCAGGTCACAGGAACCAAGGAACAGCCAGGGACAGGATCCTTCTGGTTTCTGTCTGCACCCCGGAGCTGACCCTGTGCCACAGCTCTCCATACCCAAATTCCTCCCAGAAAGAACTGGTCTCCCAGGTGTACAGACACAGGCTTGCAGAGGGACAAGCCACAGTCAGAGACAGCAAGACCAGCTAATACCAGAGATAACCAGATGGCGAAAGATAAGGGCAAAAACATAAGGAACAGAAACCAAGGCTACTTGGCATCATCAGAACCCAGTTTTCTCACCACAGCAAGCCCTGGATACCCCAAACACAATGGAAAAGCAAGATTCAGATTTAAAATCACATCTCATGATGATGATAGAGGACTTTAAGAAGGACATAAATAACTTCCTTAAAGAAATACAGGAGAACACAGGTATACAGGCAGAAGCCCTTAAAAAGAAAACACAAAAAACTCTTAAACAATTACAGGAAAACACAACCAAATAGGTGAAGGAAATGAACAAAACCATCCAGGATTTAAAAATGGAAATAGAAACAATAAAGAAACCAGAAAGGGAGGTAACTCTGGAGATAGAAAACCTAGGAAAGAGATCAGGAATCACAGATGCAAGCATCATCAACAGAATATAAGAGATAGAAAAGAGAATCTCAGGTGCAGAAGATACCATAGAAAACATTGACACAACAGTCAAGGAAAATGCAAAATGCAAAAAGTTTTAACACAAAACATCCAAGAAATCAAGAATACAATGAGAAGACCAAACCTAAGGATAATAGGTATAGAAAAGAGTGAAGATTCCCAGCTTAAAGGGCCAGTAAATATCTTCAACAAAATTATAGAAGAAAACTTTCATAATCTGAAGAAAGTGATGCCCATAAACATACAAGAAGCCTATGGAACTCCAAATAGATTGGACCAGAAAAGAAATTCCTCCTGTCACAAAATAATCAAAGCACAAAATGCACAAAACAAAGAAAGAATACTAAAAGCAGTAAGGGAAAAATGTCAAGTAACATATAGAGGCAGACCTATCAGAATTACATCAGACTTCTCCCCAGAGACCATAAAAGCCAGAAGACCCTGGGCAGATGTCATACAGACCCTAAGAGAACACAATTGCCAGCCTAGACTACTGTACCCAGCAAAACTCTCAATTACCATAGATGGAGAAGCCAAGATATTCCACGATACAACCAATTTACACAGTATCTTTCCACAAATCCAGCCCTACAAAGAATAATAGATGGAAAACTCTAACACAAGGAGGGAAACTACACCCTAGAAAAAGCAAGAAAATAAGCTTCTTTCAATAAACCCCAAAGAAGATAACCACACAAACATAATTCCACCTCTAACAGCAAAAAACCATGAAGCAACAATCACTATTAATCTCTCTTAACATCAGCTATCATTTTGCTAAATAGATGTGGTGTGTTTTTCAAATTGCCTTGTAATCATTATTTATGCTTCGCTTCTCAGGTTAGTCCTGTCGTCTGCTGTGGTCAGAGATACTTCTCTATGCAGGTGGCGGTAACAACTCAGAGGCAGACAAGGGAGTCTACTCACCTCAGAGGCAGACACCGGAGCCTACTCACCTCAGAGGCAGACACTGGAGCCTACTCACCTCAG
>JADRCH010000030.1:4781055-4810305 GCA_019843965.1 Rhynchomys soricoides
GCCTCCACTGAGTTTTCCACAGCAATGCACAAGAGACCTTGTTAGACAGGGGCAGAGGACAGAATCTGACATCATAGTTGTAAGAAAAGGAGATGTTCACATGGTAGAGTAGTTACAAGGGCTGAATTCTTAAGAAGATAGAAGGAAAGAAAACAGCAAGGTAGGATCTCAGTGAGGACATAGATTCCATCACACGGGAGCGCCATCAAAATAATGAGATTCTGGGGGACAGACTTGGTATGGAATAGAGAATTGGTAAGGTCCAAAGTTGTCAGGAGGTAGAAGGGAGCCAACCCAATAGTTAGGAAACACAATGGACCTGCAGGAGAGCCAACTTGATGGTCAGGTAACACAGTGGACTTGGTTGTTTGGGCTTCAGTTGGGGACAGATAATGAGAGGAGTTCCAACCAAGACAGTACAGTGATATTTTCAACTCTCTGAAGACAGAGCCAGCAAGAATCCAAGTGTCACCATGTGTGGCCTGTGCAATATGTCCACTGTTGACCTGCAGCTGAAGGCATATAAGTCCATGCTATCTGGAGGAAGCTTTCAAGCAAAGGGCAATGGTTAGTGCATCCCAGCATTGAGAGCAGGGTTCCAATCCTAATGAGGTGAGACCAGAACAGCAAGTGTGGAAGAACTCTGGGTACCAGGCAGCTATTGCTATACAAACAGCAAGATGTGCATGCCATTTTAAGGAAAATTGACAAATTGGAGATCAGTATGTTAAGCTAAACAATGAAGACTCCAGAAGACAAATTTCTCATTTTTTTCTGATGTGCAGAACACTGATTTAAAATTATATCTAGAAAACAAATTTCCCACAAAGTACTGGGATCACAGATGTATGCCACTACACTTGGCTTCAAACCTATATTTGTGTGTGTATGTGTGCACAAACATGTGTGTGTGCATGTACATGCACGTGTGTGTTTTTCTGTGTGTCTTTGTGTGTGTGCATTTGTGTACATGCATGTGTCTCTGTGTGTGCATGCACATGTGTGCATGCGCACATGTGTGTGTGTGATAAGAATAGAAAGGGATCTTGAAGGGATGACGAGAGTTCCAGAAGAAGGGAAAGGGGATGATCATGGAATCCGTGTGGCACGAAAATAGAAGGGGAGAGTCTTTGGAGAAAGAAAGAAACTGAGGAAGAGACAGTAGAGAAGTCCATGGAAGGAAACTGGGAGCCCAACAAGTCAGAGCTATGAATAATGATAGGCATGCATGCAAATCTAGCATGAAACCATTGCTTTGTATGCTGTGGGGAAAAAGCCAAGCAAGAATTGTTACACATTTGACAGTTGGGCACTTGAACACAGGAATAGCACTGAGAACATTAGCAACATGAGGACTTTGAAACTTTAGCAGAAGACAAGAGTTAACTCAGAATGGTTTCAGACAGAAGGCCAGGTTAGTCTATAAAGTTCTTCAAGCAGGGACTCACCAAATAACTGACACTTTTATTTAGAGGCACATTATTAAACTAAAGTAAGTGCAGTCTTGTTGAGAAATAAAAACAAGCTATGAGTTGTGTTTCATGACCTATGGTCCATTCTGTGCCAGCCATATTAAGACATGAAGCTATAAATCCCACGAGAAGACCAAATTCACAGTGTCAGTCCCAAGGGCACCATCACCTGAATGAATCTGCTTGCAGGCAACGAGTGGCAACGTTACAAGCACTTACTGTATATGTGGCTTGCTATAAGTTTACAGTAGTAATTTCTCAATAGGTAATTAATGCAAGCTACACCTTTCTGATCTCAGAGTAATTGTCCAACACAGAAATGATACCACTGTAGGTATTTTGGAATGCGACTGTATCCACATTGTTCTTAGCAGATAATATCATCAGATAATACTGCTAGGGTTGTACACAGTGTTCTTGTAAATTCTTCAGAAATTAAGTATTCTCAGGGCTGGAGAGAAGGCAGAGCAGTTAAGAGCACATACTGCTCTTACAGAGGTTACAAGTTTGGTTCCCAGCATCCATCACTGTTTAGGTATCAGGAACTTGACGTAGAGGTTGGTGAGGTGAATGAAAGCCATGTATGTGGGTGTGTGTGACAATGTCAGGAGTACTGATGAGATCTCACCTTGGAAATAAATCCTGTCATGTGGACCATTACAGAGCCAACTTGTAGTGTAAAGTCTGTTTCCAGGACCAATCTCCAGAAGTTTCAGAAGTGTACAGAGGTTATCTTTTAAAATTGCCATGACAATATGTCTGTCTATAAACAGGACTTCAAAAATATTTCTCAAAATGTAAATTAAAATATTCTGAATATATGTATAGCACAACTGTTTTATCTTGGTATCACACGTAATGAAGAGACCATTAATTCTATTTTTTTTTTTCAAAGAAAAAAATTCAACCTCCTAAGTCAGACTGTTTAGCAGGTACTGTCCCAGCAGCGATGTCCTAGGCCCCATATAAAACTACTGAAGTAAATATTCATGCCCCATTAGTTCCATATTCAGCATTTAGGAATATATCTAACAAGGGAGTAGATTGTATAAGCAATGAGGTATACTAGTCAATTGACTGAAAGCTGGTGCAGTCTGGATTTAGTGAGGGGAAAGAGTAAGATGTAGGGGCAGTTCTGATGTTAAGGTCCTCTTCCCAACTGGTTCTTGACCTGTCAGTAACGAATGCCATGGGCCAATTGCTGGGCAGAAGGGACAGGCAGGACTTCTGGGTCCATGAAGGCAGGCAGGGAGATGCAAGGAGATGCTTTGGAGAGAGAAGAACCAGGCAACCATGTGAGGTCTCTGGAGGATCTGGGACCTCTGGCTACTACTACAGGCCGGTAAGCAGCCAGATGGGATGAGCCATTGAAGTTTATGGCAGGTGGGAGAGATGAAGATAAGAAATTGATAAGGGCATTCTTTTCCAGGTGGAAGATAGTAGTGCCCAGCAATTGTGCCAGGAAGGCAAGCTGAGAAGGAACAACTGTGTCTGTCTTTTACTCGACCTTCCAGGAGCAAAGGCAGGTAGAGCAAAACTTCACACAACAATAAGAGATGTCAAAACAGCAACTCAAAGAGAGGGAACCCAAAGAGAAATCCAAGGCGTGGTAGAGGAGGAAGCCTGAGATGGTGTTAGAAGCTGTAGATGTATGGGAATGCTGGCCTTGTTCGCATGAGATGTGAACTTGTGGCTTAGTGAGAAGCCAGTCAGGGAGCAAAGATTACACTCTTTCCGGCAATCCCAGCATGACTCTCTCAGGATGCTTTTCTGGCCTTCTCTTTGGCTTGAAGGTTAAATATTGAAAGGCTTTGCACTGGGTCAGCATCCCATCACATGGCATGTTCTCGTATTCTGATAATTTCTAAGTGCGCTGTCTTCATGGAACTACTTTGCTAACTTTAGGTAGGCCTATGTTTCTAACAGTCTCCTCACTCCTACTGCAGAGTGGGAGTCTCATGTGTACATGGCCCTGTGGATAAATGTACGCAAATACAGTTGATCTCATTCCTTCTGTTAATAAAAATACCTCAATGCTGCATATTAGAGATGATTCTTCAGGGCCAATGCTCAATTGTACAGTGTTTGCTTAGTATTCACAAGGACTGAGGTTTGGTTCCCATTTGGGATGTTCACCGTAACCTATATTCCCACTTTTAAGTGTTTTACATCACAGACAGGTCTGAATTTTATTAACTGCTTTCTAGCATAATTTGAGATTGATACATAATCTCCAGTTTTAAAGAATGTAAAATAAAATATGTAGCTTGCTTTCTGGCTGTCAAGCCATCCTTACGTTATTGGAATAAACTGAATTTGTCTAGTAAATCCAATCTGTTTAGTTTGAAGGTTTGAAGATTTTATTTGTGATAGTAGAAAAAATGATGAATATCCTTCCTTTTCTTGCAATATTGGTGATAATTTTTCTTTTAATTAGGGAGATTAATTGTTGAAAGCGTTGGATATAAAATTCTTTTCAGTAATATGTTTTCATTTACTCTAATATCTACTTGATCAATAAGACTATTTAGATTTGTTGTTCCTTTCTAAGACAACTACAACTGGTTTCATGTTCAAAAGATGTTTGTATTGGATATAAATTTGATTTTCATGTTCTAAAAATATTTCTGTGTTATTTTTTAAGACTTATAGCACCTGTTAGGTTGACCTTGTGTTTTGAAGTACTTAAGTTGTTACTTTATATTTCTTTTCTAAGAGGCATTTTAAAGAGGACTCCTTCCTCAAGAATGCCTGGACTAAGGAGCTGGTGCTAGTGGTGTCCTTCTCCATCTGGGGCCTCGCTATAATGCCCATAGTTAGCCCCTACACCAAGTATGCTGGCATCATCAACCAGGCCACACCCTACAACTACCGAGTGCCCATGAAAGATAATGGGAATATGCCTGATGTGCCCAGCCATCCACAGGAGCCTCTGGGCCCAAGCCTGGAATAGCTGAAGAGCCTGTGGAATGTTCCTGCTGATGAAAGAGGCACCTTCCCTTTTGCTCACCAATGAAAATGGGAAAACCCAAACCCAAACCAAAACCAAAACCAAAACCAAAACAAACCAAAACAAAATGAAAAACAACAAAAAAGACATTTTAATTTTGCTAATCTTGGAAAAAATGGTTTTCATTAAGAATAACTTGTTTTTTATTTCATCAAGTTTATGTTCTAGCATTTTTGTCCTCTGGATGAGAGAATGCCCAGATAAAGGAGAGAGTGCTGATGGCAGGAGACTCACCTCAGACAAAGAAGTTGTAAGGACAGATAGTTCCACCCTTAGTTGCTAGAAGCATATCCTAAATTGAGGAAAGTCCTGGAATCTGACAGGTTTGTGCCTCAGGTGAGTGGGTGGGTCAAAATTGATTTTCCACTGCTGTAGAACATAAGGATTTGATTCCAGGGGTGTGTGAGATGCCCACAGTACTGTCCCTCCAGCAGCATGATTAATATTCAAGAGTCTTGAAAGTGTGAAGATAGGCAAGGTTGTCACCCACACTCCCAATGCATTTGGAGACACATTCAGCTAAAGTGTTAGCACTCCAGAGTGCTAATCTTGTGTGGTGATAGATGCTTCCCAACATGTACAGTATATAACTCTAAGTGTGGTAGCAGGACCCTTGGTATGCAAGGAAGGGAACTGCCATTGTAAGCATCATTGAGGATACCAGACATACCCTAGCAGCAGGACAAATCATAAGAGAGGCATTCAGTTCAAGGCCAGCCCAACATGTATGAGACCCTGTCTCAAAACAAGAAAAAAAGGTAAATAACAACTCAACCACAAGGGTAGAAACAAATGATTTAGAGCCTATCAGTCAGTGATCAATAAGCCAGGAAAGCATGAAATGATGTATTTTAAGTTCTGAGAGCAAGGAACTGTCAGTCAAGATGGCTATATCCAGCAAATGAACCTTTAAAGTTGACAGAAAGATAAGGGCATTTCAAGACAAGTACAAAATGTGACAGTTTATGACCAGAAGCCAGCAGTTCAGAAGATACTTAAAGAAATATTATACACAGAGGAGAAAGCAAGGTTCATGCACAAAACACGGGGCAGAATATATTTCATATTCAAACAAACAAGAGCTAGAAATACATCCATCATGTCCAAAACAGTAATCCAGTAACCACATGAAACTAATAGGGTAGAAAGCAAAGAACAAACAATAAAATAACCACTACAATTATGGGGATCAGTGACCATCTCTCAACAGTAACTTTAACTGCAATTTGTCTCCACTCACTGATATAAGAGATACAGACTTGTGAACTGGATTAAAAACACCACCTGTCTATTGTCTCCCCAATAGAGGAGAGAAGCTCCTCACTGGAAAAGACAGCCAAAGATTGAGAGTTTAAGAATGAACATCAGTAAATCAAGAAAATTCTAACACCCGAGAAGGTAGCCAAAATTCAAGCCAAAATTAGCCAGAAGAGAAAAAGGAGTCCATTAATTTTAATAAGGGAACACTTAATAAAATATATAAAAATTATAAATATAGATGCATCAAATGTTGGGACTCCCAATTTCATAAAACAAGCAGGAATGGACAAAACAGTCCTGATACAATAACAGTGGGTCCTGGTAGAGTAGCACAGTGGGTCCTGATACAATAACAGTGGGTCCTGATACAATAACAGTGGGTCCTGATACAATAACAGTGGGTCCTGATACAGTAACAGTGGGTCCTGATACAGGAATGCAGCGGGTTTTATCCCTAAATAATTCATCTAAAGTAGAAATCCATGAAATGTCAGAGGTAAACTATGCTCTAGATTGCGTGGACCTAACTGATAAATACAATATCCATCCAGCGTACACAGAATACACATTTGTTTCAGCAGCCCCTGGAATCTTCACTAAAATAGAACAGAGAAAAGCTATCCTGAGAAGAGAGGAAGATGCCGTAAGAAAAGTGGTACAAAGAAAAAATAATGGGATGTATATGATGAGGAAGCTGAAGAGGGAAGGAAGGAAATCCCGAGAAGTGAAGGGATTGGGAGAGGTAAATGAATTAGGATGAAATGTAATGACATGTAGGAAGCACACTGTTTTGTATGCTAATCTGAAATAAAAATAAAATAAACCCACAACCTTAACTTAAGGAATAAAAGTGCTTTAAAAATATTTCACAAAAATTTCAAGTAAAATATACAAAAAGCAGATAAACATGTAAAAACCTTCTGAACGGTAGCTAATAGAGAAGACAAGCTAGAAACATAGTGGATTACGGTCACAGCTACCTGGGTAACTAAAATTCAACAGCATCAAGCATGTTTCTAAGAATTTGGAGAAAAATCACATTAAAAAAAGTAACAACCCCGAAGCGAAGCGAAACTGGAAACATTAATTGGCAGGCTAATAGACAATCCTGAGGTTAGGTCAAAGGCAGCAGGTCTTAGAGCAGGTGGAAGAAGCTTAACACTATGGTGAGAGAAGGAAGTCAGAGAGTCCAGAGCTGGTGCTTCCTTTCACGCGAGGGTTGAGAACAGGCAGTGTAGATCTCTTAGCCTTGTTAACTGGATGCTATACAAGGACATGATGCAAATCCTCCCCATTTCATCCCCTGTGAGCCTCCATGAACGTAAGGATGATTCATTGAGTTATATGGTTTAGATGCATGTCTACTGCTGCATGTAAATTGCTATCCACTAACAATTACACTTAACATAAGGGAAACATATTGGATGGGGAGTTTTTTCTTGCTCAATTTATTATCATTGTGAAGGGGATGCCAGCTATGTCACATGTGTAGAGGTCAGGGGGCAGCTCTTAGGAACTGGTTCTCTGTTTTTATCTTGCCGAAGCAGGGTCTCTTTTATTTGTTAATCTATAGATGACAGGCTACCATTGGGGTGGTCCTCTCAGCTCTGCTTGCTGTCTTGCTGTAGAACTGTGGACATTACAGGTACATGCAGCTTCACCCAGCTTTTTGTGAGGTTGGGGATTAAATTCAGGTTACCAGGTTTCTGAAGCAAGTGTTTCTACCATGGTTCATCTTGCCAGCCTGAGAACAGGGAGTTACTAGCATGCTGATTACTTCATCAGTGTTCAACAAAGGGTATGATCCTGGGCATTTTTCTATCAGAACCTCACGCATTTCAGTTGATTTCAAACACACATCAAGGCTGAATATTGTTTGAAAACCATGATTACACATATGAAGAAACCAACATCAGCAGGTAGTTGAATGTTTTAAGCCAGTAGTTTAAATTTCATTTTAAGTGAAGAAAGAAGAAAGCCATGATTTATATACTGCGAACAAGAGCACTGCCCTGCTGTCAGATATAGAATATATCATACTGTGGACCGCAGTCATGAATGTGGAAATCAGCACAATGACATTTCCTTCTGGCTCCCCGAGATAAACAGCTTAACATCCCAAATAACTTACACAAATGCTTATCTCAGGCAGCTGCAAAACCGGGACGTGTTTATAAACTGCACTTTGTGTGTTTCATATTCTTCACGAGGATTTCAAAGTCCGGCATTTTTCTTATTCTATCTATCATATTTACCCTCTGCTTCCCAAGTCAAGGGTCAAAGCGTAATTGATGAAGAAAATGAAAAATTCACGGAAAATGAAGATGTTATAATAGGAAAGTTAGGTGATACTTTTTAGAAATTTATATGAGATTCTACTTTCATAATGGAATTCCCAGACTGAGGAACAATTGACTGACCCAGACAAGCTTATATTACAAGCCACAATATTCAAATCCTTCCTCATATTTATTGTTGTATCAACATTTCCTTTCTGGCTTCAAGTTTTAGTTCTGTGTGTGTGTGTGTGTGTGTGTGTGTGTGAGAGAGAGAGAGAGAGAGAGAGAGAGAGCGAGCACAACACATGAACATATGCTCTCCTGTGTTTGTGTATTATAGCATGACAGCAACTACTGTGAACCCCCATACGTGTGAGTGTAAAATATGCATACACATACTCATGACACACACAGAACTGTGTATTTAAAGTCATGAAAAATACTGATATTAAAAATTAATTTGCCTTATGGGTGAGGATGTAAAAGTTGAAATTAAGATTGGTTATTATAGGAGACACATCATAGGTGAATTTTTTTCATGTTTGAACTTCGGACTTTTTCTCCACCCTTCCCCCATTAAGGTTTGCCTTGAGCTGATTTTTTTGATTCCGTTTTCCAGGTGGTAGGGTTATAGACATGCATCATTGTACCTGGATATTGAGTTTCATTTTTAAGATTTCATTATTTTATCAGCACTTGCCACTCTCTGTGAAATTGCAGTTATTAGCTTCCTGGGCTAGATCATGTCTCCTTTAAAACTCTCATCAGAGTCTTCTCTAGTGCCCCAGAATTTGCATCGTTGGAGGACTGACCTTTCAAGATATAATTAAGGCTAGATGAGGTTCTTGTGCATTTTCTAGTCTGACTGCTGAAAAAGGCATCAGGACATATACACAGAGGGAAGGCCATGTGAGCACGTGGGAAGAAGGTGACCATCAATAAAACAAAGGGAGAAAGCTTAGAAACAAGGAACCCTGTCATCAGCTTGACTGTAGACTCCAAGTTTCCAGAATCATAGAGGAAACATCTGACATGTAAGCCCACCAGTTTGCAGTACTTTGCTATGGCATCTGGAACTCACCAAGATGCTGGTATCCACATTAACAGTGGAGAAGGCAGGCTCAGAGAGGACTGGAGTGGTTGTGGGTTTAATTGCACCAGCTACCATGGCCTTGTGACTCCACAGCTGTTTCCTGTAGCTCTGTGTCTGGTAGTATCACCTAGGGCAGGAGGTGTCAAAGGGGCCTTGGTTCTTCTGTCAAAGCAATAATGAGGGAATGTGCTCTGTGGAGTAACGAATGTGGGTCTGAATCCTGGCTGGGCCTAATAATACATGGCCTTAAGTTCTCCTTCTGTGATCATATTGCCCCTCAATCTCTTAGATACTCAACATACACAGTACAATATCTGCCTGTGATTTCCATGAAACATCACCTCTAGATGACACATCCTGCAGGTTGGAGTATGAAGGGGAGAGGAGATGCACTCCAGCAAATCATGCTGAAATTTAACCTTCAACATCCTGGTTCATGAAAGCCAGTTGGACAGTCCTTACATCAGATGGATGAACAAGCCTTATGAGCTAGGCCTTGGTTATAAATAGAAATTTGCAGTTAGAGAAGAGTTTTCAGAGAGAAAACAGCTGGGGCAGAGCTACCAAGAGGGTACAGGGCTTGAACAGAGATCCTGTGTGAAGTCATCTTACAGATTCTCCATGGCTACCTGGAATATGACACATTCGTCTGTGTCTTAGATCTGTGTGAAGAGAGACCATGACCACAACAACTCTTATAAAGGAAAACACTGAATTGAGTGGAGCCTGGGCCCCAAAGGGAGAACTCCACAGGAAGACCAACAGAGTCAACTAACCTAGATTCTTGGAGCTCTCAGAGTGTGAACAATCAGCCAAAGAACATATACGGGCTGGACCTAGGCCTCCCTGATAATATGTAGCAGATGTGTTGCTTGGTCTTCATGCGGGTCCAGAACAACTGGAATAGAGGCTATCCCAAAAGTTGTTGTCTGCATGTGGGATATGTTCTACTAGCTGGGCTGCCTTCTCTGGCCTCAATGGGAGAGGAAGCACCTAGCCTTGAAGGACTTAAGTGTCAGGGTCGGGGATGGGGTGATAGCCAGGAGGCACCCACCCACTCAGAGGAGAAGGGGAGGAGAGTGGGGAAAGATCGTGGGAGGGGGTGACCAGGAGGGAGCAGTGAGCGGGATGTAAAGTGAATAAGTAAAAATTTAAATTAAAAAAAAAAACATTTAATTGGGGCTGGCTTAGAGTTACAGAGGTTCAGTCCATTATCATCATGGTGGGAAGCATGGCAGTGTAGAGGCAGACATGGTGCTGGAGGAGCTGAGAGTTCTATATCTTGATCCAAAGGCAGCAGAAGGAGACTGTACCACATTGAGTGTAGCTTGAACACATAAGACCTCAAAGCCCCCACTCCCAGAGTGACATACTTCCTCCATCAAGGCCACACCTCCTGATGATTGCTATGGCTAGGCATCCAAACACATGAATCTGTTGGGTCATTTCTACTCAAAACATGGTAATCTGGTTCCAGCAGGGCCAGGGTCTTGCAGAGGGAAGAATGGTTTGTCTAAATGGACAATGCATAAATGCTGTGGCTGAAGTCTAAAGGTGTGGTTTTGGGGGCTTTTCAGTTTTGTGGCTGAAGTTGAAGACGAATACAGGAATTTTGGCTGTAGTGTTTGTAAGTGTTGTATTGGGCAGAGGTGAAGGCCAGAGGCTACTTGTAGGGAGCACTGGGGTCTGCCCCCTGTATGCCAGCTGGGGTAGTGCTAGGACCGTTTACTGTTCGTTTTCTAGGTAAGTGTCCCTGTTTCCTCCTGACTGAAACATTCCCTCACAAAGGGATATGGTGGGGAGAAAGAGATCCATCAAACTCACAAGAAAGTTTTAAGAACGGACAGGAGATTTACACGGCTTAAAATACTCTTTCTGAAGCTATATAAGCAGTAAATAATTCTTCAGTAGAGCTGCCTACAAGATATGTTGGGAGCTCCAGGGACATAGCTTTCAAGAGTCACTGCCTGCTCTGCTA
This sequence comes from Rhynchomys soricoides, assembly GCA_019843965.1. NCBI lineage: Eukaryota > Metazoa > Chordata > Mammalia > Rodentia > Muridae > Rhynchomys > Rhynchomys soricoides. The sequence goes on from JADRCH010000030.1 coordinate 4,792,148, forward strand.
CGGACATTTTTGTAGTACTCCTGCCTTTGAGTGATGTGTGCTTCTGCAAGAAAGCTGGTAGACAAACCGAGCTAGATTGGGTAGAATCATTTATTTTATCTGATTTTGGTGTCCTGTCTGGTGTGAATAGACATGTGTTCAGATCTCCCCAGGAAAAGGCAAGCAATGCCCTGGAATGCTATCTAATATTAGTCAGAATGTGAGTGCCTGCTGCAGGTAAGCGGCAATAAGGACCTAAGTTGAGTGGCAGCAGACATTAGGAAGGAGCCAAGGACCCCAGGGAAAGATTTGCTGGCATGTGATGGTGCTGTGACTTCTGTGATTAAGATTCACTGGTAGAAAAAGATGATTCGGTCTCTTCTGTTCAGAGCACGTATAACACATGAATGAGCGAGTTCATCAGCGAGTCCATCAGTGAATGAATCAATAAGCAAAGCAGATGTGGCAAGTCCGTTTATAGTTCTGTAGATGGAGCGAGCCCAGAAGTACAATTCTACTCTCTGAAGCACTACAGCGACAGGACACCGAGAAGCTGACTGGCTGCTCTCACTGTCAACTTGGATGCTGCTGCCCTTGCACACAAAGACAGTGATGAGAAAGCAGTGTGGGGAGCTTTCAGTGCAGTACTTACTGAGCTATAATGATGATTTCTGTGTTACTCTAAATAGGCAACTCGCTTCACAGTTTACTACCAGCTGTGGAACCTGAATGACTCTTTGTTTCTTGTTGATACCAGATTCGTGAAAGAGTAACACACATCTTTTACCCAACCAGATAGAACTACTTGTAATAGTAGATAATCCAGGATCCCCATCCATTCACCTACCCACCCATCCATCCATCCATCCATCCATCCATCCATCTACCCATCCATCCATCCATCCATCCATCCATCCCTTTTCCCTCTCTCTCTCCCTATTTTGATTTTATGAACTAGCAATAAGATCAATAAAATAATTTATTGTAAACAAAATATCCTAATTCAATTTATCTTAAGAAAGATGGCCTGGGGTGGAATATATTTTATACTTGGCTACAGGCAACTTCCGCTCCTGAATGTTGCCATTGTTCAAATATAGTAGTCTTTAGGTACTGAAGTACCTTGGTCTCCAAAGAAAATTCAGTTCAATGAATTTTGCTCAATGTTGTATCCTTATGAAGACATTAGTTTAAATTAAATTTAATAATTATTACTAATCTTAATTTAAATTAATTCCACACATATTTATTGATAACTAACCATGTATCAAATGCCATGTTCATAAAGGAGACATGAACTGTGAGAGAATAAAAATGTGCCAGAGGATAAAGGAGGGAAAAAGATGGGGTACCACAAGACAAACTCTGGTAGCACTGCTGCTCCCCACATTAAAATAGTGTGCAGACTGACAAACATCCATTCAGGTTAGGATGCTAGGCCTGCAATGGGGCTTTGAGGACAAGGGTTGAGACAGTGACAGACCTCAGAACAGCAATAAGACTAACAAACTTCAGCCGCTGTGTGTCACAGCTGCCTGCTGTGCTGTGGAATCTTCCCCTGAATGCTGCTGGGTGTGGACAATTGTTCCCCTGTCCTTATAGCTTAGAGACCATGCAAAGGAGAGACAGATGCAGGCAAGGTCTTAGGCAGAGAAAGAAATCAAGGCAGTGTAGGACTGAGCTGTGAAACAGGGTGAGGAGGGAGTGCATGAAGCCAACCAATCAACAACAATGAACCATGATTGATCTTCAGGGGCTGGAATGAGTGTCAAGGACTTAGGGGTAGGGGCCTACTGGAAATCATAAAATTCCCATCTTCCTAGCAGCACAGCTGTCCCTGGCAGCACTGGCCTTCCTGCACAGAGGAGGCAGACACGCATGGTCTTCCTTTGCACCCCGAGTCCTAAGTGACATTGGTGCTTAGGTCCTGGCCCACAGCCAGCTCTATCATCCTAATCCCCAGACCTCCCCTGCTGCAGTTTCTTTCCTGTCCATTCATCCGCTCATCCCTTGACCGTCCACAATTATGATGAACTGTGTTCACATACTATGTACTCTAGAAACAAAGGCCTGACAGGAACTTACATCCTCCCCTCTCCTGTGCAACTCCTCCTGCCCCCAGCCTCACTTTTTACAATCTTTCTCAGATTCTGCCTAAAACCTGCTGGCTCCTTTGTCCTTACATTCTGTTATATCTAGTTTGTGCTTTTCTACTTTAATTTTATGGCAAAGACATTTCCTGGTTTTAAATACAGCTCAATGTCACCTTCTCTGATGACCCTTATCCACAAAGATTTTATTTATTTCTATTTAACCATATTTCAAGTACTTTATTTTTATTTGTGTATGGGGGTGTGTGGTGTGGTGTGTCTGTCTGTCTGTCTGTGTGGGTTTATGCATGTGAGTGTAGGTACTTGAGGAAGCCAGAAGAAGACATTGGATCCCCTGAAACTGGAGTTACATGTGGTTCTGAGTCACCTGATGTGGCTTTTGTGAACTGAATTTGGATCCTTTGCAAGGGCAGAATGCATTCTTAGCTTCTGAGTCATCTCTGAGTCCCATGGACATTATATCTCTCTCACATGCTAGTTTCTCATTGCTCAGCATGACTCCCTACATTTTGCTAAGTGACTGTTGGGTTACTGCCTGCTCTCCATTCCTCTACCTCTTGAAGCTCTCAAAGCTTGGGACTGAGCTTTAGTTTAACATTCATATGCACATCCACGTGCATCATAGATACTTACAGAGGACATTTGCTTAGGAAGTCCTTGAAAGATATGATTAACTCCTTTTGAATAGTGTAAAATGTCTCTTTGCTCAATATTTCCTAAGAATTTGAAAACTCCAAATGCACATACACGTTCATTCTAACAAAGAAAATTGTTTTAACAGTCTACACAGGATTCAGAAGTCTTTACGTAACATTTAGACTCTTTCTTATTGATTTCTTATGCCTGAGAAAGTATTTCAATATTAATGTAAGTGACATTAATTAGCACGGGACTGACAAAATTACTATGCTTCAAGGGGAAAAACTTAGGAATCCTTTTTAGATTCTAAAGTTTTGTGCTAAGTTTTGCAATGAAAAGAAATTAAATGAGACCTGATAGAATCCAGCCTCATTTTCTGCATTATTTCTGTCTTGGTGATGCTTCACTCTATCCGTAGTGAGAAAAGAATGGATAACAATTGTGTTATTTTCTATTTAGAAGTAGTGACAAGCAGCTGCTGTTAATGCATGACAGAACGGTTAGACAGCACTTCTAAAACAAAAGTAACAGAATCAGAACCGCAATCGAATGTGAAAGCCTATGATTGTATCACTCAGAATTGGTAGCTGGTAATGAAGCCACCCAGCATTCCTGTCTCCCTCACAACAGCTGAGAAAAGGCCTCACTTGTTATTCCAGAATGAAAGCTCGGGCAAGCATTATCTTCCAGCACAGCTCACAGCTTGCTCCTTCAGGAAGTCTCAGCCTCATCTGACTCCTATGTTGATTTACATTCCTCTGTTCTTGGGTCCCATAGTGCCTATGTGCCTAGCAAAATACTTGGGACTCAGTGTTTAGCTTTCAGCAAGACAATAAGGATCTTTAAGTCATGTCTGAGCCTTATTTGGGTTTTCAACACCTGATCTTAACAAAGAATTTAGTACATAGTATCTGCTGAATAAATATGAATGGGTGGATGTGTGAATGGGTTTGTGGATGAATGGCTATATTATGTATGTACATGTGTATGTATGTGTGCCTGTGTGTGTATAGATGGGTGGATGGATAGAATGATTGACCAGGGGGGCTATAACACACCAGGTCTTTCCTAATCCCTGGCCAGGAAATGGAGGATCTAGGGAGTATCCTTTGTTTCTGATCAAGGCTGTGAACTGTCACTCTCATTACCACTTGTTCTTTTGGGATGTTGATGCTTTCCACATATAGTAGAATTCCCACTAAATGTGTGACACAGGAAAAATCCAATCCTAATGTCACTGAGCTGCCTGCAGATGTCACTCAGTGATAAGGCACCTGTCTGTCTCTTCTCTTGGCTTCTATTTTCATAGGTAAACAAAACAGAGAGCATTAGTTCTCTGATGTGTCCACTTATTCCATGTGCTATTTCTCCAGCAGTCTCTCTGGGGTGGTGCTGTGGTAAAGGTGTCTTGTGGAATTATGGAGAAGGAAACGAAGGAATACTGTACCATTGGCAGCAGGCGGTTGCTGAAGGCACATCAGCTTTAGATTCAAACACTGTGATGGGGTTAGCCTTAGTCAAATGCTTACTTCTGAAAACCTGTAGCTGGCTGCAATAATTTCTTCCACTAGACTTGGTCATGAGGGTAAAAGGCAGGATGCAGAGACATCCGGTAGGTACCGGCTACAAAGTTACTGCATGTCCTTATACACACTCTGACAGAAGCCAACCTAATTCCAGGTGATAAAGTCTATGTCCCCAGCCCACTGCTACCTTGATTGACCACAAAACATGCTAGGACCAATATAGAAAACATTTGTTTTTAATTATCAATTGAATTTGTTCTTGAAAGGTTTCATACATGTCTGTAATGCATACTGACCAGTCTTACACCCCCACCCCACCCCCTTTCCTGCAAAACTCTTTATCACAGTTACACAATAAAAGGCCACATTTCCATAACTAGCTGTGGCTGGTAAGGCGTATGTGTTCTTGTAGAGAGCATAGTGAATTCAGAAGTCTCATCTCAGGGGCTTATCTAGCTGGTCTTGAGCTGGACCTCTGAGCTTCACAGGGTTCCCTTCCTCCTCTATTAGGCAGTATTCACACAGTGACACAGTAAGACACAATATGATCACCATAACAGAAATATTTGGAACAGTATTCATCATCTGCACTGCTGCAGCTCTTGAGTATTTAGTGCTTGCATCCCTAAAGCGGGGCCAAGAGCTTTTTATCACTTAAAGATCACAAGCCTCTTGACACAGCAACCTTTATTAGACATTAAGAAATTAAAACTTTACTATAAGAGTTCAGACTCTATGAAGCAGAGTGGAAAACTCTTCATGGTCTTCCCACAGGGGAGTGCCACACAGGTCTTCATGGTCTGCCCTCAGGGGAGTCACACAGGTCTTCATGGTCTGCCCTGAGGGGAGTGTCATACAGGTCACGGGTCTTACAGGCTAACAAGCTTTGAATGTTCAGGAATGTGTTGTGGCTCCCCGCATTGCTTCACAGAAGAGAATGTCCCTGTTGCATATCTCCCATTGTCAGAACAGCATTTCTCTGGCCAGTGCCAGTAGTTTGTGGATTTCAGTAAGCATGCATGATCCAGGCTCCCAGGATCTGTCCACCTCAAGGCCTTGACCCAGTCATGTCTCAGAGCCCAGATGTCTCAGAATGTTTGTTTACCGCCCATGCAGTTTCGCACAGAGCCTGCTCATTCTGAGTGCCATGGCAAAGGAATCTTGGACACTATCACAAGGATTTTTGTGCCCAGAAAATTGCAAGAGAATGTGTTCTTAAAGGAGAAAACATTTCCTCCATAGACTGGTCAGGGAAAAAGTGGCCTGTGTTGGTACTTTTCAACATAGCTTTCAGTAATCTTGCGTCTACAACCGGTCCTGATTCCTCAGGCTTGTGTGAAGAAACTCAGCCTACTCTTGAGATGAAATCTCAGTGCATAAAATTTATCTGCATGTTATAAGCTGATATAATAATTTTCTAATTCTAGGAGTGTATGGGCACGGAGCATGTTCAGAACACACATTTTCTTACCACATCCTAGTGCATCAAATGAGCATGTGGATGAATGAGTGACATCTTCTACAGAGGCAGTATTCATATGTTCAAATCTAGGCGTACCAGGAAGAAAGTAATTGGTGAAAACTTAGACATTTCTTAGATAAAATTCCCCTCACTTGCCAGCTTGCTTCTATCATCCTCTTTGCCTGCACATAAATGTATCAGGGAAATTTGTAAACATTTCTGAAGAATTTGTAAGAGAACACTAACCTCACATATCCCAGAGCTAAACATCTGGGAAGAGAAAGATGACAGTGGGTGTTTCACGTAACTTCCTTTGCAGTTGCAGATCTGGAGCTGTAGAGAAGAGAGTGCTCTCTCTCTCTCTCTCTCTCTCTCTCTCTCTCTCTCTCTCTCTCTCACAGTCACCTCATTAGTGTGCTGCTGTCCTCACAGATTTTGTCTCAATATTTACACTCCCCCAGCCCCCAGCCCCCTTTGAAGCCTTATGCTCCACCTTGAGCAACATAGAGTAGTCCACCAATGGAGCCTGCCCTTACTAGGTGAAGAATTCTTATGTGAGCCTCTAAGAGCCAAATAGCAGTTATGTGCTCTTCAACAGTGGTTCTCAACCTTCCAAATGCTGTATTCAACACACTTCCTCATGTTGTGCTGACTCCCAAGCCATAACAATATTTTATTACCACTTCCAATCTGAATTTTGCTACTGTTATGAACCACAATATCTGATATGTGACTCCCAAAAGGGACACCACCCACAGGCTGAGAACTGGAGCTCTATAACTACGTAAGAATCACAATCCTCCCTTGATTCCAATGGACGATTTGTTTTAGACTGCCAACAGATACTAAAATCTTCAGATACTCAAGTTGGTTGTGCAAAAAGGCAGTGTTTGCCAATCACCTTGCATCCTATTCCATGTACATGCCCCATCCTGGTTTCCATCACTTTAAGTGCCAACTAAAACCTGATAGGATGAAAGTAATCATTATGTGCTGCTGAGAAGGTGATTGCAAGTCTTTACAGGGACTCATTTGCATGTTCGAGTTTGCTACAGAGAGAGCTTTTCTAATGCTCTTTGTATGTCTCCCATGTTTGTTCAGTCATCTTTAGATTTCTATAGAGACAAATACAGTGCATATGCTATGGAGACAGATGTTATACGTCATTGCTTAATGAATAGCAATAAGAGAAAATGAATGTAGGTAGACTATATACACCCCCTCCCCCCCCAAAAAAACCAAACTGTTCAGATCTCTGCTTGGCTAAGTCTGAAAGTTACAGAACTCTGGACAGAGCAAGTGTCCTCTGTCATGACCAATTGTCACCAGCAGAAACTCGGAAACAAGTTTGCATAGGTGGTGGCCTGTGCTGTGTCTGTAGTGTTGGTATTGCTCAGATGCATGAATAACTTGTTTGGGCACTTCCGTTACACCTCCCATGTGCTCCAGTAAATGATTTATGGGGGTTGAATGAAAATATCCCTTGTATGTCAAGGAGGGATGACTTAATAGAAGAAATCATTTATATACGAGTAAAGATGATAAAAAGCCAAAAATGGAGGTGCAGATTAGCAGCATGGAAAAACAGCAGGCTCAAGATCAGGTCAGTCTAGAAGAGTTTCAACAACAAGATGCGGGTTGAGAGAATAAGCTCTACTCAGTGAGACCCTAAGCTCCAGTGAGAGTATAATTGGTACCAATGGCCAGAAGCAGCAGAATGAAGGGAGGAAGGAATATTCTGGTTCCTCCTGTCTCCCAGTGTCTCTTGCCAAAGATTCCCATGAGGCTGTAAGGGTCTATGATTCTTGAAGAATGATACCCCAGACTCAAATAGTATGTAAACACAAAGAGTGTTTATTCTGTAGATGTCCAGCATGGTAATGGGGTCTCCCATTACCAAGATAGACAACCAAGTGTGCTTACGGGCTGGGGATTTTGGGTGTAGGTGACCTTTATCTTGTTCCATCTCTAGGGACATTCCATTACCAGAGCATGGGGGATGGAAACTGAGGTCTGGAAACCATTGCTGAGAAAGTCTGGAAACTGTTGCTGACCTATTGTCCTTGCCTCAGGCCAGGTGGCAGGGCAACTTCTGAGGCCTGGATTGCTTGGACTTGCCCAGTCCTGAACTGCCAATTTGAAGTCTTTCATGGAGTCAGCCTAGCCTTCTCAAGACCTGAAGGTCCTAGGAGAAAGGATCAGCCTATAGTAACAATACAAGGTATGGGAGGGGAAGGATGAACACGGAACTGATCGAAAACACAATTACATATATACTATTTTATAGTCTGCATCAGAAGTAAGAAAAGGTGACCGAGAGGAAAATATAGTGAAACAAATCCAGAGGAACTCATTCATAAGCTTTGTGCATTGCCTTCCACCTTCTAGAGGACTTCTTATTGCACCTGTCCTCCCTCTCACCTCCTTGAGAAAAGGATTATCATACTTAAGCAGAAGTGTCTTTAATCTCCTGGTCTCAGATCTCTTCCTATTACCATCGGCTCCATCACTGGCCCATAGATCTTCCTCTCTCATCTGCCTTTTCTTCCTAGTTTCCTCGACTGTCATTCACCTCAGTCGGACTTGTAACCTTATCATCCTTAAGCACAGCAAGGATTTTCAGGAACACATCTTACCAAATCCATTAATGCCTCCCCTTACCAACCTTAGCTGCTGGATTTGATTCTGTTGATCTTTCCACCAAGTTCTGTCTTTACATGTCTTTGGGAGAGCAGGCCCTCTGAGCTCTTCTTCAGTTCCATTTTTAAATAGGGAAGGGCTTCTCCACCACCCTACTGCCTCTCCATCTGTATATGTGTGTGGATGTGTGGAAGCCAGCAGCCAAGCTTCAGGTCACATCTCTCAGGAAACTACCCACCTTATTTCAAGACCCCATTTTTCCAGGAACTCACTGATTTGGTGAGGCTGAGTCTTGCTGTCCAGCATGTCACAGGGATATACCTGTCTATACTTCCCCTGCACTGGTATTGGAAACATGTGCTACCATGCCCAGATTGTTTATGTGAGTTCTGGGGATTGGATTTGGGGGGAATAAAACACAGACAAGAAAAGGCCAGTCAGTCAGAGCCATGTCATGGATAATCTATGACACTAATTATGATGTACTCCAAATAGAGTTGAATCAGAAAAATCCAAGCTGGGTAGGAATGAGAGAGGAATGCAAGGCCAAGCCAGCTGGCTTGGATGAAGTACAGAATGATGGATGGAATCACAAGACCTAGGGGGTGGAGAAAGAGAGAGAGAGAGAGAGAGAGAGACTGAGATCCAGAGGACAGCATAGACTACCCTCTGTGGAAGCAGCCATGTGTCACTGAAATTCACACTGAAGAACTGAACTCCATCCAATGACCTACTCCGTGAGTGTAAAGTTACACGAACTCCTTTGAGCCACAGGCGAGGAGGCAAGCTAGGCAGCTCAGCTCCAGTGCAACAGGACAACCATTTATGTACAAGCTGTCTTGTAGACAGGCCAAAGAGTGGGGACCAATAACCCCCACTCAACTCAGAACTAACTAAACTTCTAGATGTGTTCTCCTTTTCTAGAGAAATGTGTTAGTTCTATAGGGAATCCCATAAGTGCTCATACTCTTCTTGTTGACACAAACTGGAGGTGAGAAATATGCTCAACTACGGTCAAAGGAAGGTGATATTAGAACCAACTTCTAATTCCTGTTCCAGAAGTAGGCTTTTATTCCCTCCTCATAAACACTGACTTCTTTTCTCCTTATCAATAACTCTATCCTTGGGCTGGAGAGGTGGCTCAGTCATGCTTACTTTGCAAGCATGAAGACTTAGTTTTGTCCCCAGAACTCACATAAACAAGCTGTGCCTGCCTTGCCTAGATCAACCATTCCCGCCCTTGTGGCTCCTCACCTCTCCTGACAGATGTCTCCTCTCTGTCCTACATCGTACTAGATGAGAAAATACCCTAGGAGGAAGAAAATAGCAGAAATGGTCAACGTTTGCTCTGAAAGGAAGCTTTTGTATGGCTAAATACTTGTTATGCAATTGGCCATCAATCAGAATGATTAGACCTCTCCTTGTACCAGCTATTTTTCTTCATTGCTATGACAGAATAAAGCCAACTTAGTGGATGCAGACTCTGTTTTAGATTACAGTTGGGGGGTGCAGTCCATCCTGGTGGAGGAGGTATGGTGGCAGGAGCTTGAAGCAGTTGATCACCTATAGTCAGGAAACACAGAGTGATATGTACTCTTGTCCAGCCTCCCTGTTCATATTATTTAGTCCAGAACCACAGCCTACGTAGTGGCACTGTCCACAGTTAGGATGGGTCTTTCCATCTTGGCAAACTCAAACTAGAAATTCTCCTGCAGACATGCCCACACGTCCTCTAGGAGATTCCATATACTGGAAAGTTGCCCATTATTACTAATCTTCAAGCAACTAATAAGTCCATAATGGTGCCATATACTAGGGCTGAGAATAAAGAATCTTCATATAGCTCTGATCACTATTGTGATCTAATAGTGTCAGTGAATGAGCGACTAACGATGAACGAGGAGGCGGTGGACCGTAGTTCCAGTTTGGGCTCTGTCACTGTGTGTTTTTGAGGCTTGCACAGGTGAAAACTTGACTTTCCTATAGCATATGGATTAAAACCATTGCATCTTTAAACTCCTATGAGGACATAATAAGATCAGTGTAAACAGTCCAGTGCCTTGTTGGTATGATACCCCCAGTTTTGAATGATGCACATCTTTTTGCCCTACTACTTAAACAGATGCTGCTTTGAACATTTAAAAAAATGCATTTATAATTATGCAAATTGCACTTAGTTACTGTGGTAGTAGAGAATCTACAAAGAGAGTAGGTACCAGAACGTGCTAGCTGCAGGAAGCCATTCCTCCCTTTTCTTGAAGGAGAAAGAAAGAGTCCTTAGGCACAGTCAGCCACTGGTAAAAGATGAACAGGGTGGGAATATGGAGGATGGGGCATTAGAGAAGGAGTGCTTGACAAAGAGAGAAAGAGAAAGATGTTCTCATTTCTTCCTTCTTGGTCGGTCCCTGTTCCCGATCACCAGAGGAGCAGTCTCATTGGCTGAATTCAGGAAGTGGGGGTTGATTCAGGAAAGTTCCCCTCAGTTTTCTGTAGCTTCTTCAAATATAAGCACAGAAAGGCAAGGTTAAATAGGATTCAGGCCAATCATGCCCAATATTTGTATAAACAATTGTTTTGCCCATATATACAGAGTGGAGTTTGGGGGCCATTAAACATGGAAGATGCATGTGGTAAGCAGAGACATGACATCATTGGGAGATCTATGAGAGCTGTGGGAAGTCTGCAAAGGGAGTATGTGGTCATGTTTTAAAAACCAAAGCGTTAAGTGAGGTAACCCAGTCTTAGAGAGACAAATCCTACCTGATCTCTCACATACAGATCTTGGCTTCTAATTTGTATGGGCATGTACGTGGTTATAAGTGTAGGGATAGGTCATGAAAGCAGAGCAAGAGAGGGAGAAAACAGGCTTGGAGGAAGAATGGGTAGGGTTGGAGACCGCATGCCAGGGGAAGGGGACGATAAAGCTTAAGGACACAGGTGGGGGAGAGGAAAGATGTAAGAAGAGCCACAAACCAATATATATTCAAATGCTATAGCGAAACCTACTACGTTCCGTGCTAATTAAAATAATAACTAACAAAAATTTGAGCAGTCTGTTACTGAGGAAAAGCTACTGCAGTTGAAGGATAGACTCTAAGCTCATTCATGCATGGATTGCATGGGACTGTAAGCAGATTAAATCCCTTACAACATTTTAGTTATTGGACAAAATTATATTTATATAGAATATGTAAATATATCATGGTGCTTTGAAATATATATTGTGGAGTGACCAAGCTGAGCTAATTAATACATGCCTTATCTCACATATTTATAGTTTCTATAATGAAAAAATACAATTTGCTCTGTGGCAATTTTCTGAAACGCATTGCATTGTTATGTACCTGTGTTGTTATTTACTTGTGTTGCTATTTACTTTTGTTATTTACTTGTGTTGTTATTTACCTTTGTTGTTATTTACGTGTGTTCTTATTTATTTGTGCTGTTATTTACCCATGTTTTTATTTACCTGTGTTGTTATTTACCTATGTTGTTTGTTATTTACCTGCATTATTATTTACCTGTACTGTTATTTACCCATGCTGTTATTTACCCGTGTCACCACATTGTACAACAGTGACCTGAGTGAGCTAAGCTCCCTCTTCCTTCCTTCTTTCCTTCCTTCCTTCTTTCTTTCTTTCTTTTCTTCCTTCTTTCCTTCCTTCCTTTTTCTCTTTCTCCCCCCTTGCCCTCTGTTTTTATAGACACGATCTTACTATGTAACCTTGGCTGATCTTAAATTCATACAATTCTGTCTCTGCCTTACAAATGCCAGGAATACTGTTACGTGCCACTGTGCCCAGCTTTTGAATTTATTGTTTTTAACTCAAATTTCCATCATCTGATCCCAATACTCCACATGAAATACAATTACACTAATTATTTAAGATGTATAGTGATGACTAATTACTGCCCCAAAATATACCCACTGATCCTCCCAGTGATTAAAAAAGGCAAAGCAAAACTTCCCTGGGAATACTAGATGCCTGCCTGCATTAGAAATTTCAACATTTCCATGAGGGGATCAAAATCAATGAATATCTGACTTAGCAAACACAGAACAAGATTAATGAGCCCCTTTTAACAAAAAAGTATTCTCAATTTTATTCAGCTGCTTTGAAAATGTATTTTCTCAGAATATTCTGCTCAACTCTTATTTCCTAACCGATTTTCTCTGCCATGTCTGTATACTGGGAAGCTGGGAAGCAGCAGAGTCTGGTTTTTTTTTTTTTTCTACAGAGCAGCTATGATTGGTTAAGGGGTTTGGTGCCACTTAGTGATGCCATTTCCTATTTGGTGGGTTCAGGGTGTGACTTATTTACCTTCTGATGCTGAAAACCAGGGGCATTCTCTGGCACCATAGCAGCAAAGTTTGTCAGTTTTCAATCATTAAGTTAGCTGCAGAATGATCTTCAAGTAATACTTTTACATTAATTAATGCACAACTATAGATATTTCCGGGAAGAACATGAATTTTCAGTTCATATATACAATGTGTTTTGAATAGATCAAAGTAATAGCCTATCAATCACTTCAAACATTTATCAGTTCTTTATAGTAGTCACATTTAAAATTCTCCCTTTTATCCATATTGAAATACAAATTTATCACAGTTATCTCTCTGTGTTATAGAGTATAGAAGGTATTCCTCCTCTTCAACTAACTGCAGAATATTTTTACTAACAGGGATATCTTTTAATTTAAAGGTATTATGCAAATTTGAAATAGAGATTCTGACAACGAAGGACAGGCCAATTGTACCCTGTTGTGCCTCTGTCTAATGTTCCCAACCTGGCTTTGTTAGTTTCTGGTCATAGGAAATTAGCTTTTCTGCATATCAGCATCTGTGTTCTCAGAGTGGGTTCCACATGTCCATGTTGAAGCATGATGTGGCTTAAGGAAAGCCATGTACAGTGTAGGGGAATGCTAAGGAGGGAAGACAGGAGTGGGTGGGGGAGCACTGTCATAGAGGCAGGGGAGGGGGATGGGATAGAGGAGTTCTGAAGGGAAACCCAGAAAGAGGAAAAGATTTGAAATGTAAATAAAGTAAATATCCAAAAAATATGACATTAAAATAAATAGATAAATAAAAATACTTTTACAAAAAAAGGAAAGCCATGTAGTTGGTAGAAATCAGCCTTGAATTTGATAGCACACAATCACCCTTAGAGAGGCTACACTTGACTGTTCTTATAAGCATGTGCAAGACCTACCGGCAGTGAGCTATTAGCCTAAGACAATTGGTCAGGAGTACTATAGCTGGTTAACTAATGCTACCAGTGCTATCAGTGACTCGCTTCTAACCATCTCTTTCTGTCTAGAGCATGCGATACCTTATCAGATTGACTTCCACAAGCAGAGGCTGAACAGTCCCCATCATGACCAACTGGAAAGCAGGGAAGACAGTAACTTGCTCAGTGCATGAGGCTGAAGCCTTAGCACAAGACGGAGTAGGGAGATCTGCAGAAGGAGTCTGAGGAGTCTGGCACTCCTAATGTTGCTGGTGTAAGTCTGTGTTCAAAAGCTGATGAATCTGGATGATAAACTTGGGGGACAAGAGCAGCAAAACCATATGTACCAGTGAAGGTGTGAGATTCCTTGAGTGCTCCCCTTCTTTGCACTTTCTGAATCCCATCCAGACCCTGGTCTATTAGATGGTGTCATCTGCATTTCAGAGAAGATCTTCTTCACTTAGCTTTCTGACACCAACCATTTCTGGGAATATTCTCAGAAGTATGCTTTACCTGTTTCTAGGTATCTTTCATGAGTGGGCAGGTGCACAACCATGCTGAGCCGCTGGAGCCATGAAGTCCCTGTGTTCATCCTCTGAAGGAGACTTACATCCTGATCCTTTCTGCTCCCAGCATCACCATCTTATGACTCTGAGCATCTCTTGACTCTCAGCAGAATTATAGTGGTAATTGCTTTACCCACTCACAGATGTTTTACTTCTGTCTTCCATTGAAGTCATACTGTCCAGAGTTATCTTTCTGAATCATCTGCACTTAGCCTTGCGTCATGTAGAATTGTGGTTATAAGATGTTAGCTTCAGAGAATATTTGCACTTAGTCCCAAACAAACAACAACACCAAAGTTAAAAGGTACCTTCTTCCTTAGCATATGTAATATAATGATTTTGAAAATAGAAGTGGTAAGATGGAAATCTTTTGGAATGCAAGATTTGACACTTGCATTCCAAATCAATTTGACACTTCTAGTTTACATAAAATTCATTATTTTCCCATTTTACCTGGGATTATTAAATTCTTAACATATATCAGTACACAAGAATATTAAAATGTTCTCTGATAGGTATCAGGAGCTAAGACTGATCTAAATATATAGCCTATTGGGTAACCAGAGGTAGTTGAGGGGACAGAATAAGAAATATAAATAACTGCTCCCATAAATTCTTCAGAATGCACAGTCCATTTGCATTCTTTTCACTTCCGCAGACTAGTGAGATAGCTCACCTCATCACTCATTCTACTGGGAAGTACCTCATTCTCAGCTCCCCAGTCATACAGTCCCCCTGGCTTATCCCAGGACTGGTTAAAAACACACCAACCATGCACCTCAGATCATGGCCTTTCTCTCAAGTAGTTGAGATTAGAAATCACAGGTTTACTGCTTATCTGTCTGCCAAACCCAGGCAAAGTTCTTAAAATATCAAAGTGTGAATATCTTGTAAGCACAGTCCCTGATACATCACAACTGCTCAGTAATTCAGATCTGTCATGTTATAACCTGATTTTAGGCCCCCAGTGCTGGGGTGGGAAAGGTAGGAGTGTGGTTCTGGAGCTGTTTGTAGGTGCTTAGTCATGCTCAGAAATGAACTAGGGATTGAGTCACCTGCTTTACCTTCTTTCTTTCCCATCACTTAAACACCATTCATTTTTGTTTACATTGTATAAAGCATAAACTGTACGTTCCCCTACCAATGTTTCCTAACATCTGATCCAGCTGTTATTAGGACTCATTTCAATGGAATATGTCATATCATTTCAGAGAAACAAAAATCAATCCAATTCTTCCCTTAAGTATTCATTATGTTTCCATAAAAAGACAAGTCAATGGGATGGAACAAGCAAACTCCGGACACAGGACTGGTGGTGGAATGTCCTGGAATTCCTCAGACAGAGGCTCAAAGGCCACAGTCAGGCTCTGTCTAAGCAGAATAGTAAAGGTCACCCTTGCCTATTTTTGCTTCTTCAGAGAGAGAAAAGGCAGCCCTAAATATACTTAAGGGTTTAACACAGAATGGAGTTGAGAATGTCAGGGTAATATGACTGCTGTAGTTTTACAGTTCCACCGAATTCCAAACAGAGTCCATCTGTATGAAATGTTGAAATTCCACACCAAGAAAACAGGAGACACAGAACCCCAGACTGGATGGGAAACAAGCCAAATTCAAACAAGATGGTAAGCAAGGTGTACAACTTTGCATATGTAACTCTCACTTACACATAGACATTCAAATAAATTACTTCTTATGCCCAGCATCTTGTGTAAACCCATTCACTTTCTCCCTAAAGTGGCCATTGAGACAATATTTAAGAAAGCAAATTTGATACACAGAAGCATAAGGATACATTTCTATTTGATATCCATTTATTAGAAGAAAGAAAATTTAGTATAAATAGTGATTTGCTTGTAAGAAATGTGCAGAGTGGTATGAGAACTTCTGAAAAGCACCTGTGTCCACAGAGACTGACTGATAGAGCTCTCTGAGACTGACTGATAGAGCTCTCTGTACTGTAGAGAGACTAGATGACCCAGGTCCAGAAGCTAGTTACCTCATCTCAGGCTGGCTTTAGCCAGAGTTATCAGTCCTTGCCCACTTTCCTATCAGAACTAACACCTTGTAACTAATAGATAAAACCTTTTTGGAGTCTATTAACTTAGCAGACCATTAGTTTCCACCAAACCAAAAAGCTAAGAATGTCACCAGATTATAGTATTTGTTGCCTATAGAAAAGCTCCCCTGATCTGATATACCCACCAATGTGTTTTAAAGTTGTCTTGATTTATGAGGTTCTTTGTTCTGTTAAACTGTAAAACTTCTTACAAGTTGGAACATGGTATTTGAGGAAGCCTAACATATGTGTTCCTGGGCCATAGCTACTCAAAATGGCTCCAAAATAAAACCTTATTTCTTTTAATATACTCATTAATAGGAGCATATTTCTTTGTGTGTACCAGACATGAAACACACTGTGTAGACTGGAAGACTGGAAGGACTGCTCATTGCTCCAGCAGAAAATTGGATGAAGCTAGTCATCACTTTAGCAGGGTGAGAGAAGTTCACAAGGCACTACCCTTAGCTGAGGAGCTTGAGGTAGTTGATGGTTGCTTTGGAAGGAAAGTCAGTTTTCTTCAGGAATGTGGTCACTCATGGGTTGTTCATGCTTCAGTGGAGGACTTTATACCTGTGTACAGATGGGCAGTGATTATAAAACTTAATTGATTATCAAAGTGTTGGGAGAGGCGGTTAAGGGTGACATCGTCTTAGATCAGAGTATAAGCTGAGCTGGCTTTTGCTTGACCATTTTCCTGTCTGCAATTCTAGGTCCTTTAGATGGAGGAGGGGATCATAGGTCAGACCTAGACAGAACAAAGAGGGGAACTCACAGCAAGATGAAAAGCGTGCAGTTGTAAGCAGTTGAGAGGACTGAACCATGGGGCTTCCAAGGAATTTATGAGTGATGAAGAAAGGCAAGTTTGGATCAGAAAACATTTGCATGTCTCTGGATACCTCCCTGTAGACGTGTGGCAGAACTTTGCAGCTGCTTCTCCATCACTTTTGGTCTATTCCCATCCATAAGTCAACGAAGGCCATCCTCAAATCTTTTCAGTCTTGCCAGAGTTTAAGCCATCAAGTTAACACACAGCTGTCAGTGGAATAGATAAGCAGAGTCTGAGATACAGGATTATAAAATGAAAACTTTGTAGAGAGTTTCTGAGAGTATATTGTATTAGCAAAATGGCTTAAGAAGTTATCAGGAAAGCTAGATCACCAAATTCTCCTTTTTAAATGTCCACCTCATTTTGGAAGTAAGGTTTATGAGCTACTTTTTATTGGACAGTTGATTTAATTACAAACTTCATTTTGTTCAAATGTGTCTACCATGAGGGTAGGAATGAGTTCTGGAAAGATTTATGTTTAGCTCATGCAATTTTAGAATTACAGAGACATTAGAAATCAAACAACCCAACATTTTCATTTCATTGTAGGTGAAAAGAGACTTATACAAAGACAAAATGCATTCACTTACTTAATATTTCATGGTTTGTGGTATAGCAGGCACATGCATCAGGCAGTGGCAGTTAGAAGAATCCAGATGTTCTTCCCTCTAAGCCATTGGTTGATAGCAAAGCCTTCAATCCTGAGATCTCACCATCTCCATCACAGGAATGCCATATTATGCCAAATATG
The DNA here is from genome assembly GCA_019843965.1 of Rhynchomys soricoides. NCBI lineage: Eukaryota > Metazoa > Chordata > Mammalia > Rodentia > Muridae > Rhynchomys > Rhynchomys soricoides. The sequence continues at coordinate 4,809,941 of JADRCH010000030.1, forward strand.
TCTTCAATACAAAACCCACTGAAATCCACCCCTCTAGCTATTGGACAAACAGAAGGAATTCTAAACTAGATTACAGCAATCTAATACCTAGTTCCCCTCACACTACCAAAGCTACTATTCACCAGATATGATAATGAGGAAAATACAGATGAGCCCTATAAACTTCATTGCTGCATTCAGGAGCTTGTATGGCAGAAGCATTGAGTTCCTGAACTATCCACATTCCTGTTGACCTGGAAATAAGTCCAGGAAGAGACAAAGTTAGTGAAGACAATGAGGATTAGGGATCAGGGACTCTGAGGTGCCAGTAAAATGTGAATTAGGGACCAGGGACTCTGAGGTGCCTGCAAAATGTGGATTAGGGA
>JADRCH010000030.1:4810315-4825514 GCA_019843965.1 Rhynchomys soricoides
ATTAGGGACCTGGGACTCTGAGGTGCCTGCAAAATGTGGATTAGGGAGCTGGGACTCTGAGGTACCTGCAAAATATGGGGAAAGGACCAAACTGAAGGAAAAGTATACAACACATAGTTGAAAAATGATAATAAGAAAATGCGTAAGAGGTAACTGAGGTTCTGAGCCATGGTAAAGACTTGAGTTTTATTCTTGCTCAAGAATTGAAACCTCCTTCTATGGCTTTGAAAGATCTTAAATCTAACGTGATGTAAAACTTAAAACTGAGCATTGAATTTCTGCAGTATAGTAAATGATTATTAGCAGTAAACTATGGGGACATGGGATTCTGTTAAATGTGAAATAAAAATGAAATTACACAGGGGCATTTCTAGTGGTCAATTGTTAGGAAGGGAAAGGAAAGATTTTGGTAGATTCAAAGATCTCTAGACAAGTACAGACCTTTTGGATTCATAAGAAACACAAGAAACACACAGGCTCTTCAGAGTCACAGTTAAAAAAAAAAAAAAACTTCTGTGAAAACAGGGTTTTCACTTGGGTTCAAATGTCAAGTCAATGTATGTCAAGCAGTGGGACTTGAGCCAGCAAAGGAGGTCAGAGAGGCAAGAGAGTAAGGAAGTTTGCATCACTTGGATAAAAATTACTTTGAAAACTGTCCCCTAAGCCTCTATGTGTTTTCTCTGATGGAGAGGAACATGAGATTCCTGGCCTTTTTAGAGCAGTGAGGAATCAATCAAACAGATCTCTGCTGCCCAGAGTCTTTCCTCAGAATAAGAGATTCACCTCACAAGAAAGACCATAGTGTGTGTGTGTGTGTGTGTGTGTGTGTGTGTGTGTGTGTGTATGCGTGCGCTCACATGCATGGTGCTCCTTAATTTCTTTTCTTTCTTTCTTTTCTTTATGAGATTGTCAGAAGATCGGGACCTGTTAGATTTCAGTAGGTGTTACTCATTCATACATGCTTTGTGAATTAAAGGTGAAATAGATGAATGGAATCAGGACTTTATATGTATATTTGGTACTTTTGCAACACTGTAAATTATACCAGTTACCACTCAAAAGAGGGGAGATCTATTTTGGCCATATTTCAGAGGATTTAGTCCATGGTTGCTTGGCCTCATGTACTTGGGCAGAACATCACTGAAGCAGGAGCATGTGGCAGAGGTTGGTTGTTGACCTCTCCATGGCCAGGAATTGGTGGGAAACAGCCAGGCCTTCAGCCAGGCTCTACCTTTCCTTCCACAACGTGCCCACACATTGCCATCTTTTGCAGAATAAGCATTCAGAACAACAGAATGAGAGACATGTCATATCTAAACCATAGAAGATGTTTGCAAACTGGATTAAGAAATTGTATTTAAAGATCACCCATGAACTGGTGCCGGGTCTATCTGGCCACAGGTCAGATATTAATATTTCATTTTACTTATGTCATAATGTTGGAATCCATCTTCTCACTCCACTTTAGCAACCTTCACGGCCCTTCCCTTCACATTTGCCTCCGTCCTCTGTTCTTACCATAAAATCCAGGCATTGAGTTTATGAGTAACAGATCTATTTATTCATAAGCAAAGTGGAATCATAAATACCACTCTTATCCAAGCACAATAAAGTCATAAATGGAATGCCATATTATTATAAAATAATATTTATGTTACATATGAGATAATTACCAACTGTTGTTAGGTTAAAAGTGGATACAGGATAGTTAATAGTATAGTATATAAATAAGTATACAACTTTCTTAAATTGTTATTTTTTTAAATTTTAGCACATTCATATGTATCTTAGTCTGGATTTGAACTCACTATTTAGCTAAGCATGACCTTGAACTTCTGATCCTCCTACCTCCATCTCCCAAGGGCTGGGATTATAGGTATGCACTGTATCACCTAGTTATGTGGTTCTGAGGCTCAAACCAGAGTTTTAAATGCACCAGGCAAGCATTTTTATCAACTTAGCTATATCTCTAATAAAAAATAGGTAAAATCTTTATAAATGGAATATAGGTCACGGTAATTCCCCGTTTGAAATGGTATGATTGTGGCTTTCTCCTCGTCCTTTGTGTTAGTGTTTTCCTTAGTCACATTAGATGGAAAGCCTTTCCTCTAGAAAAATCACCATGGCCCTCATCTGGATTAGAAAATCGTCATGTGGGATTTTAGCAGACTAGTTCAGAATTCCAAGTGTTTTGCTTCCAGATTTGATGACCTTAGCAGTGAACCTGCTTGCACATCCGAACGTTTGCCCCTTGTGGAGTTTTGTGTCTTCCATTCCTCTGTGTCCCCAAGAAAGGATGGCAGATGAGGGCCTGCTGACCTCACATTACACTGACCACTTGGATGGATTTTCTGTATTTTGTGGAAAACTTTTTTTTCCTGGTTTCTAAAAGTCTACTAAAATTTTGGAATAAAAAGAATGAACTCGATTAAACTCCAAGGAGGAGCCTGAAGACAGAAGTTAGTAAAACACTTTGAGACTAGACTCTATCCAAACAGAGACAAAAACTTGAGGGAGAAAGAGAAAACGGACTTCTCCCGGGAGTGAGGTGGACTTTTCTCTCCTCCTTCTCCAGGGTTTTGTTCCAGTTGTACTGAGTTCTCCAGCAGCCCAGAACTATGCACATTGTCCTTCCCTATGCTAGAACATGCACAGCTCTTCCTCTAGTTCATAGGAAGAGCAGCTTTTCGGATAGCACTTTTAACACTAAAACCCGAGTAGTCCCCTGAGCCATCCATCTCCATGCCATTGCGTGTTTATCATTATCTTAGGTGTGCATTAGTGCAGACACTCTTCTCCAGGGAAGGAAGCAGAGCAGGCTTCTTAGAAAGGAGCCATAGAGAGGCACCTCATCATCCTCACTGTCTCCCTACAAACACTAAGCAAAACACAAACACTTTTTACAAGACTATACTAATTAAGCAGTGCTGGACTGAAAACAACTTGGATTTGAGAAAGGGATCAGAGTGGTTCAGACAGATTTACAAGCATTTACCCCAAGAGAGTTTCAGCCAGGTGTGTGTCTCATTTAGCTGTGATTTCCTCACAGTCAGTACCAGTGTCCTAGTGGGACTGACTCCTCAGCCTTGAGGAAGGCATAGCAGGCATGCCATGTCATAGGAATAAACCTTCCACTTTCCTAGTTTCTCTTTGATTGACAGAAACAGAGTTATCTTTAGAACATAAGACCATATTAACTGTATTTCAAGACTATCTCTGTATCATTAAGCTGGGAAAAGAGCATATTTTTTCCACATTTCCTTCGAATCCTCAAGGGCCTACTAGGACAGAATCACAGACTGAAAATAGCTTAGACTAACTTAGGCTCAGTTAGGCAGGCTATTTCTCCTGTTATACATAGCTTGTTTTCCTTTTCAAAAATCTAGTTATTCCATTAATGCCATGAAAGCATCTCTGTGGTACAAACAAGACAGACAAGGATACTGGATGCAGTCAGTCTGTTCCCTGCCAGCCATTCTTGGGATTTGGCTTCTTTTGAGCACACACTATTTCTCTCTAACGGTAGGATCACACATTCATTTACCATTCGGTCCTTTGTCATCTGCCTGAAAATTGATAGTGCAGTAAACTTTGCAAAGAAGTACTTTTTCAACATCTAAATATTTTGTTGGTAAAGGATTCATGTTTTAAAATATTTTCTTTTGTTTGGTTTCTAGAATTTGTAGGTTACCTTATATAGAACCTTTCAAAGCTCATTAATAGTATACATTTGGGCTTTGTGGTTTTATTTTCAAATACATGTTTTCACACCAGTCCTGATGTTATCACCTCACATGCTGCTATGACTCACTAGTGCTTTATCTGTGGTTAGACTTCTTATTCATTGAAACTTTTAAGTCCTTTCTTCAAAGTTCCTTCAGTTTCTCCAAAATATATATTGGTATTTAATATTTGATTTCACTCTTCCTAAACACAATGGAGACACAGTATGTGCACCTCAAAGTGTGGACAGTGGAGAGGAAAGTAGCAACTGTTTTTCTTATCACCTTAAGTACACCAGTTACTGAGCTAACAGTTCAGCAAACTCCAACTCTCCTTCATCACTCACCTCCCCTCCTCCCCACCTCCTTCCCTCTCTTCCTTCCCTTTCCCATGTACCTCAGATTCTGTGCCCTGCATTTCACTAAATGAATAAAGTGTGGAGTAATTGAACCAGTGAGACCCAAAGAATGATTTTGAAAAGAACCATGGAACATGGAATATTATTTATGTGGTAGACACTACTCTAGGCACTGAGAGATTGGGATAGGACCTACATTCATGGATTTTGTAGCCAACCAGGAGAGACAGCCAGTGAACAAGTTGTCCTTCCATCACTGGTGATGTGTACAATAAAGGAAACTAAGACCCCAGCGTGGTGTCTTGAACTTCTTTTTCAAGAAAACACAATTTATCTTGGGTACTCAGGGAAGCCATCTATGATGGTTAATTCAACATATTAACTTGCTTCATCCTTGATTCATTGGGGGAAAAGATCCTCAGTTGAGTAACTGTCTAAATCAGGTTGGCCCGTGAGCAGGTTTGTGGGGGATTGTTTTTATTATTAACTGATGTAGAAAGACTCACACCACTATGCATGGTACTGTGTTTTGTTGGCTGGAATCTGAGCTATACAGGACATGAGAAATGTCAATGAAGCAGCAGCAGCAGCAGATAGCAACTTGGGTGCACTCATTTCTCTCAGCCCACAAACGATGTGATGTAGCCAGCTGCTTGTATTCCTGCCTTTATTTCCCATCACCAATGGGCAATAACCTGGAATTGTAAGCTGAGTAAGCCCTGTCTTCCCTTACACGCCTTTTGGTCAAGGTATTTATGACAGCAACAAGGATGAAATTAGAAAAATGAAAGGATGAGATATCACATACACGCAGACATGATCTGGGACAAGGAGCACAGCAGATGTCCATGGCAGGACTTCCCCAGATTGAAGAACAGGAAGAAGAAAGGCTTGAAGCAGAAGCATCCTTGGAGTGTTTCAGAAGCAGCAAGAGGGGCCATGGAGATGCGTGAGTTCTTCAACTCACTTAAAGAGAATGTTGAAACAGTTCTGGGTTCAGCAAGTAAAAAGACTTCTGTATTTTTATATGGTTACTAGACATTGTAAAGATGTCAATTTTTAATTGTGATCACTGCTAAAATGCCAACAAAAATTTGTATGAAAAAATAAACACATAAAATTATTTGGAAAGTTAGAAAGAAACACTAGGGCATGATGAGATGTGTCACAAATTATTAAAATATGGTTGTTCAACAATTAAACATGTAGAACTCACAAATGAATAACCATATCACTTAAGTAAGCCAAAAATTTAAATATAGACCCATGGGTGCTTTGAAATATGATAAAGTTGGGCATGCACTTTTCAGGAAAACTACTGTACCATGCATAGCAGTCCGAGTCTTTCTATGTCAGTTAATAAGAAGTGAACAGCTACTCAGTAAAAGAGAACTTTTCATTCTTACTTCACACTGAACACATTAGCAAACTCCCAAATGAATGAGACATATAGATACCAAAATGCAGTCACCTTCATACTAGAAAGTATAACTTTCTCTGACCCAGGACAGAGAAAAAAAATAATGACTCAGTACTAGATCCTGGTAAAATTTAAATAAATTGTCGACTAGTAAGATTTAAGTCTTTTATGCCATGTTCTCTTTACTGGCCAAAGAGAAATCACTAGGAAATTGCTTAGTGTTTCCATCTCATGTGCATACTATATCATGTTTCATGAGATTTTCTTTGAGATTATATTTTTCGTGTCTTTGGTTTCAACAGTTAGCTGGGATGTGTCTATACTACAAGGCAGATAGATTTTCATACAACCTGCCACATGTAGCAGCTTTGAATCCTGGAAAATATACACAACAGTCATTTGAGCATGGGTGAAAATAGGCTTGCCCTTGACCACATAGAAGAAGTTTATCTTTTATATAATTTGCACCAGAGGACAGTGGAGGGTGTAAGTCTCTAGAAGAAATCCATCATCTTGATGGATTGTTGATGACCAGACAGAATTCAGGGAAACCCCAACTTCTAGGAAGGCTAAAAGATCATTAGAGTTAGATATTTCCCAAATTCTGTGAATAAACTCTGGAAAATCTCCAGCATGTGCTGTGAGGGCCAACCCCGAACAGCAGTGCCAAATATCAAAAGATAGGATTGAGATTTGAGTTACCACTCACAAAAAGATAGTTTGCAACTCAAGTTCAACCACATTTGCTGTGTCATAATCAAAAATATTAGAATGTTCTTAAGTCTGTAAAACAAGATAATTAACAAATAACGGACAAAGAAGTTATGATTTATTTTTAAGAGAAAAAATTCCAACCCTAGAGAGTTGGAAACAGGCTTGGGGCTTCCTAGCTGAGAAGATTAATTGGAGGATTTAGTTTTGAGGTAGTGAAGGACTTTGCCTCAAAAACTAAGGTAGGTGAAATTGAGGGAGATACCTGATGTCAGCTTCTGACACATGCACCTACAAACTCATGTACACACACACGCAGAGATATGTACAAAACACACACATACACACACACACACACACACACACCAAGATTAAGCAGTGTTTTTCTTCTTTTATTGTGTTCTTTATTTTAAAAAAAAAATCCAATATTTATCTCCACTCCTTCCACATCTCTCTCTTCTCTGTGTCTTTCCATACACAAGAATCCCTTTGCGTCTTTTAAATGTTCATGTCACATGTGACTTTTTACCCACCCCTTATCTGTCTCTTATGGTCTCCCAGCTAACTCCGTTATTTACACACACACAGAAAACATTCGACGTCAGAATCTGGGTATGAGAGAGAACATAAGACTGTCTTCCAGAGAGTGGCTCACTTCTCTTATTGTATCATTTTCCAGTTCCATTCATTGTCTTGCAATTACCAGCTTTTCATTTTTCTTAACACTAAACAAAATCCTGTTGTTTACTTTGCATGTCCTAGTGGTTTGCATCTTACCTTGGCTTGATCCCTTTCCTGACTGTTGGGGAAAAACATCAATAAACATGGATGTGTGGGCATCTCTGTGTACAATATAGAGTCCTTTGAGTGTATGGCTAGGGGAGGTATAGCTGGGACTCATGGTAGGTTCTTTTTTATCTTTTGGAGCAACATCCAGAGTGATTTATGTAGTGGTTACACTACTTGACATCCTCTGGAGTAGCGGGAGAAGACAACCAACCAACAACACACTTTGTTTCAAAAATGCCACAATGAAGCCTCACTCTTTATACTAATCTGAAATTTAAGATTAAACTAAAACCAACAAGTACTCAAAGGAAGCTATAGCTGTAACAAAAAGTGACAGAGTTGACAATGGTCTTGATCATCACAACAGTGGTACTGAGATGACACAGTTGACAACGGCGTTGAGCATAAGAACAGTGACACTGAGATGACACAGTTGACAGTGGCATTGAGCATAAGGACAGCAGCAGTGAGTGAGATGACAGAGCAAGGCACAGAACTCATGCACAGGCCAGAGAGAAAATATTTACTCTGAAAAAAAGAAAAAGTTTAAGGTTAATATATTATCAAGAAACAGTGGGACAATGCTTAGTAAACTAATAGGTATGTGTTTGGATTTGAACAAGGGACAAGAAGATGGGTTGAAAAAAGTTTACATATGCAATTGGCAGAGTTTTGCCCAAATTTAACAAGGTATACCTAAGAGTTTCAGATTTAAGAAACTTTTCCTGCTCAGAATCTGTGAGTCTTACTCCTAAGAATTTACTCCAAAGCTGTGTCTCCAACAACGTGAAACTACCTACTCAGAAGGCTATTCATCTACTTTTAATTAATTACTTGCATTATCAATAGGTCAACTCTTATGGATCAACCTTTAATATTAATACACTAGATATTGTTTTACAAATGTGATTAATTTTTTTACCCACAGACAGCAAACCTCTTTTAAAAGACCATGGGCATTCTGCCACACAGAGTTTCTGTTACAATTACTTAACTTTGTGGTTGCACCATAAAAATTATCTATAAAGGATATGTAAACAAATAGCTGTGTAACAGTAAAACTTTATTTAAAAATGAATGATGGCTCAAAGTTTGCAGGTTATAATTTGCAACTCCATCATTTACTGAGTGGAAGACTGTATATTAGAAAAATTGAGGAGGATCTGAATAATGTCAGAGTTATTTTCTGAAGCATATAAAAAATTTCAAATCTAGTTCCATTTGAGCAACAAAAATGGATAACCATGGTAGTGGATAATCTCTTGAATAAGATACATATATTCATAAAATCATAAATAATGAGTAAATATGTGAATACATGGTAAGAAAAGGTGAACTTCTATTACAATAGGTCACCAGAAAGAGAAAACAGAAGTAACTAATGGCTTTAGGAACATCACTATTTCCATGTCTTGGTTGTTATGAATGGTACACAGACAATTTCAAAAAATAGCCCAATGTGGTGGAACAAACTTTTGATCCCAGTGCTTGAAAGACAGGTAAGAGGATTATAAATTTAAGACCAGCCTGAGTAGATGGAACAGGCCTAGTCTGGACTCCAGAGCAAGAGCCTGCATCAATTAGTAAATGATAAATAAATGAATGCATATATTTTATAAAAGTAGAAAGAAAGAAGAATCACCATTTGTGACTGTGTTAGTATCACTTGATTCAGGCAAAATTACCAATGGATGCTAAAACTGGAGGGGGAAGTTACATGAGGGACATAGAGTCAAAGTATCATCTCACAAACTCAGTCATGAAGATTGCTGCCTTCATAGTGTTCCATTTTTAACCATTTATGTATATGTGACCAGTGTTAACGTTATTAAACACCAACACCTGATATCTTATACTTTCTGACATGCGTTCTGTGATATCTCCATACGGAATGCAAAACCTCAACCTACTGATAGAAATCAAACAAACTCAACTAAAGGGATCTCTAAAACAGTTGACTCGAATCCTTCAAAAGACCACTGTTATACTGAAGTAAAATGAGAATCTTCTGTGGGGAGCCGCCCGAGTCGCACCCACATTCGCCATTACAAGATGGCGCCTACATCCGGCTGAGGACAAGTTGTAAACAGGCTAGTGTGCATGTACCTGGTAATTTTCCACCTCAGAGTCTCAGCCTCTCTCGTGGCGGCATCTGGCCTGATGTGCGGGAGCCAATGGGGAAGCTCCACGTCCCAGGCAAGCGCTGTGACCTATATAAGGGACGGGCGTTCTGTTGTTCAGGGTCTCCATTCTTGGCAAGCTTATGCTCTCCCTCTCAAGATGCATTAAAGCTTTACTGCAGAAGGATCCTTTGTGTGCCGCATCGTTCTTGCTAGCGAGACGGTAGCGCGGGACAATCTTCCATATCAAAGAAACATGTCTTACTTAGGGTTTTACTGCTGGGAAGACACCATGACCAATGCAAGTCTTATAAAGAACATTTAATTGGGGCTGGCTTACAGGTTCAGAGGTTCAGTCCATTATCATGAAGACAGGAGCATAGCAGCATCCAGGCTGGCATGGTGCAGGAGTTGCTGAAGTTCTACATCTTCATCTGCAGGCTGCTAGCAGAATACTGACTTCCAGGCAGCTAGGATGAGGGGCTTAGAGCCCATCCCCACAGTGACACACCTACTCCAAAAGGGCCACACCTTCTAATCATTCCACTCCCTAAGCCAAGCATAAACAAACCATCACAGAAACTAAAGACAATTTATGAGCCTGGGCTAGTAGTGGACCAAAGATTAAGGCAGTAGTGAAGGTCATTATTAGAACATTTTGCAAAATTGGAGATAGTTGTATCTGATTTTTCCTCCTAAAAATTTTATGTTTATTTTTATTTTATGTATGTGTTCTATCTACATGTACAGATGTGTTTTACATGTATATTTGGTACCCAATGAGTTCAGAAAAAGGTGTAGGATCTCCCAAATTGGAGTTACCAACATCTGTGAGCCTCCATGTGGGTGCTGGGAACCAAACCCAGATCCTATAAAAGTGTACCAAGTGCTCTTGATGCCAAACCATCTATTTCCCCAGCCCAACACTTGACTATTCTTGTTTTTAGGGACGTAATATTTAAGTTTTTCAGGATAAAAGACTAGAAATTTTCAGTTTACTATAAAATGGGTTGGAAATACCTAATGTAGTCTTTGCACAGAGGCAAAGCTTTAGTATTTATGGTATACAGCATAGACAATTTGGAAATTTAGATAAACATTATGTTTTTCCCCAGGTATTTCTCTCATTTGCTTTTGATTTATTTTCAGAACAGAAATTGGGACATCAAACACCTCCTAACCCTGTCACAGCAAGAGGTTCTCTGAGAACCTGCCCACTTCTCAAAGACAACTCTACTTGTGATTTTGGATGATCTTATACCAGTTGTATTTGAAGCTGAAATAGACTAGTCATCTAGTTTAGGCATCACAGAGTTAAAAGAACAGTGCTAATTTTACTTACACAATTATCTTGCATTCTGCTCATTGTCCTGCAGACAACTTTGTGCTTCTTAAGGGCAAGTGTCTCAGTCACTATTCTATTGCTGTGAAGTGACACCATGACCCAGGCAACATATAAAAGAAAGTATTTAATTTGGGGATAATGGTTCCAAAGAGTAGCGGAGTCCATAAGCATCATGGTGGGAAGGATGCCTGTAGTCAAGCAGGCATGAATCTGGAACAGTAGCTCAGAGCTCACTCATTAAGATGGTAACCACAAGTAAGACATACACCACACACACACACACACACAGAGAGAGAGAGAGAGAGAGAGAGAGAGAGAGAGAGAGAGAGAGAGAGAGAGAGACTGTTGGAATGCTGTGGGCTTTTGAAACCCCCAGTGATGCACCTCCTTAAATCGGCCACACATCCTAGTCCTTCCCAAATATTTCCAACAATTGGGGAAGAAGCACTCAAATATATGGGGATCATCCTTATTCAAACAAACAGAGCTAGATATATACAACTATTTACAAATACCACATTTTAAAAGTCCACTTATCCATAGAGTGGCATCTCATTGATTTAATGGCTTCTCTGGGGTAAAGAGTGCCACATGAACTGGGCGTGCATGAATCTCTAATATACATGGCCTTTGATGCACTCAGGAGTAGTAGAGTTGGATTGTGTAGTACTTTGTCTCTTAGGTTTTAATAGGCTTTCATGCTGATTTCCATGGACTAGCTTACATTGCTGTCAACAGCATACTGGGGTTCCCTTTCCCCTCTTCCTCAGCAAAGGCTGCTGCTTGTTTCCTTGCTGACAGTTTTTGCCACTGAGATGAAAGAGAACTTCCAGTGTAATTCTGATCTGTGTTTCCTTGATGGCTAAGGATATTCCTTATGTACCTATTGGCCATTTATAATTCTACATTTCAAATTGTTCAGCTCAATTGCCTGTTCTCAGTTGAATTATTTGTCTTTTGATGATTATGTTTTTGAGCTCATATAGTCTAAATATTAAACCATTGATTCCTTATGTTTGAGATCAAATGGATTTTTTTGGACAAATATAATTTTAACAACTTTTAAATCAATATTTTTACATTGGTACCACTTATGTTTTGGGTTCTGTAATCAGAAATAAGTCGTTCACACATTGTTTATAGTTAGAATTACAACTATGTGTATTATTCTTTGACATCATACAGTAGGATGAGACATGTGAAGAAACAGTATATACCATGTAATTTACTAAACAGAGAGGTAAAAAGACCTATCATCTATCTATCTATCTATCTATCTATCTATCTATCTATCTATCCATCCATCCATCTACCCATCCATTCATCCATCTATGTATCTATCTATGCACTCATCCATCTCTTATCTATTTATCATCTGTCTGTTTATCTATTTATCTATCTATCTATCTATCTCAATAATTGTTCAAATAATCTAACATTTGCTTCATATTTCAACATGAATTTTATTGACTTCTGCATTTTGGTATGCGTATATACACATGAGTGCAGGTGCCTCTATAGGTCAGAAGATGATGTTAGATACCCTGGAGCTAGAATTACAGTGAGTTGCCCCTGTGGGTAATTACTGAGGAAACTAATCTGGATCTGCTAGAAGAGCAAAACTCTCCCCCTGAGCTGTCTCTTCTGTCCTGTGTAATAGCAGTTTTTGTAAAATAAGTCACATAGTGCTGATATGTGTACAGAGGCAAAGTTTCCTTTCAAGACATATAGCTCACATTCACCCTCAAGTTTCAGAATTAACAACTGAAACACACTACATAAAGCTACAGGCTTGAATTAAAATGTCCCTATTTCTGAGAACTCCATGTTCTTCTCTCATCCAGAAGTTTTCAACCTTGAGATCAGTTTATGTCCCCACTTTCCTCCTTCTTCCAGATCTGCTCAGTATTCCACACTGATTCAGAAACATTTGGTAGGGAGGGTATCATCTCGTTCTTTACTGACTTAACTGTAAAAGCATTACGGCTTACATGACTAGAGAATGTGGGACATTAGAGACAGAGTTGCCATCAGTAACTACATTTTCTTATAGATTAACAACCCGGGACATAGAGACATCAGATGATATCTGTTATCACCTGTTTAGTGAGGCTTAGTCATGTGCCATGGTGTGCAGCTGTATTCCCTGCCCTAATGTGACTGAGGCAGCTCATCTCACACCCCTATATCCCCCTCCTCAAAAAAGCACAAATGAATTCGGGCTCTCCTACCTGCTACCTGCCTGTTTGTGTCAGTCACACTTTGTGTCGCTGGGATGAAATAAACAAGGAAGGGGGAAGAAAGCTTTATGTCAGTTCACAGTGCTAGTGGAGTCAGTCTCCATGTCGAGGCTGCTGTTTCCATGCCTGTGGTGAGGCAGAGCATCTGGGCCCTGAAAGCACAGTGAAAGCATGCACAGCGGCTGCTTGTCTCACAACAAACCAAAAGAGCAAGCCGACAGGAGTGTGATTGGAGAGTATACAGCTCCCTGAAGACACTTCGTGACCTGCTTCTACCAACCAAGGTCCTTCTCTGATGCTTTCTATCTTCCCAATAATGCCATCACAGTTGAGTCCATTGAGGAATTAATCTACTGAATAGGTCAGGGACCCTAGGATGCAATCATGTCCCTCAGAACCCATCTGCTGACCACAAAACACCAATATATAAGCCTGTAAGGACATTTCATTCTCAAACATCATATGTCTTTTATTTTATCATAGAAACCTCTCAGAATCCTTGACTCATTTATATATGCTGTCCACCTGACACAGAAATGCCCTTACATTGCTCTAGAGATGACTATATTTCAAATAAGAGGGGAAAAAATGGTATCTTGTTCTGCCAAATGATAAATTGATGTCACCGTATAAATTTAATAACTTTGTTCAGTGTGAAGGTTGTTATGTGTGAATGAAAAACAGTGTTGAGAAAAGGCACAAACAGCTCAACTATCTGCCACAACACAGTGACAGATTCCCTGCGAGCTCTTCTAAGGCGAAAGCCTAACACTTCTACCATCAACATGGATTTCTCTAACGCTGCTTCCACCTACAGAATCTGAGTTGACTAGAACATAGTTGAAGGTTACATCACCAACTCCATTGCCTCCTATACTTGGTGTTCCCAAAGAGATTACACAGGCATTGCTTAAATAAAACATGTATTAATTTATTAATCTAAGTCTTCAAGCTGTTGAGTATTTCTAAAAGGCTTGATCACTGTGTTCCTTAGTTTTTGTCTACTTGACATAAACTAGAGTCATTTGCTCAGAGGGACCGTCGGGTGAAGATTTTTTGCCATCAGATCGGCCTGTGGGCATGTCTGTGGGGGTATTTTCTCATGTAATGATCAGCCTGGGAGGACCCAGTCTACCGAGGATAGGCAAGTGATCCTAGGCTGTATGAGGAAGCAAGCTGAGCAAACCATGAGAATCAGCCCTAAGCAGCATTCCTCCACAGACTGCTTGAGTTCCTGCCTCCAAGTCCCTGCCTGACTTCCCTCAGTGATGGACTGATATAAAAGTAAGCTAAACATCCCTCTCCAAACATCATGGTGTTTACTACAGCAACAGAACAAACAAGAATCACCACAAACCAACACATTTCAAGCAGAATCTTTTTGCTAGGTATAATTGCCATGAAGTAGTCATTTTAAGCCATGCTTTCACATACTGATAGCTTAAAGGAAGCTCTGAGAGGCAAGCAGCTGCAGGTTAGTTTTTCAAGGTAAGTATGATTTTTGTCCGCAGAATCCTTTGTGTCTTTCATAGCCCACCCACCGGTCTGCTCCTTATATCTCTGTGATGTGTTACAGCTTCCTATCACCGTAACACAATAACAGAGAGGAATAACTATGGAGAACAGACACACTTTGGCTCCCATCTCAGACATTTCAGTCTGTGCTTACTAAAAGCTCCATGATTCTCAGCCTGTAGTGAAGAAGCTGTTTACCTCATAGTGGCCATGAAGGAGAAAGAGCAGGGAGGGGAAAGAAAGGAGTGAAGAGCAAGACATATCCTCCAGGGCACGCCTGCCATGCATCTCTTCCTCCTCCATGCCACCTGCAAACTTTCAGCACTTACCAGTAACCCTTTCAAATTCCAAGTCCTTCATCGTGTCACACACAGAGAGGAGTTCAGGGTCTCATGATCCAATCATACCTCAAAGTCTACCTCTGAACACTGCGTTGAATATTAAGCCTTGAAAAAACATTTGTGTGTGTGTGTGTGTGTGTGTGTGTGTGTGTGTGTGCTGCATGCATGTTGGTCGAGCACCCACAGAAGCCAGAGGAAGGCATTGGGTCCCCTGGTGCTGGAGTTAGAAGCAGTTGTGAGCAGCCCAATGTGGGTGCTGGGAACTAAACTCTGGTCCTTCCAGAAGAACAGCTTTTAACCACCGGAAAGTCATCTCTCCAACGCTAGGTACCAGGACTAACAATGAGCCTTCCAGGGATGATTTCTATATCCAAAGGACATTTGGCAAACACAAAGCTAGGTCCTTGGGTTCTGCTCCTTCTCTCCAGCTCCCTTAGTGTTTGCCAAAGGCAATCTTTTATTAATTTGTAAGCTCTTCTGTCTCCCTTCTGCCTTTCAAGGGGGTTGACATGCCTTGACTCTCAATACTCATTCCGTTGTCTACTTGTTTCTGGGAAGCGGAACTTGCTCTTTCACCCAGGTGCGACTCATGTCTGCTGTTTCCATGTCTGCTATGTCCATGTCTGCTGTTTCCATG
>JADRCH010000030.1:4825524-4923780 GCA_019843965.1 Rhynchomys soricoides
TGTCTGCTGTTTCCATGTCTGCTATGTCCATGTCTGCTGTTTCCATGACTGGCTCCTTGCCGTGTGTGTGTGTGTGTGTGTGTGTGTGTGTGTGTGTTCACACAATTAGCAGCTTCTCAGAGAGCCATCTTGTAGTCTTCTTGTTGGGACCACCACATCAACCTGATTTATGTATCTATTTCTGTGAATTTTATTTGCTTTTTTAATTTATATTTTTTTTCTTTTGAAGCAGATTGTCACTCTGTAGGCCCGGCTGGCTTGGAACTCATATATAGTCAAGGTTAGACTTGAACTCTCCCCAGTTTTCTGCCTCAGGCTGCCAAGTGCAGGGTTTAGAGGTGAGAGCTGTACATTCTGATTATTTAACCACCATTTCTCCTTCCTGAGAGCACTACTAGGACAGACAGCCCTTTAACTGTTTGCCTCTGAATCCTGAAATGGTGGTTGGTGTGCATTAAATACTGGCGAATGAACAGATTCTTAATTTTCTTTAACCACAAATACTCAATTACTCTGTGTGTGTGTGTGTGTGTGTGTGTGTGTGTGTATGTGTGTCTATCTCTGCGTGTCTCTCTCTGTGTCTCTGTCTTCCTCTGTCTCTGTCTCTGTGTGCACCTGAGCGTGGGATGGGGGATTTGAACGCCCATGTGGAGTCAGAGATTAACTTAAGTTCTCTTTCTCTGTCAACTCTTCACCTGACTTTTCCAGGCAGGGCTCACTGAGCCTGGGGCTTGCTGTTTTGGCCAGCCCGCCTCGTTAGGGATGCCCTTCACTGGGGAAGACTGTTAGGTGAATGCTGGGGACCTCAACTCATGTCCCCATACTTTTGCCCCAAGTATGTTAACCTCAGAGAATTCCCATCTGCTCTTGTTGAGAAGGTTTTGATTTTGACGGATGTATGCCAATTAATCAGATTTTTAAAACAAGTGTTCAAAGCAATTAGGACATTGGAGAAAACACACCAAGCAGAGCCAGGATTTCTGGCATTCAAATGAATCAGGGAGGATTTTCCCTAAAGCAAGCAGGCATCATCGGAAAATGTCCGTTTTCTTGTTGATTTTCTCAAGAACCAGGAACATTCAGCCATAAGAACACAGTCTGCTCTTCGTTTCAAAGAGGAGTCCAAATTAAGTCGGAGCTTGGGATCGGGAGAGAAATGTCTCAAGAAAATGATGGAAGTGTGGAAGGAGAGGATCCTGTTTTCTGAGTGTTACTTAAAAGAAAGTTCCTCGAAAGCCCTCCCGTGGGTTTCTTAAGAAACCTACTTTGGGGGCAGTTAGCTCTCCCAAGCCCAAATAAAGAGCGTGCCTGGCTCCCCCTAGTTTAGGCTTATTCCGGCTCTGCATGTTGTGGCTTCCAGACAGGGGTCGGCGAATTTCTGGACCGTGCTTTCGATCCCTTTAAAGGTGGGGATCATGACAGAGGATGTGGGGGAAGAAGGCGGGAGGCGAGGGCTGGAGAGTCGCGGTTGACATAGTAACTCTTCAGCTGCTCTCCCTGGCGGCTGCCACTGAGGCCCCGCCTTTGCCCTCTGCCTGGGAGCCTGGGGCTGCCGGTCTGCGCGAAGATTCCCTTCGCGGCTGTCTCCCAAACCCTTAAGTAGTGACTTCCACTCTGGAGGGCAGGGAAGCCACTGGCAGAACCCAGCCAGCCAGTCATCTGCATCTCTTCCCTCATCTTCCTCTCCCGGGCTTCGCTTTGCTTTGGGTCAGCTCGGTAGGTGACGCGGCCCCTTCTCTCCAGGTTCCCATCCACGGAAGTAGGGGTGCAGGCCGGCAGGGCGCTGTGCCATGAGCCAGAGCCCGGGGTTCGTGACCCGGAGGGGCGGCTCTCCGAAGGCTGCCCCTGGAGCCGGCGCGCGGCGCAACGAGAGCCAGGACTATCTGCTGATGGACGAGCTGGGAGACGACGGGTACCCGCAGCTCCCGCTGCCACCATATGGCTACTACCCCGGCTTGTAAGTACTGGCGAAGGCAGCATGGGTTGCAGGAGTGGTCCCGCGCGTGTCTCACCAGCGATGTCTCTCCAGACTCCCAGACAAGCTAGGGGTGCAAGCGCGCGTGGCACTAGGCTGGCTGCCGGTGAGCACTCGAGGGCTGCGCTCACAAAGTGAGCCCGCGTGGTTCCTGCCCCACCACAGGTGGTGGGATGACAGGTCACCACGGGGGGCCTATGCTTGGTCAATTTCTATAGCCCTTGCCACCCTGAGGAACTCTGCTCAACAGGCACGATCTGAGCAGGTTCCAGTTTTCGCTTCAGTGACTCAGTTTGTGTGGGAGAGATGATCAGAACTCTAAGGATCTTTGGAGGCACTTTTGGGCAGACACTCACCATAGTGCACTCTTAAGCTCTACCGCAGTCCTCTGGCCTTGAGCAAGGATTACTTAGGGAGAGAATGGGCAACCTCCTTCTCCAGGGCAACCCTGGAGATGAGATTAAACCGAGGAGATAGACCCATTCAGGATTTTGTACCCGTAGCAGGATAGAAAAACAGAGACCAGCTATTTACTAGTGGCCTCTCAATAACCACGAGCCTTTACTCAACAACAACAACAAACAACAACAACAACAACAACAACCCCCCATACGAGGTTGGTGGCAGTGGTGCTGGGGAGGAACAGTTAGCAGATAATAGAATGGAGAAACAAAGTCTCCGTTCCTCTTTTGCCCCCCGCCCCCGCAGGCTGTGACCACATGTGCAGCAGGCAGATAGTATTTCCGGCTCTTTACACCTTCCCTTAATCTCTGCTTGACTGAGTACCCAGGTTTCCTGGCCTGTCACAGCAAGCTGTTTCCTAGGAAAGCCTTTATCAGTTCAGTTAGTTCTTCTAGAGTGTTCAGGGAGGGCTCTCCCCCCCTCCCCCGGAGGGGGGACATGGCAGCCCCTCATGACATAGATTGGCTTTTAGGGCAGTGATCAGGGCTGAGAGAGTCAAAGCCTGTTGTGGTTTATTTTCCTGGTGAGAACTGAGCCCCCAGGAAATGGGGCATCTACATTTTCTAGAGGATGAAAAAAGAAGTTGGACGTGGTTCCATTCATCTGAGCTGCGCAAGCCAAACGCATCTACTGTAACCTGCCCCTCCCTCCAGTTCGGGGAAATTAAGATAAACTCAGACGACATAAACTTCACCTCTTACGTTGTACTGTCCAGTACCGCCCAGTCTTTTCTTTTCTTTCTTTTCTCTCTTTCCCCCCCTCATGTAATAGTTACTACATTTTGTATCCACAGTCAACAGGCAATTTCAGGACATTTTTGTCAATGTTATTTGCTGTCCAATTCGAAATCTCCCTCCTTCTCCCCTTCCCTCTGCCTCCCTCCCTGTGTATGTGCAGGGTGTTTACTGTGTAGATGTGCTTGTCCTTGTGTTGGTGTGTAGAGGTCAGAGATGGACACAGATTCTCTTCCTCTACAGTGCTCCACATTACCTTTTAGGGGACAGGGTCTCTCGCTGACCTGAAGCTCAGTATTTTGCTTAGACTGGCAGACTAGGCTCTAACTGGATGCTGGGAATTTGAACTTGGGTCCTCATGATTTACAATAGGCAGTTTTATCCACTGAGCCCTCTCCCAGCCCTAAAATGTTCTGTCTCCCCAGACAGACTTAGAACTTCTGAAACTTCGATAGGCATATGACCACCTGGAGGTTCAATTAAAACTCCATTTCCTTAGGTCTTAGATGTAGCTGGGAAGTCTGCATTTTAACAGTCTCTAGTAATGTTGGGTGTACTTCTTGACACTGTAGCACAAAAGGCAAGAAGATGCTTGGCAAGAAAAATAATTATAGAAAAATGAATTGATCCTAGCATTCTGCACATAGCTAGTTGCAATTTTACTGTGAAGCTGGGCCAGGTGGTCCACACCCATAGTCTTAGCTACGTAGGACATTTCAAGTTTGAGGTCAGTCTGGGCAGCACAAGGAGACCTTGTCTTTGAATTGAGTTCTAATAGCTTTAATGCTATTTAGTAATATTATCTATTGGCCAAATTAAGTGAGTTAGTAACTGCATGTCTTTTCAAGAATTAGATGGTCTCATTAACAAAACATTTTTACTTTACAATCTCTACTCTGATTTATTTCTTTGTCTTTAGGAAAATGTTTTGCTCTAAACATTTATTCTGTTATCAGCAGAATAACAGAATTAAATGAAGTAAGAATTCCAAGTTCTTTGAATAGTTTCTATAATGTCTTCAAATGTGATTTACTGTTTATTTCATGAATCTCTTTAAATTACTATTGTATATAATAATTTGTATACAATTATATTCAATAATTATATATTTAGAGAAGGTCTCTAAATATGCTATTTAGAGCAAAAATACTTTTCTCCTTCAGTCTAGGAATTTCAGCCCACTCTTCATGTGAACAGGTAAAGAAGAGGATGCAGACAGACACTGTAGTGGGCTTCACGTCATGATGGGCACCATTTGCTGAGTCATGTTGAGGGTGAGCCATACACCAGAATTAAAGCTTTTCTTTCTCAAATCCATTATTTCCCAAAAAGTCCACTGTGTTCTCTGTCAAAGTTTTAAGATTTTTACAGTTGAATGAAAATGTAACTGGAAAAGTAAACCAGCGAACACTAGTTCGTTTGTGTGGAGGACACAGGAGAAAATGCTGAAGAAAATTAGTCCCCTTTGGTAGAGGCTTTTAAGCTTGTGAAGGGGTGACTTTTCTTCCCCCCACCCCCACATTCAAATGTGTACTGGTGGCGTGATAGCTACCACTGTTGCACCTCAGGTACAGGGTCGATAGTTTCTCTAATCACTGAGATTTCCCTATAAGATTCCAAAGATTTGTTATTGGCAGTTCCGGTGATAGGAATTTACCCGCTCTCACTAAGAAAGTTTCTTTCTTATTTCTCTTCTTAAAGAAGAGTAGTTTCAGAGCTTGACTACTGAGGATTGTGGGAAATTATCTTGTGGGAGACAACTGAACACTCTCAGGCTCTGGGAAGTAGGAGCATCCATATTTTAATGATGGTGCTTTCGAAACAAAGATTCTTAGTTTCTTTGCTCTCTAACTTCTAATTAGAAATCAAACGTCATATTCTATTACAGTCATTTTGAGTGATGAATCAAAGAAAGTTTCAAGCCCAACCAGGGCCCCAGGAGTTCCTTTATTTAAAGGTGTGTCTCTTGTCTATAACTCTGAACATGAGGACTCAGATATGTACACATACATTAAAGTGTTTCCAAAGTAACAGAGACTAGTTGATTTAGTTCGATTGGTCATTGGGTTATAAGCTATTGAATTGTTACTATTACTGTTCAGACTGTGAATAATGACATGGTAAAAAAAAACTAACACTATGGACGATCGGATAATGTTAGTTTAAAGAAAAACTTATGGTAGCACAGTGGCTCAGTGGTTAAGGCCACTTGCAACCTCCTGAGTTTGATCCCTGGGGTCTGATCTGGGGAGGGGAGAACTGACTCTGGAAAAATATCCACTTCCGTATGTGTGGTGTGCAGCATGTGCACCCCAATAAATAAATGTATAAAAGAAAACCTCATTGTAGCAAACACATTGTAATAATATATTTTAAAATATTAGTAACTTGACAGGCTGGGGATAGATATAGCTCCATGGTAAGATGCTTGTCAACATACCCAAGGTCCCTGGATTTGATCAAAAGTACCACGGAACAAAACAAGAACATTATTTAAATTGCTAAAAAATTATAAGGGATGTTGTATGTCAGGAACAAAGACTCCAGAGAGAATATAACATGGGTAAGGTCTGAGCTGTAAATGAGGTGAGCGCTAGAACTGAGATGTAGCTCGAATGAACCATGAAGCTCAGAATATTGAGATGTCAGGGTAGGAAAACAATGCCCACTAGCACAGAGTCAGGACAAAAACCAGGAAGGGAGACATTTCCATGCCTGGAAATTTCAACCAGAGATCCCCAAGCCTTGGGCTCTTAGTATATTAACCATAACCCTAAGTCATGAAAAAGGAATAGCCTCATCCATGTTGACTGCTTAGGAGATTCATCCAAGAGCAAGTCACTGAAAAAAGGCTCACTGCACCCAATGACCAAGAACATGGGGAACCAGTTAACTAAGAGAGAGTGTGGTAACAGCAGAATCTCCTGCACAGCACAACAGTTAGGGCCTTAGAAACGTAGGGTAACAGTAAAACTAGGGGGAAGGTGTAAAGTTGGTGTGTATAAAATATCACAATATAAAAACAGAAAGCCTCCTGAAATGAATGAAACCGAGAAAAGTGACAGATGGAACACCTACAAAATAAAAGAGTGCAGCTCCATTTTACAAAGTTTTTATCAAAATTATTGACTTATTGTGTGTATGTATATGAGAGGATACATCCAAGAAAGAAAATAATCCAGTTCTATTTTTAAAGTTGATTACAAGTGTGTATATATCCATGTGTGTGTGTGTGTGCATATGTCACACGTGTGTGTGTGGGTGTGTTACACGTGTGTGGGTGTGTTACACGTGTGTGTGCATGTGCTACATGTGTGTGTTATGTGTGTGTGCATGTGTTACACGTGTGTGTGGGTGTGTTACACGCGTGTGCATGTGTAGTATATGCATGGTGATTGCACATGACAACAGGCATGTGCTCCTGTTTGTGCATGTGAAGGACAGAGCAGGACTTTGAGTGTGTTTTTCTATGGTTCTTTGCCTTGCTGCCTCTTAGTGTGAGACAAGGCCTCTCTCTGACCCATCCTCTTCTCTTTCAGCTAGCTCGGATGGCTAGTAAGCTTCTGGAATCAGTTAGTCTCTACTTCCTGATGCTGGGCTTACAGGTTTATGCAACCATACCTGGATTTTTTTCCCTTGGATTCTGGGGATTTAAAGTTGGATCCTCATTTTGCAGAACCAGCACTTTCATCTCTTTAAACCCCAAAGAGATTTTTAATTCCATTTTCTATTTCCTAATAAGGAAACAAAAATACATAGGTAAGGTAGTGTTTTGAATTCCGTGGGAATCATTATTATCTGTTATACCCTTTGAAATAAGATCATTTACACTAATGACAAACCCTGAACTTTGGTTAAAGCAGGCAAATAGATCATCTACTCATGAAAAATATAATTCCATTTTTATTTTTGAGCTAGAGTTTCACTAAGTTGTCCAGGCTAATGTTGAAATCATGATGTAGCAAAGGTTCAACTCCTCCTCATGAGTGCTGACATTATGGGTGTGTAGCACCACACATGGCTGAAAGTACAATTCTTAGAGAAAAACTCAATGGAACAATTAAAAATTTAATTCAGATATAGAATAGTTGATAATATTACAAATGCAGAAATATATAGAAATATCAATGAATATCAACCATTATTTAATGGTGAAAAGTTTACGTTCTAGAGCTGCATCTCAGGGGAAGAATGGGTGTGAAAATCAAAGTTGGTTTTGGTTTTTTGGTTTCATTTAAGGATCAGCATCTCCTTAGCCATTCACAGTACAGGAGGGTCTCACCCTTGACCTAATGGAAAAGGTTTGCATGACAGACACACCTGTTTTGCTTCAAAATGTCCCATGGCTTGAGGTAGTCAATAACCACTGGGAAACAGTGATTGTCATGAAACATGTCTTTAGGATGCCAGCATTGTGATGCCAGCATTGTAAGGAATGATCCTCAGATGCACTTGACCATCCGTAGCACTCGCTCTAGTTACAGTGTTTGTAGTGTCTAAGGAAATGGCACATCATTTTTCTCCACACAGTTATGTTCTCTGGGTTGTCAGAAGTAACTTCCCAGGGCAATTTGTCTTTTGGAGAGTAAAAATCATTAAAAACGGACATTTTGTTGAGTCCACTCTTCTTTTTTTCCCTTCTCTGTTTCATTAAAATGCTAGCTATAATTGGATCTAACGAGTTAAATTGCCATTTGTGATTGCTCTTTGTCTAGGAGTGTTCTTCTGGTTTCAGTGCAAGGAGACGTCTTCATCTTTACACCATGTTTCAGTTAAAGGTGGGAATTTAAAATTTGGTACGATTCTCAAGATTCTAAGCACTGGAGTTGACTGAATCACAGTCCTTACACCAACAAGTGTTATAGCTAGCCTAGAGCACATGGCTGTGACATAACTGGCTTCTCTTTCAGTTAACTGAGGCTTTAGGAAGAGAAGAAAAAAAATACTAAGAAGAATTGTATACAATGCAATGTAAGTTTCTGTTTCGACAGACAACTGATCCAAAATATTTACATCTATCTGGGGGATCTCACATTTTTGGGATACCTAGTCTGTAGTAAGTCCTTTTCTAGTTGTACAAATGTAGTTGGCTATTTTTAATGTTTGTTTTACAAATAATGATGGAGAAATTTATAGATGTTAGCCATGAGCAGGAAGTTACAAAACTGGCAAGTTTTCCCACAAGCCCAACCCAGTGCAATTCAGAAGCGCATGTGGCACGCACACACAGAAAAGTCCTCTACTCTTTCATCATCCCGCATAATCACTCTTGAACCCGCAGAAAGGGCTCAGCACAACATCATCCCTCCCTGTGCTTCCTTCCTCTTGCCATAGATTATATAGAGAGTCACATGCTAGCTCTGATATGCGCAGCCAAGATCCTTGTGCCATGCTCATTATATACAGAAGAAGACAAGAGAAAAAATATCATGAATCTGCATGGCACTAGGCATCTTTGACTACTGCGTTCTATTTCTAAAGTGTTCTCTATCTTTGCCAGTGAGAGTCAACCTAGATACTCCAGACCTTTAATTGACTTCTGAATCTATTTACTCATCTCTATTGACTCAATATGGTTACACCCAGTAAGGAAAATTTATAAATTAATTGTGGACTTTTTAATTAATTAACTAATCCCAAGCACTGCCCACCTTCCTGGTCCCCCTTCACTGAGACCCTCTCCTATTCCCTTTTCTCTACTCCTCTGAGAAGGTGGAGCTCCCCTGGTTATCTTGCCATCTTGGTGCATCAAGTCTCTGCCAGATTAAGCACATCCTCTCCCACTGAGGCCAGTCTCAGAAACTGAGCCATCAGCCAAATAACACACCTAGACAGGAATGAGGCCCCCATGCACATATGCAGCAGATGTGCAGCTCAGTCTTCAGATGGGCACCCCAACAACTGGAGTGGAGGCTCTCCCTAAAGCTGTAGCCTAACTTTGGTATTGTGGACTTTTCTATGCTTCAAAGATATTAAGCCATTCAAACTGGAATAAAAACTGGGAGGTGTGAACATCCAAACTCTTATTTTAAAGAATCGAAAGGGGTTGATGGATGTTCCTACTCTTGTCACAGCTTGCGTTAGAAGGAATGGGAATAAAGGAAGGGACCAAAGGCTTCCTCATCAGTTCAGTCAGCAGGGAAATGAAGGATTGAAAGATTGCCAGTCTTTCTCACCAAGGAAGGTGTGTGTACCACAATAAGTGTTCTGTAGGTGACTTGCCAATTTAACCAAAGACCCTTTAAAGAATACAGACATTGTGTATAAACATACATGTATAATTTAAATAAAATTTTCTAATTGGGGGCAAATGCTTCCTCCAGTAGCCAAAGGTCACCTAACAAATACTTCTAAACTAGGAGTGAGAAGCCCTCTTTTGAGGCAGGGTTGTTGAAGAACCTCCCAAAATGCACAGGCTATGTGTGCTCCTATTGCCCTGATTTGCCACTCTTGCCTGCAGGTGGAAGATAAGTCCCACTTGCGGAGGACACAAGCACTTCTGACACAGGGCTCAGAGGTCCTCGAGCTGGAGCTGACCTGAACCCCTCCTCCCTGAAGGCTAGCTCTCATGGTACCAGAAGTAACCACATGAGTTTCCAAAGAACAGAGGCAGCAACCAGTACTCCCCATTTATGATGCTGATGAACCACAACAATGAAGAGCATGACATGATAACCCTAACTTGCAATAGTGTCATTCTTGCCTTGGAGGCAATCTACAGCCATCTACTTCAATAAGAGGGAAATCATGCCTGGTCCTGGGAAAGACAATTACCTGTTAGTGAAGTCATTGATCTCAGAGGAGAAGCTACAGTCTCCATTTTATTAAGCCAGCATAATCCCTAACTACAATTTTGTTAGCTGTCCTTACATTTATAGATAACTGTAGTCCTCACACTAATCAAGAAAATTTCTCTTTACAAGACATAGATCATTACAAAAAATCACAATCAATAAAATTACAGAATTGTGAAGCCCAGTTCCAATGGATACATGTACAAAACACTCCTATATAAGGTTCACAGAACATTGCATAAGAGAGTCGAGGAGTTTGCTGTGAGACTGTTTCTCTTAGTAATGTCAAAAGCTATGCTCAAAGTCTTAGCAGCATGACTTTCCAAACATGCACTGAACAAGGACAACAATAGACATGCCAAAGTGGACTGGGAAAAGTCGTGAGGTCTCAACCCTAAACAAAGAACTACAGGTACCCAAAGAATAGCGAGCATGGGAGACATCGTCTTCCCCAAGGAAGAGCACACCCATTGGTTATTCAATAGGAAATGGTCAGCCTTGAAAACACGCTTACAAGTAATGTTTACACAGGCTGAGCAGGTTATGTTTAGATACATATATGCATACAATAACAATTAATAAATAAAAGAGGCTATGAATTTGGAAGAGAGCAAGGATGGGTATATGGGAGGGATCGTGAGGAATGGAGAAATAAAGTGTATTGTAATCCCAAAAACTAAAGATTACAGACATAAAATTCACCTTTTGGAAAATGTATACAAAATTTCTCCTATGCCAGCACACAATTTCTGTTAGAGACACTGACTAGAATGAGGAGCTGAGGTCCTGGAGTGATAGCTCAACTGCTGAGTGCTCACACTGCCTCTGAGAGGACTGGAGTTTAATTTCCAGCTTCTGCATAGGCTAGCTAGAATTTAAGCTCCAAGGGATCTTTTGCCCTCTTCTGGCCTTCATGGGCACCTACACCTACATGGTACATACTCACCCCACTAAAATTAAAAATAAAATGAATCTTAAAACAATAACAACAGCATGGAACTAGAGTTCATTGAAGAATTTGCATAATTTATTTTTAAAATTTTTATTTAATATAGATATTGGTCATATTTTTTCTTTCTCCTAACTCCTGCCAGTCTCTCCCCACCCAACGTCATGTCTTTTCTCTTGCTCTCAAAACGAACAAACAGAACAAATGAAAAATAAACTAAAAAACTCATGAGACAAAACAAAATTAAAAAAAACCAAAACTGGATTTGTTTACTTTAAAAAGCATGCGTGTAGTGTTTACCCAGAGGTATGTACTGCAGGAATTCAATTGAGTTGATGGTCGTGTTAAGATTGATTGCCTATTCAGGGCAAATTTCATGGTTCCATTACAGAGGCTCTGACCTGAGTGCAGGAAGCATCTTGTCATGACCTGATCAATACAAACAAAACCCTCATGCTGAACGGGGAGAGGCTCTTCCTGGGACTGACTAAATGAGCAGGATTACCATACAGATTGGAAATGAGAGGATTTCTAAGGGTAGCTAAACCTTCTTTCAGGGAGTTCAACTTCTACAAATAAAGCCCTTCCCTGTTACTGCAGTCTTAGCATTCTTAACCAGACATTTGCAAGGATCAGTCAGAAGAGCAGCAGGCAGATGTGCAGGCCTAGTCTCTGGGTGAGGTGAAAATTCCTGCACTTACTTATGCCAAGAGGCCTTCTCTTGTACGTCCTGCTTACTTTCAGAGCTGGTCACTTCCCCAAGATGAACGAGTAACTAATTTATTTCAATGGTTGTTTAAAGTATTTTCACTCCTCAGGTACTGTAATTGAAGTCTATGAGCTACACATCTCATTAACTCTTAGTAGCTGTAATCTGTAGCCTCCAGAAACTGTAGTTTAGATTTTATGTCATATCTGTTGAAATGACTTTTGTGCTTACATTTATATAGACATGGATAATATATAACTTAGGAACACATAAAAAGAGCATATGCATAAAATTAGTTTTGTTTGTTTGTTTGTTTTTACCAGATCATGGACACTTCACATTCAAGAAGTGACTCTCCTGAGTCCATTTTAACTGAGAATCTTCAATGGCCCTAGTTTGGACACAGTGCTGTCCTAAATGGCAAACAGAATATTGGTGTAGAAACAGTTTTAAGATTTATTTATTTACTTTTTGTTATTATTATTATGTGTGTGTGTGCTCTCTCTCTCTCTCTCTCTCTCTCTCTCTCTCTCTCTCTCTCTCTCTGTCTCTCTCTCTCTGTCTCTCTGTGTGTATGTGTGTGTCTGTGTACATGTGTGCAGATGTGTGCAGATGCTAGTGAAGACCGTAGAGGGCATTAGACATTCCTGGAGCTGGAGTTGCAGGTTGTCATGATCTGCCCTATGTGGGCACTAGGAAGCAAACTCATGCCCTCTGAAAGAGCAGCAAGTACTCTTAACCCCTGAGCCATTTCTCCAGCTCCTACTACAGGCTTGGATTTGTTTTTGAATTCAAGTTATGCAATTGATTGGTGTGATGCAATTAAACTGACTTCATAATTATATGTTTTTAGAACACTGCTTCAAGAACCCAATGCATTGCTGTTCCTTATGGGCTCCCTACAGTCTCTGGTATACACACAAATGCACATTTATTTATTTCTTATGCGTGAAGAGAATATTTCACACTACTTCTGGGATTTAATCTTGAACTTTTATCCCCCAATGAGCCCTTGGAGGCTATTGCTTTTAATGTTCCCACAGGCACTGCTGATTAAAGCCATGGCACAGCAACGATTGACACCCGACAGAGCTTTAGCACAGAGGCTTACAATATAAGACACGTGCACTTTGGGGCTTGTTAAAATAGGAGAGACGGGCTGATCACTAGGGGAAGCCAACTTTCCCAGCAGTCATCAGCTGCCTTTAGTTCTCAGTCCAGGGGTGAGACCCCATGGACCTTCCCTTCTGTACATTAGCATGTTTACTGATGTTGACAATGTTCCGATCTTGTTTATGTAACCATTTCCAGGAGAGCCTGTTTCCCACCAGACTGCATTGCATTCTGGTTCTTAGAATCTTTCTGCCCCCTCTTCTATAATATTCCCTGAACAGATGCAGGAGTTGTGATGTATCCATGAGGCTCGGCACCCCATGATCTATTGGTCTTTGATGATGTCCAGGGGTGGTTGTCTGCAATATTCTCCATTCATTGTAAAGAGGTCCTTCTTTGATGTTGGGTGATGGGTACTTTTATCTGTGGGTATAAAGATAAGGTTTAGAATGTAGTAAGGGATTTTGCTGGTCCAGCAAAATAGTGATTCTTTCTAAGATCCGTGGCCTTACTTACTCTGTGAAGTTGACTAGGTTTCTAGTCCCAGGCATGGGAACAGACCTTCCTTCCTGTCGAGTGGGTCTTAAGATAAATTTGGCAGCTGTTGGTTACCATGGACATGAAATGCTGCCTATTACACCTTTATGTACATCTTGTCATGCTGCTCACTGTTGTGATTCATAGGTGCTGCATCTGAATAGAACTTTCTTCCCTCCGTTGGCAGCGTGCAGAGTATTTTCAAGTATGATGAAGGCTAGACTGCAGGAAGGAGGCTTTTAGTTAGATTTTGCTAGAATCATCCAAGTCCTATATCCTAAGTGTGGGATGTCTTCAGCAATAGAGTCTTACCCTCAAACTCTGGGAGCCAACCATTGATAATAGTCTAGACTGTTGCGAAACACATGTACTCCCTTAAGCAACACTTCAAAAGGAAATTTCTCTTGCCTGCTATTTGTGTTTTTTTTTTTTTTTTTTTGGTTTTTTGTCTGTGGTTCTTTTGGGGACCATGGCCATATGTGTGTGTAGATAAATATATATTTATATATCTTATATATAATTTCTACTAAATATAAAATAATTTGGTTCCTTGAGGCTTTATCAAACATTGGTGTTATTTGCCCTGTTTCCTCTCTTCTTCTGTGTTGACCTCTCTCCTCCACACTTGGAGCCCCACCCCACTTAGAGTCCTGCCCCACTTTTCCATTTCCCATTTTATATTACCTGTATCTTGCTGTTTTTCTTCCATGAGAGCCCTCCACTCCCACCATAGTCCCTTTGTACTTTCCTGGGTTTTGTGGTTATTCTATGTTGTTGACTCATATTTGAAGATTTAGAGCTAAGAATCACAGATGAGAGAACAGGTAACATTTTATCTGGGCCTGGGCTACCTCATTCACCGTGAGCTTTTCTAGGTCCATTTATTTACCTGCAAATTTCATGATTGCAATTTTTTTTTTTTACTGCTAAATAGTGTTCCATTGATATTTGAACCACCCTGCCATTTTGTTCACCTGGCCCCGTCATTGTTTAGTGCAATGTTAAGCTCTGAAATCATATATAACAAAACAGACCCCACAGGATTCATGTATTTGTGCATGACTGTGTCCGTGTGCGCGCGTGCATGTGTGTATGTGTGTGTGTGTGTGTGTGTGTGTAATAGTGATAATCAAAGAAAAAGCCATCAGTTTGAGAGTTGTGAGGCATAGAGGGGTGGGGCACAGAGGTGGGGCACAGAGGGGTGGGGCACAGGGTGGGTGGGGCACAGAGGGGTGGGAAGGAGAGCACCTGGAAAGCTCTGGATGGGTGAAAGGGAAGGGAAAATGATATAATGTTCTTTAAATTAAAAATTTAGTTTTAAAATAGGAGAAATATATATCCTGGAATTATGAAATATGATGCCCAGTGTGCTGTGGCTAGGAGGAGACATGAAAGCATAAAGGGCAACACCATCCTTTACAGTCTGTGGCTGATTTAAGTGTCTTTCACTGTATATTTTCTAGTTGACTTTGAAGTATTGTTGGCCCTTGGCTTTATTTACATTAATTTGTTTGGTCTTCATGGAGAATCAGTCTAATTTCCACTTGGAAGCGAGGAAAGGAGGAAAGGGAAGTTCAGAATGGCCGGAAGCCCTCCTTCAGCTCATCTTACTGCTTTTTACACAGAGCTTATTATTTCACACATTTTTCTATAAAGTTTCATAAAAAGCCTACATAAATTTTAAAAATTAGAATTATTTTTAAGGTTAGATTTCTTTGTTTTATTTTATGCATATGGGTGTTTTGCTTGTATGTAATCCATGCATCCCTGGTGATTGTGGAAGTCAGAAGATGGTGTAGCATCCTTCAGAACTGGAGCTAGGGATTGCCATGAGCCATTGTGTGGGTGCTGAGAATTGAATGTATGTCCACTTCAAGAGCAACAAGTGCTCTTTCACATGATTCTCTGTAGTTGATAATGGCAACAGAAGTTGTAGTAGCTAACACTTAGTATTTTTTCTGTGCCTAGTATAGTTGTAATAAGTTTATTACATGTACGGACCTATTCAATTCTCCCAGCACTTCTCAGAGGAATTTATCATCACCTGTATTTTGAGATGGAGATATGTGTATGGAAATTAAAAAATTTGCTAAAGTATCCAGCTAATGCTGATCTCATGCTGGGTGCCTCCATCCTTAAGACTGTTTTGATTAAAACCCAATATAATTGACCATAATAGATTATTTCACTGTTTAATGATTGTTGGAAATGTATCTTTTAAAAAGACAGGTGAGAAACGTTTGCTGCTTAGGTTAAAGGAGTTTTAGTTCGAACTGCGAGACGTGTAATGTTTGAGAGAGCACTGCACATTAGAACAAGGTCAGGGAGAGGGGAGATAGCAAGTCACTGGTAAAGTGACAGGGGAGAGACTGTGAAATGGGAGGTGGGGATGGAGAGCCAGTGTAGCAATTTGACTAAAAGAACATTAGGAAAGAAATGTTAGGCCAACGTGGACATTGTAAGAACACAAACTTCACACACCCCACGAGAGCCTACACTCCAAGTAAGGACCATTGCCCTGGGTGGGGCTTCTTAGTAGCATGCTCCAATCCTCCCCTAGGAGCTTACTAGAAACCCTGCATGCCAGGTCCTGCCCTACATCTCCTGAATCAGAAACTCCAAGAGATTCATGTCACCTATCTCAGAGTGAATTACACACAACCCCAAATAGCTGCTTGTCTCATCCCAGTCCTGCCCTCTCTCCTGTCTTATGGGTCTTTCCTATTCCATCTATGGTTATTGGCAGTTGCTAAGACAACACTGGAAGTGTGCCCCCTGCAGTGGTGGAGAAGATCTGCATCTTCTCTTCCCATATGGCAATCCTCTGTGGTGAGGAAGACATGGGAGAAGACAATAAAAGTGAGAAGTGAGTTCTATCTTTGTTTAATCTTCATCAGTGTCCATTGTTTTATGTGGTTGAGCCAGCGCACGCATTGATTAGTTTCTTGAAACACCAGAAGAGGAAACATGATTAAAGGTTGCATTGCGTTCCAGGCACTAGCTTAAGCATTTTGTACATGTAAACCCAATAGCAACCTTACGAAGTAGGCTTCTTGTTTCTCTCCATGTTATGGGCAGGGAAAAAAAAGGTGTAAACTTATGAAATAACGCTCCAAAAGTCATGTGTTTTATTAACCCAGGTGGGATTCAAACTCAAGTACTTTGATGCCAGGGTGCATATCTATAATGCTCTTTCTGTACTCTGGGGTAAATAGGTGATTTTTGTACTTGCTTTCAAACTCATATTCCAAAGGGGTCAGGAATAAAGGCAATGTTTTAATTTTTGGTGGTATTCTAAAATGGGAAGTTTTACAGAAACAGGCTTGCAATGGATGGGGTTTGCTGTAGGAAACATTCTGGGATTCAGGATGAGGTCATAGTTCTCTCGATGGTGGGAATTTCCCCAACTGAACCCTGAGCACAAAGTTCTCATTCTGCTTCCACGAGTCTGGGTGACTTCCTTCTCCTTCTCTTCATCCTCCCTCTCCCTTTCTCCTCCTCTACCTCATGCGATGCATCTCTCTCTTCAGTTGCAGATTCTATGTTTTTGCACTTTCTCTTTCTTTTATGAGATTTTATCAATTTTCAGGAGAACTAGAGGAGGAAGACACACAATCATAAGAAACTGCCATGATCAAAGTCACTTTGAGGTTTTAGTATCTCAGGACACTCCTTTACCTCAATTTCTTTCTGTTCACGTGGGCAACCAACTCCATTTTACTGTGATATGACATGGCTTTGGCCTTTTGAAGGAATATCCTAGATGATTTACTAATAAGAATTGCATACACTCTTAAAAATTTACTTTTCAAAAAAGTTTTCATGACCATCTCTTAATATATTTAAATGACGATATATGTTAAATGTATATAATCATATATGTATATGTGCATACAATAATATGGATCTGCATATGTCTTTTCCTATCTACATTTAAACATTATGTATTGTAAACACGGTGATAGCTTCCTAAATGTTTCTGTTTCCATCCAGCATTATTATCATAAATTTCAGGCCATTTAATATAGCCTCAGGATTTTCTAAAAGTACAGACTTCTTATATTAAAAGAAAGAGAATTTTTTTCTAGCTCATTCCATGTATATTCATGGAACAAACCTTTTCCCTCTTAGATTTTGAACAGATCACATATAGCATAAAGGATTAAAAAACAAGAATCACTCTTCTTCAGTGTACTTCAGTTTGCATGGAAATTTAAAATAAAAGTGTTATTTATAGGTGTGGTTTTGTATAAATGAAAAGTTTGCAGAGGACTTCTTGTATAAATGCTCATATCAGCCTAGACCAAAGATTTTACCTCTTCTCATGAAGTTTGTTCTGTACATTTAACCTGTAGCATACCAGAAACAACACATAAGCAGTGACAGCCTTTACGAGTTTGTAATTTTCATTGCTGTCAATTCGTCTAACTGGTTTATGTAAAAGATGAGCCACTCAAACAGAAAGCTATACTGTAGGAATATCCCATAACAGCTGAACTCACTTAAAATATTGATATTTTATTGGCAATAAGGTATCATGATCGATATTTATAAGGGTACTCTGACATTATCAAACAGACTTGGCCATGATTTGTCAAAGGGGAGATGTAAAGAATGCATTTAGAGAGGTTTTAAAATCTAATTCATTAGGTTAATAAAAATGTTTATGTGTTGAAACGTGATAATGTAATAGATCACTCCTTTCTGTGGATTGACTCATGGGCAACAATCGAATCAATGAGATGTTGCAGGGAACAAGCTCAGTCTACTGACTCCTGCTGACTGACTGCTGTCTTAGTCTCCAACATCAGTTCTCTTTGTTTTTCCAACCTTTGTGCTTTACCCACAAATGGCAGCTGCTCCTGCTGCTGGAGCTCATCTACTCTTTCCTGGGCCAGGCTATGCTTGTCTTGTTTCTATCAGAGCATCCCTCAGAGAATCCTTTCTTCACCTTCCTCTGAACTCCACACTGCGTCTCCTTAGAGTTCCCATAATGCTCTGGGAGAACGGACCGAGAATTTTTAGACACTGCAGTACAAGGTCTCTCTGAGGTGTTCAGATACTAAGGGCAGGGTCTAGGACTTAGTACTATGCTCGTAAGTTTTAGAACTATATGATATTTTTTAAAATGTCTGATGCATGGGTAGATGGTTGAATGAATCAGTCTAACCAATTCAAATTCATCAACCAATAATTAAAAATAAAGAAGTCTGATGTAAAGATAGGAAGGGTAGGGGACATATTTACTGTGAAGCTGCTGTTCATGACAAAGACTATCTCTATTTGGTTTTGATCAATAATTGCCATGAAGCACTAGAGCCTTGTGTACCTAAATTCTATCACTGTTAAAAGAAAAGTCAGAAGTAAGATTTCAAATGGGGAATGTTCAGATGTTTCAAATACTGGAAGATCCAAAAGGACAATAGACCAGATATAACTCCTAGCCTATAATTTTTAAAGACCTAGAATGAGCAAATGGTCAGTTTCCATGAGACTGTAATTCAAGGTTGAATAAAATCTGCTCTCTCAAAGGCTAAAATAATGAAATCTGTGATCGCATTGATTCAAAGCAAAGCAAAGTCATAGCATTCCCTGTGTTCTCTGGGCTTTGTTTTTATTTCTGAAGCTGGGCAGACAGTCCTTTCTTTTTTCACAAGGTGGCCAGCCATCACTTTAAAAAAGAACTGATAAAAAAGATATATTGAATAAAATGTAGATACTTGTAAGTTCATGGAGAAATAAATCTTTAAAACATGACGTTGATAATATCCCTTTCACATCATCAAGAAATTCTTTGAGGTCTCTGAAAAAACTTCTGGGCAGTGTCCACAGAAGGTCCTAATAATTAAGGCTTAATGTCTATGGTCATAATGTCATGAAAAACCATTCAAGAGACTCGCTGAGATGGGGCGTGCCGAACTTTACAAATGAAAAATTATTTATATAAAATTCTTAATGTTTTATGTTCCCCACTGCAGAATAAAAATGACTTGCTCTCAGAGAGATCTGGTACACCCTGCTGTAAGCACAAATATTTCTTAATGTTTGTTTTATATTAAAAGTTTGCATCTGATTCCACAATGTTCCCACGTTAACTTCTCCCAGAGAGATGTAATGTGTTTATCTATAACTTGTGTGTCATTAGGCTGTACCACAAGCTCAGGGGTATTTGCTCTAAAATAGGGGAAAGCCCATGACTCACACTGATGACTGAGTGAAAGAAAAAATGAAGTAAGTACTCTCTAAGCTCAGAGCATGAACAAACATACAGCACAGGAGCCTTCCCAGACAGGAAGTTATGGGACTGAGAGGAAGCCTTTAAAGGCTATGGAATAGCAGAGAGGATTAGTGCAGCTTGGTGAAAGAGCGGGATACCATGTCACCGAGTTGAAAGGAAGATATTTTTGAACGGAAGAAATAATACAGAACCGCCATATGGTCCATGACCAGCTGACCCCAAGCCTAAAGCATCCTGCCTTTGAAGAATAGGGGAGAAAAGCTTATTTCACCAACAAGGGGGTTAGTTGTATAATCACCTATTGATATATAAGTCACATGACATGACTCCAAAATCTACCAGTTCCCTTGATACTAGCTATGTCCTTGTGGCCTAGCACAGAGTGTGGGCTCAGAGACATCAGCCCTCACTGTGAGCTCTGGGACAAGATTCACATCAATCTGACCTGGGGAAAAACCCAGGCTGTGGAGTGGGGCCATGATGGCTGTCTCTCCAGACTTAGCAACAGAGAAGACAAGCTTAGGAAAGGCAGGAAGGGAAGGAGTCAAATGTGCTCAGCATGAAAGAGTGCTCAGCAGGAGGACAGAGTACTGCAGGGTCCAGGGCTGATGATGAAGCCGTTAGCTCTGTCAGTCCAGTGGCCGTTCACTTCAGCTGGGAGTTTAGAGACTATTTCTCACTACCTTTTCATTAGTATGGAAACTTGTTAATTTGCTGTTTTTCATGTTCCTCCCCGACTCTTCATGTGAAGGTCCTGATTTGCTTTCTCTCATTGCTTGGTTCTGGGCAGTCACTACCTGAAAAGCTGGGAGCAGACTGCAGAGGTTACCACTGTGCATCACTGTTGCTAGGGAAACCCACCCACCATATTCCCGGTCCTTCTGAGTTTTACCCAGATTCCTGTAGGCCTGGGATGTGATAAAGAGTCAAGCACAATGAGCTGCTGTTCCTCCCCTACAGTCCATTTTCAGTGTTGCTCCACTTTGGAATAACCACAAGTGTCCAGTTAAGACAATAAGTACTGCATTTATGCAAATGAAGGCTTTATAAATGAGTGTATGTAAATATAAAACTTTAAAATTTAGGTCCAATTCAATGTAACTCTCCAGTTAATGAAAAGACAGAAGTAGAAAAAGACAACTTCCCCTCCGAGCTCTTCCTGTTGAAACCACACAGGATGCAGCTTTCTGTCTCACACATCTATTGCACTGCACACTCTGGTCTATCTGCCTGGAATGCTGATAGATTTTGCTTATTTATAGAATCAATTGCATTGGTCACATGTAGTTTAGACTTCACCTTCCTCTGAATTCAGCGGAGACTCCAGCACTTCCAACTCTATTCTCTGCACAGTGCAGGTCAATACCCTCACAGTATTTCTCTGCTAAGTTATGAGATCTTGCAACAGTCCGCAGAACACCGCAGGCACTTACAAAAAACGATTACCTCCCACTGTCTCCTGATCGCAGCATGTTAAGTCTTACAACCTTTTTTGTGGAGGGAGTGATCCCTGAGTACTTTTGACTCCTCTGATGCTAACTGTGGGTCCAAAAGGGTGTGAAGAGAAGGACTTTGGGCAGGTGCAGGATCCTGGGTAGTTCTTAGTGGTGTGGCACAGCTGTTATGTCTGCAGGAGAACTGGCTGAGTGCAAAGACCTCTTTAGATTTTTTTACTTTAGTATCTCAGAGTTTTATATATTTATATAATACTTTTAGTAACTTTACCCCATGTTCTCGTCTCTCACTCCCCCTCTCCCATTGGAGCCTTCCTCTCAACAAGCCCCGCCCCTATTTTCCTGTCTCATTTTATGTGTTGCATCCTGAGTTTAATTGGAGTTTCTCATCTAAGCATGAACAAAGGGTTATTTACTAGAACATGGGCAACTTATCAGTGGCTACACCATTGGAGAAAATGACACCCATTTCCCAGCAACCACTAACAGCTAATAGTTCCTCATCAACTCATGGTGAAAAGTTGAGGGGCCTAGTCTTGTTCGGATAGTCACAGGAATTTCTTATGAGCACAGTCTAGGTTGCCCTAAAGTATTTTTTCTGAAGGCTAATGGTCCAAGCATGAACTGTTATTACAGCTTTAGGCTAAAACTGATGTCAAAGGGTCTGATCTGATTGGTGGCCAAGTCAAAAGGATTTAGTGGTCAGTTAAAAATTTGTACCCAGCCTATCGTGGCACCTGTCTGTTTTTGTTCATCCAGAATGAATTGGAATATTGGCTGTGATAGAGGTGCAGGGGAAGGAAGACAAAGTTGAGTGTGGAAGAGACATAGACCAACCTTTAAAGCACATGTATTAGGGTTGGAATCCAGGGCATACGTAAGTTATCTCCTTACAGGCAGGGGCAGCTGTGGCTACCCAGGCTAGCTCAGGTTCATGATCCTGACTCAGCCAGGGCAGAAGGAGATGGATGCTGTTTCCTTCTTGGTGTGCTTTATCTCATGACTATGATTTGGCTTCCCATTAGAACCTACTTCCATAATTTCTGCATAATTTCTAGACTTAAAGGGAGCCTCACTTTTCATATGATTGGCAGTAAAACATTTTTCTACTATCTAAGGAAAGGATTCCTTGGTTCTAATATTTTTGCCTTACATCTGCTGTTTGAAACAGAAAGACTTCTCTCACTCAAGTTCGATGAGGTTCATCATTGCCGTTCATAAACATAACCTGTCATGTTCATGTCTGTTATTCTCAGTCCTCCCAGAGCCTAGAATTAGACTAGGTGTTTTTCCATTGGGGTAAAATGTCTTCTCCACACCTGCAGAAAGAGCAATACACAAGTTCTAAGCAAGATACACAGTTTGAGACATCTACTATATTCATAAGAGATTTTATAAAATTACTAACTTTAATAAAACTAGGATTTCATTTATTTTAGGATCTGTTGTGAAGCATTAACTTATGCTTCCTTTTTAAAAAAAAGGAATGGGCAATGAATAAGCAAATATAAAAAGCAAATATGAGAAGAAAAAGAAACCCCTAGAACAGAACTTTGTTTCCAACTTGGTGGCTCAGTTTCTGTTTCAGTGTTGACGTGGCCTTAATTATTTGGTACAAATCTTTCCCAGAACATTTTTTTCTCTTGACATACAAAGCACTGTGACAGAAGCTGATAGATATGTTGAGAACCAAGTCACTCTGACAGTTACCCAAGTCTGTCTCCTATGCTGTCATTCACACATGGGTCATGTGGCTTTCCTCTCACCACCAT
Organism: Rhynchomys soricoides; assembly: GCA_019843965.1. Lineage (NCBI taxonomy): Eukaryota > Metazoa > Chordata > Mammalia > Rodentia > Muridae > Rhynchomys > Rhynchomys soricoides. The sequence continues at coordinate 4,848,262 of JADRCH010000030.1, forward strand.
TTTTCTCATTTATTTCTTGTGTCTAGATGTGACCCAGATTTTGACATTGTTAATTTTAGTTTTGTTTAGTTAAGAAAATCATAACTTTCTGGATTCTAGATATAATGACTGAATATAGAGAAAGTCTGCAATATTAGTGGTGTCAATCATGATGAGAGACCTGGGATTTCCAGTTGCACATTTGTAAGGTAACCTGTCATAGTTTTGTAGACACTGGGGAAAGACACTAATTTACTTCTTGGTCTCAGGTAATCAGGTTTATATTATAGCAATGAGCACAACAAATGTGTTTTCAATTCTGAATTGTTTTCCATGCCCTGATTTCCTCATGGAGGTGCAAAAGGATGAGATATGACCTGTTCCTCAAGAGAGGTATGTGATAGAGAAGTTCTGTGCTCACTTTACCTAAACCTTCTGAAGAAAGCAAGAATCTTGACAGGTCTTCAGCTCAGAAGACGGACATTTTGTTTTGGAAGACTGCTTGCTGTATCATTCTTGAAACCATTCTTACAAAAGGTACAACAGTATCTCATATACAGATACTTTAGACATACCTGGAGCTAACTGAATCCTGGGATCTCTTTGAGTTGCTAATAGGTACGGTTGTTTTACTGGGAGAAGGAGCTGAGATTACTCACATAATGCATGCACAAGATCAAGCTAACCAAAATTCCAGGCCTCATTCTACTGAAGCAATAGAAGGATACTTCCAGGTGCAGCCATAGTGTATTGCAGGAATGACAAGGAAACAAATGCAGGTCTCTGGAGCATAGTAGAAGATGGTGAGAAGTTAGCTGTAAGCGACCTGTTTGATTTTTCTTGTAAAGGAATTTTTTAACAAACTGATTCCATTTGGAGATGATTATAGTTTATCTTTTACCAAAGCAAAGTTACAGCCTGACTTTATAGTTTAAGAAAGATAGACTTTTGAGTAGGAGATAAGGCTAGACACTGGAGACCAGTTAGGGGCCTAATGCTGGACTGCACAACAGAGGTGGTGGGAACACAAACTACAGTTTTATAAGCAGACATATTTTTAAATGATTGGATTCCAGATAGATGTATCTTGTATAGATATTAGCTATAGGAAAAGGAAGAAGAGATTATGACTACTCCAAAGCAGATGTGGTGACCATTTGCTGAATGAAAGCCAACTGGAGAACAGGAGAAATAGAATCTGAGTCTCACATTGGACATTTAAATTGCAAATGCTTATAAGATTTCCATATATGCTCAGAATAAAAGAGTCAGCAGGACATGGTAATATGGACTTATTATTTAAAGCCAGATATTATATGTATTTTTGGAGGCATGAGTCAAAGTAGACTAGACAGGATATCAATCCTGGGACAACAACAAAAACAGGAATAAATAAACTGGCCACTGGATATTCAGTATGAAAGTCAATAATAGTATTGATCAAGAGTGTTCAGTGGCATAGACATGCCTACCTGATGAAATAACTGGAAGATAATTTAGGTGGAGAGAATGGAGACAGTAGGACTGTTTGACAGTTTTAAAAATGTTTGCTGTCTGGACTCTGCCTGTCTCTTTCCTGCAACACCTGTCGGATACCTTCTACCAAAGAACATCAGCAGATAACAGTTAAACTGATGTCTTCTACAAGTTAACATCAGTAGATAGCAGTTAAATTGGTGTCTTCTAAGTATTAGCATGATAACAGTCAAGCTGAAAGTGTTGACTGGAACAAAGACTTATGAAAAATGCCTCAAGGTTAATATATTAAGTTAGAGCATAATTAAAACCATAAAATAAAACAGACTCATTGAAGGTTTGATATAATGTTGGTAATTTTTCTTGAGCCTCATGTAGACTTTGTGTTGGCATATTGTTGTAATATTTTAGTTTGTCTCTTACCAACCGTATTTAATTATGCCATCTTTGATTTACATAGTTAACCTTTGTTTGTATAATATTTTCAGTCTTTTGATTGTGTAACTAGAAATTAAATGTAGAATGAGAAATTAAAAACTGCCCCCAAGCAGCTCAAGTAAAAAAAATCTTCAAAATTTTGATTTTTATATTTTTTTACAGCTCTGCCAATAATAATAATAATAACAACAACAACAATAATAACAACAATAATAATAAAATCATATTTTCTTTGTAGACTATTCTTTGTTATATACCTCCAATATACAAATAACTTCTCATGGAATCACTGACTCTCATTTTATGTTTATATCCTATTAATAAGTGCACAAAGCTGAGAGAGAAATATATAGCTACAGTAAAATGCCAGTGAGTACGTCCTATAAATGAAGAACATTAGTTAACTTGGATTCAGATCAGCAGAGTCACTTATGAAGACTTCTCCTACTGATCTGGTGGGCTGTGCCTTTAAACTGAGAAACTCAGACACAGGAAAAAAGATAAGAATTTAAATTCTACTGAAAGTCACTGACTAATTTTCTATGCTTAGATCTTATACATTTGGAAGAAAAGTGATGTTAATTACTTAAACATAATGAATGCCTTAGAGTAATGATTAAATCTACATTTTTGTTCTCATTTTTATTGTGAGACAGCACACTCATACATGGGTAAGAAACTATCTGATAGAGAGCTAATATCCAAAATATAAAGAATTCAGAAAACTAGATATCAAGAAAATAAATAATCCAATTAAAATGTTGCAGTGTAGGTAGAATTCTTAAAAGAGGAAACAAATATAGCTGAGAAACACTAAGAAACATTTAACATCCTTAGCCATCAAGGAACTGCAAATCAAAACTGTTTTGTGATTTCATCTTACTCCCATCTGAATGGCTAAGATCAATAATAGAAGTGACAGCACGTGCCAGCAAGGATGTAGAATAAGGGGAACACTCCTCCATTGCTGGTGAGAATGTAGACTTGGGTAGCCGCTGTGGAAATCAATATGGGCATTCCTTAGGAAATTGCAAATAAATCTACTTCAAGATGCAGGTACACCACTCTTGGGCATATACTCAAAGGATGTTTTATCCTATCACATGGACACTTGCTCAACCATGTTCATTGCTACTCTAGTAATAATAACCAGAAATTGGAAACAAGCTCAACAAATGAATGGATAAAGAAAACGTGATACATTTACGCAGTATTCCTTAGCCTTTAAAAAATGAAATCATGAAATACACAGGTAAATGGATGGAATTAGAAAAAAATTATCCTAAGTGAAGTATCCCAGACCCAGAAAAGATAAATATGGTATTCACTTACATGAGAATATTAGCTGTTAAGTCAACAATGGCCAAGCTAAAATCTGTGGACCCACAGAGGTTAGGTATAGAGTAAGGTACGAGGCACACAAACAGATCTTAGTAGGAAAGGGAAAGAGAATAGATAATTATGGACGGATTGGAGGCCGTGGAATGGGAGGATTAACCAGGGATTGGGAGAGGAGAGGGAGACTGAGAAGAGAAACATAAAATTTAGCGCCATTTGAGGGGATGTATGGAAACCCAATACAGTAGAATCTTTCTAAAATAGATATATAATGAGGAAGACAGCCCAAACTTGACATCAGTGACCAAATGAAGCTTCCAGTACTGGGACTGGGTTATATCTAACTGAGTTGTTGACCAAAGGGTTCCCATGGGAATTTCCAAACAAACCAGGATGTTCCTAAGGCTATAGGTTGCTCTCTACAACTGATGGCAAAGCTCATTTGCTGAAGACACCTGCACATTTCATTTCAGAGCAGATGGAAGACACCAAAAGCAAAAAACGAAAGCAAAAGCAAAAACAAACAAACAAGCAAACAAAAACTAAAAGCCAAACCAACGCCTTCTAAATCAACATGGTAAAAGCTCATATGCACCCACAGAGACGAGGCACAAGGTCTGCACCAGGCTCTCTGTGTATGTTACGGCTTTCAGTTTAGAGTTTCTATGGGATTTCTGAATGTGAGAATGAGAAGGTCTCTGTTTCGTGTTCCTTCTCTTGGGCTCTTTTCCTTCTGTTGGTTTGTTTTGTCTAGTTCCAATGTGTTAGTTTTTGCTTTATCTTATTATATTTTATTATTATCTTTTAGAAACCTGTGTTTTTCTAATGAGAGACAGAAAAGGAGTGGGTCTGGAGGAGGGGAAGTTGAGAACTGGGAGGAGTAGAGGAAGGGTAAAGCATAATCAGGATATATTAGGTGACATCTATTTTCAATAAAAGGGAAAATATATACATACAGTTTATATAATTCCAGGCAATATCCATGAGCCTCTTCCAAGCCTAGCTCTTGTTGGAATAATTTCTTTGTTTTTACTTATCATTTACCACTCTGTATTCATCCTGTTTTAGACTTCCTTCAAATGCATCGGGCTAGTTGTGTTCTTATATGCCTTGCTAATGTGCTCACGTGATAATTTTGAGATTCATCAAGTTTCTTTGCTCATTTCTTTTCATGACTACATAGTTTCCCATACACACCATAATTGATTATGCACTCTATTATATTAGGTACTTGTGTTATTTCTAGATTCAGATGACTCTAGTCAATTCTGCTATGGATATTTGTATCTGCATGTTTTGGATACTTTTAGGTGTTATAAAGCCACATTGTAAACTATTTAAATTTATTAGAAAGTCAGAGGGGCCAGTTAATGGCTGAGTTAATGAAGTCTTTACCTTATAAATGTGGGCCTGAGTTTGATTTTCAGAATCTATGTTTAAACACTGTTTTGTGTGGTGGCATGCAGGGAGGAAAAGGCAAGAGGATCCCCAGAGCTAACTGTCTAGTCAGTCAGTCCTGCCTAATTGATGAGCTTCAGGTCCTTGAGTGACTGTCTCAAGGAAGGTGGGCAGCATTCCCATGGACGACACCTGAGGTTTTCCTTTGACTTCTATATACATGTGCACATGAACATTGCTCAGTCAAAAAATCACTTGCTTCACAGGCATGAAAATCTGAGCCTGACACCCAAACCTAGGGAAGATGCTGGGCATGGTGGTGCACACTTGCAACCCCAGCAATGGTTAGATAGGAGGCAGAGACAGGCAGCTCTCTGGAAAGCTCTTTGCCTTGCTAGTCTGGCCTATGTCGTAAGTTCCAGGCTTTAGAGAAGGCACCTGAGAAATGACTCCTAAAGTTGTCTTCTGACCTCCACAAACTTGTATAAAATTGCCCTCATGTACACCCGTCTCTCTCTCCCTCTCCCTCCCCCCACAATGTGCACAAACAAATCTCCAGGTCCTTAATTGTGATAACTGTCCCAAATATCTGATAGCAATATTTGACTTGTATCTATTGTACAGGACAGTACCAACTAATTACCTTGGAAAGTTTTATTTCATGGCCAGGCTGTGAAGTGGCTATCTCAGAGAACTGATAGTTCCTGAAATACATAGACTTTACCAGATAATGCTAAACTGAGTTCCAAACAGGTGTCCAGTTTCTCTTCTATCAAACAGGATCTGAGCACCTACCTTGGCCAACTTTTGTACAAAGTTTGGCTCAGACTGTATTAGTCTGTGAGTGTGGCTAAAACAAGGCATCCCAAACCCAATCTCTCATCTTCCATTGCTGGAAGCTACAAAGCTGAAGCTGAGATGTTAGCAACCTTAATTTCTCCTCAAGGCTCTCTCTCTCTCTCCCTCTCCCTCTCTCCCTCCCCCCTCCTCTCTCTCTCTCTCTCTCTCTCACACACACACACACACACACACACCATACACACACACATCTTGTTGGATTAGAGTCCATTCTAATAATCTCATTGTCTTAGTCAAGGTTTCTATTCCTGCATAAACATCATGACCAAGAAGCAAGTTGTAGAGGAAAGGGTTTATTGAACTTACACTTCCAATTGCTATTCATCATCGTGAAAGGAAGTCAGGACTGGAACTCAAGCAGGTCAGGGATCAGGAGCTAATGCAGAGGCCTTGGAGGGATGTAACTTACTGGCTTGCTTGCTTCTCCTGGCTTGCTCAGCTGGCTTTCTTATAGAACCCAAGACTACCAGCCCACAGATGGTGCCACCCACAAGCCCCCCCCCATCACTACTTGAGAAAATGCCTTACTGCTGGATCTCATGGAGGCATTTTCTCAACTGAAGCTTTTTTCTCTGTGATAACTCCAGCTTGTGTCAAGTTGACACACAAAGCCAGCCAGTACACTCACCTTCATTTAATGACTCTTGTTCAGATTCCATCCCATATGAGGTCACATTTAGTGACACTGGTTTAGGACTTCATTGTGTTAATTTTGAGGCAGAGGAACACAGTTCAACCCTTTACAGATTTTTTTATATGTCTTAATATTTTCAAATCTCACAGAAATGTCATACTAGCCAATTACAGTTTTACTTTTATTTACCAGAGTTTGAACAAATCTTCTACATATTTGTTCTCTTGTTAATCCTTAAACATGGCAAAGCAAAGCCCTGGCTATGGTTGGCCAGACAGCTCAGCAGGTCAAGGGCTCTTGTCACCAAGCCCATTGACCCGAGTTCCATCCAGGAGACTCATAACTGTGTTTGACATCCACATACATGCTGTGGCACACATAAAAACAGAGACACAGATAAAATACATCCCTACACATACTTACATATGTACATATAAAATAAGAATAAGAAAGCACCGGTCCATCTAAGTTTTCATTTCCTCTGCCCTGCACCTGTCCCCATTCTTGTCCAAGATCCTGTCCTCTGTCTCTGCTTGATCTTTCAGTCCTGTCGTATTTGAATTCCTCTTTACTTTATGATTTATTTTTAATTTTCTATTGCAATTATAGTCACCTAATCTGTGGCTTACTTTTTTATAAAAATAAACTGTTGAGTGTGGTTATGCACACATTTAACCCCAGCAGTCACAATGGCGAGAAAGCAGATCTCTGTGAGTCTGAGGTCAAAACAGGAAGACAACTTTTTTTTTTTTTGACAAAAAACAATTATCCAAATACGTTCTTAAATGCAACTTACCTTGTTTCCTGAACACCTCCTTTATGGCTAATATTTTTTGCGTGTTTTGTTAAAACATTCTTCTCTGCTCAGAGGCATGGCTCATTTTCTCCATGTTGTTCTCCAGAACCTTGGTGGGTTTGCCTTTTCTCATTTGGGAGTTTTCATACTTAGGGTTTTTCTGTTTTGTTTTGTTTTTTGTTGTTTGTTTAATTTATTAGGACTAAAGATTTGGTTTTTTTTTCAATAAAGAAAACCAATTTTCTCAGCAGTGTTTTATTGAAAATTGTATTCTTTATCTAAATGCTGTAGCAATATCCTTGCTTTACATAGACTGTGCCTGTGTCCGTTCACAGTGTCTTGCTCTGCTCTGGTGTCTGTCTTGTTTGCTGAATTTCAACATTACTCCTTTTTCCACCAAAGCTCCATTGTAAGTCTTCCTGGCAGGACAAGTCTGACTAACTTGTCTTTTTATTTTAAGAGTTTCCCAGTTTCTAGTAACCCATTGCATTACCTGATTTTTAATAGTTTTTAATAGTTTTTTTTTTTTTATTAGAACAAGTTCATCTCTATTTCTGGATGGGGAAAGACTTATTTTTAAAATATCCTGATAGAAGTTGAATTGTATTAAGGGTTTTCCTACAGCCATACTAACTTCTTTCCTCATCACCGTCTGCTGTCCCGAGAACATGATGTGTGGGTGCTCTGGATACATCTTGTCTAAGTCTTGGGCCAGATTTACAGATGGTGTTATGGTGTTATTATCATTATCTTGTCAATCACTTTCTTTTTTATCACACACACACACATGTGCGCGCACACACACACACACACACACACACACACACACACACATTTGTTAGCCATAAAGATAGCTTATATGAATAGCTGCAAAACCATTCTAAAACTAGTTTTGGCACTTACAGTAACCAAATAGCTCTATGGCATTTTAAGTTAATCTTCTTCTCATTGTAGATTTCTTTAAGTAATATATTTCTTTTTAAGTTTTCTTTCAATGTTTTATATTTACTTATTTATTTATAATTATATATATTTAATTAATAATTATGCATATTATTTCAATTTTCGTTCTACCAGAAGGCACAACACCAGTGTTTGTTGTTTACTTTATGATAGCATCTGGGTTTGGCCTCTGTCTTCACTGGCGACTAGTAACCTGTGTAACTGGTGAATTACTCAAGATAGATGTACATCATCACACAATGAAGTTACCTCTATTTCAGCAAAATGTGTCCTCAGATTCTCATGTGAGGGAACCACCTTTGTCTTGGTGTCCACTGAGTTTATTTATATTTTCCTCCTTGGACTCATGGATCACACAGAGATGCTTTGCTTTATGGGTAGGTGCTAAATTTTTGCTCTTGTGTGATATATGAGCAAGGGAGTTTCCACTTCTAATATCTCACTGTCCTTAATTGAGTTCTTGTTTAGAAAATAATAATTAGCATGTTGAACCCCCAGTGATTATCTGTAGCTTTTCATTTTTGTGTCTTGACATCACCTGTCTCTCCTCATTCTGCAGCTCTATAGTACTACAGAGCAAACACCCACACTACTTTACCTTGCTTTTGGACTAGCCTACATAGGACAAATAGTTTTGAAACATCATGTTTATCAGAGGGCTGTGTTGATGGACAAAAGACCACTCAGTGTGTACTCAAGCTTTGATCCAGGCTACTTAATTCAGTTAATGAAACTCCAGCATCAACTGATTCACTAAGGAGAGTGCTCTGAGGCAGGCCTTTCCTCACCAGGATGCTTCCCTGGTGTTTCAACTAGACACTGCTTCTTAGATTGCTCCCCATCTTTCCTGGATGATAGATGCTGAACATGCATTATCCTGTGCTTATTCTCAGCAGTATGAATCAGACACTGAACCCCCTTAGTCTCTTCTGATTGTCCTAAGCTTTTAGTGAAGCCTGGAACTTTGCCTAACCTTTGACCAAGTCTGATACTGAGAGTACCTGGCACTCTTTAGAAAAGTTACTTGTTAGTCCTTACTCTCACTGAAGCTCAACCAATTGACTGTTAAAAGAAAGAAAATGAACCTGTCCATCACTCACATTCCTGCTTACTAAAGTGACTATGTACCCACTAGATAAACTTTCTCAGAATATATTATTTCCAGGAGTCATTAATATTTCATAATCATTTCTTTGTTTATAAGAACTTTGCAGTTGGTGGGCTGGCAAGATGGCTCAGTAAGTAAAAGCAGTTGCTGCCAAGCCTAAAGACCCAGGTTTAATCCCCAGAACCTACTTGGTACAAAGAGAGAACCAACTCCCACAATATGTTCTCTGCACCCACATGTATGCCATGAAACATGTATACCCATTCACACACACACATGCATACATACTTTACAGTTAGTCGAAATTCTATTTGAATCAATGTATATTTATTGACATGAGTTAGTGATATGACAGTAATGAGATGATAGTTGCATTTCACCGTTAAGTGTAGGCCAAGGGTAAGGCTTAGTGGTAATCTGCTTCCTCTGGTAGGGTGACAGATATGACAAGGATCTGGCAATATGTACATTTCAAAGATAAAGTTTAACCTAAATATTTCATCATATGATCATATATCATTTACTACCTACAGTAGTCCACATATGGTTGACATGTCACGGCGTCAGGATCTCAAGATCCCCAATTGATCTTTTGTCTTTTTCATTATGTGTACTTTAATATAATAAAGAATATGTAAATTTAAAGTATTTATACATAGAATTACATATTGACTAAAGATATATGTGTACATGTGTACATAATGTACATACATACATATTCTGTACTCTCACATTTCAGAAAGAATCTATGCTGTCATGAATTGAACAGAACTGAGAAGAAATCATAACAGCAGTAGTTATTTATTAATTTTTAAAAATCTTTTAATAAAATTTCATTTGGCAAATAAATCATTCTGTGTAGTTTATCAGTGAATTTGAAAAATGTATACAATTGCTCTTTTAACCCAAACAAAATGCCTGTGAAAAGAATTATAGCCACACACACATAAATACTGCTTGCCAGGGTTGTTACATCTCCTGTGTAGCTACCAAATGTAGCATCCACTGGGTAGCAGCAGATTGACCAAGAGCAAAATGCACAGTGCAGTGGGGTCCTAGGAGATTAAACTGGATCTGCAAGAATCTCTATCTCCCACTGACACAGCAGCCATGTTAACATCAAATAGTATATTCGCCACACACCCAGGAAGAAGCTGGGAACCAGTCCCATCTCCCCGTCAGTCTTATAAAAGTACAGCAAGGTGATTCTGTGTCATACCTGATGCTCCTTAATGATTATGAGCGAGTCTATGGCTGGTTTCTGTATTGGCTCTGCTTTTTATTCTTTTAGTGTGCACTCCTACTTACATGAATGTTGATAATGATATAGTTAATTGGAAAAATAACTTCTGGTATTCTGTGGCACAGAAGGGTGAACATATTGTATACCTCAAAATAGAAGAAAGAATTCTGAGTATCTTTTGCATAAATAAACATCAGTTGGGCTGATGCTTTTGAGGGCAAGAGCGTTTGCTCTGCAAGCAATGAGGGACCAGTTTAATTCTCCAGTACTTGTGCAAAAATGTCAGGCATTGCTATGTGAGTCTGTAACCTCAGCATCAAGGGGTGGAGGAAGCCAGTTCTCCAGAGCTCTGCAGTTTGCCAGCCTTGCCAAAACAGTGAGCTCCCAGTTCAGTGAGAGACCCTGTCTCAAGGCAATATGGTGGAGAAGGCAGACAAAGATACTGACATCATGCTCTGTCTGCCATTTGTACACATGCATGTATACACAAGTATATGTGTGTGTGTTTCATGCATACACACACACACACACACACATACACACACCACAGATATGCTAAATGTTTTTGGAGATTATTTGGTTTTGGATTATTAACCATTCTAAGTTGGTCAGTATCCAATTTATACATGACTCAAAATATAAGCAAATATTATATATTTTTGTCAGTCAAACATAAAACTATGTGTGTCCTTGTCACCCAGACAGCAGCTTCATTTGTCCCATGTTTATGACATCGTTCTGACTGTGTCAAGAGATCAAGTTGAATGAATGATTTGTACTACCGATGTTTTTGTACAAAACACTGATATTTGCACAATGACAAAATCACATTTTGTTGTATTTTTCTGTGTGTATCCCCAGTGGCAAATGATAGATATCTCTGCTTAGTATTGGAACTCTGTCCTTAAGATGGGGATATTAAAATCCATATTTGATCTCAGCACTGCACAGAGACACTTGCTTGTTCAGTAACATAAGAAACGACATGGGATAACATAGTGAAATTGTTGCATATATATATGCACACATATATAATATATATATTATATATATATGTGTAATAGAAGACTGCATCTTTTAATTGTTTTTCAAACTTGGGAGTAATTAGTAAAAACCTATTAGACCAGAAAGCTGTAGTCTAAGTGGGCTCTGCAAAACTGAGAAACCACAGTTGACATTTCAGGCAAAGTATGAATTTTAGTGGGAAACAAATCTGTTACAATAAGAGGCAAAAATTAGTTTTTCTTCTAAAAAAATTTAAAAAAATGAAATTGCTTATAAACTTGTAGCATTCTTCTCTTCTCCAGTGTCAGCCTCTGTTTTACAGAGTGCTATACAGCTTTGCAGCTGCATCGTACCTCTGTTTTACAGAATGCTACACAGCTTTGCAGCTACATCGTACCTTCTAAATTTATGTTCCTTTTCATTTGTCCAGTGTTCATGTACACAGTGAGGAGTAATGCTCTAGAAACATGAGATCATCAGTTGTGGTTTTTATAACACAGTCCGCACAGTTTGGGAACACAGTCTAGTCAGTTAAATTATCTTCTGATAGTCAGAATATTCTGGAATTTGGGGATGAAGCAATGGCTTAACTGTTAATAGTATGCACTGTTTTTATAGAAGACCTGAGTTTGCTTCCGAGCTTTCACACCAGGCTGCTCACAGTCACCTGGAAATCCAGCTCCAGAGGATCCATCACTCTCTTCTGCCCCCTCTGGACAAGTCATCCATGTATACACACACACACACACACACACACACACGTTTTTATTGTGACATTCTGCAGTGTGTACAAAGGATGATACAGTTTGGGAACAGCATATCTGCCCCCAAACATGCTTGGTTAAAAAATTACTTTAATTACTGTTTTTCACTTTAAAGGGGAGAAGAACAACTTCAATTCACTGAAATTTACCTTCCTTGAAAGTCTAAAACTGTATCTTACGTGAGTTTTATGGACAAAAATGAACCCACATTTAGTTACTGTTTAACTCAATTTCACATGAAATCAGCCATCATTGTGAGACTGACCTTGAACTGTCCTATACTTGAAAGTGTCCTCACATCCCCAAGAATAGTTAACAGGACAGGCACTAAAGAGGTCTGAGAGGCAGATGCATACCCTTCATCAGTGCACATCTGTTAAAGGCTCTCCATGTGCTCTCCAGAGGCTGTGTGGAGGCTGTAAACATGGTGGGGCTCCTGGTTTGTTTTGTTTGTTGTTTTTAAAGTATACTCTGCCGTAGAGTTTGTGTGATAAGCACTCAGGGTGGGTAGGGAGGATAATGGGCTCTGAACTGTGACAGGGTAGCCATCTTCTATCTGTGGGTTCTGGAAACCGACCTGGTGTGGTTCCCAGTTCCCATTGATGACGCTCTGCCCAATGCAGACCACCACTGTACCAAATCAACCTTTGACTGGTGACTCCTGATCGGTCATTTTGCTTCCCGTTGCTCGTAACTATGGATTAAATTAGTAGCTTTTAGTGCCTATTCATCACCTGCGATAGATAAAGTCTAAACACTACATCCTAATTTCAAATTCCATTTACAACTGCCCAGCTTTTTTCTCAACCCATTTTCAGGGTATCCTGTCCCATCAAACCATTCTGAACTATCTTGAACAGTAAGATCATAATGCACTCCTTTCTAGAATGTTCACTTCACTCTACCAAGTCGCTCCCTGACTACTTCATACCCACCTGGTAGTTTCTTGTTCTACCCAGAACTGGGTCGCCCTTGCTCCTTCCCCTCCCCCTTCTGCTCCTTCTATCACCATGTCCTGAAGACTCGAGACCAGAGGTCTTGCTGTGAACTATTTTATTTTTTAATTTTAGTTATTGAAACAAACCTGCAACTTCAATGATCTTATTACTCTTTCACAGCTGGGGAAATTGAAGCCAAGAATACTTTAATTATTAGCTTAAAAATCATATACTTAGTAAGTCACAAAGCTACAATTGAAGCCAAATTTCATGACGTTTTCCCAGGGGAGTGGTATGCTAATGGCCATACATGCTTGTTCAAAATGACATCACATTGTGGAGACCAGGTACACTCAGAGTGGTATGGCTGAAGACTCAAAGCCACACCTCTTTAAAATGCTCCCTCACATTCCTTTGGATGTACTAACATAACTGGTGTTAGGCATTCATTTCCATCTCTTAACAATCCTCTAAGACTTCTGCCTAAACCAATGGCTGCTAGGAGTGAGGGAACAGTGTGGCAGCTTCATTTTATTTCTAAGGCACAGGGTTTGAGAAATAACTGGATAGTGAATGAAGTAATGTATGATTTGAAATACTATTCTTAAGCCGGGCAGTGGTGGCGCACGCCTTTAATCCCAGCACTCAGGCGGCAGAGGCAGGCAGATTTCTGAGTTCGAGGCCAGCCTGGTCTACAGAGTGAGTTCCAGGACAGCCAGGGCTACACAGAGAAACCCTGTCTCAAAAAACAATAAAACCAAACAAACAAGCACAAAGCTTTATTGTTACTGTGTGAGGATGCCATACAGCATATTAAACCAAGCAAACAAACACAAAGCTTTATTGTTACTGTGTGAGGATGCCATACAGCATATTCTGAACATTTCCATATCCCTCTCCCAATTCCTCTCAGAGCCACCCTCTCCTCTACCCTCAGCATCAACTACACAAACAACTCAGCCAGTCCGTTTATGCTGCCCATGTAGTTGGTGTGCAGCCATCTTGCCGTGTGATCTACCTACCAGGGGTTACACCCTTAAGGAAAACCGACTCTTGCTCCCTGGGAAGCTAGCTTTCGCCAAAACTCCTGAGCTAAGGAAGGACTTCAGACCTACCTCTCACCTCCATGCTGGGCTTTTCTCGGCTTGAATCTGAGATTGTCTTATGTGTACTGTCAGAAATGCTGTGTGCAACTGCTCTGCCGTGGCCAGAAAGCAGTCTAGCACTTCTGGATCTTCCACTCTAAGACTTTCTTACAGGTACGTGTTGGATGTTGGACACATCTTATTTCTACCATTTCCTATTTTTCACGCCTCTCTTTCATGCTAATCCCCTTTGTTCCTATGGACAATTTAATTGTCCATAGTGTATTCATGGATAAAATCTCTTGTGTCAAAAATTTAGGAACACTAATGAGAAAGAACATGTGGCCCTCTTCTTTCTGAGAGTGGTTTAATTAGCTGACTGTGATCTCCAGTTGCACCCATTTCTCCATGAATTTCATAACTGTGGCCTTCTTTATAACCAAGAGTTTTCTACTATATATAATGTATATTTCTAGTTAATCATTTTCTTTCATTCCTCTATAGTTGAGCATCTACATTTTTACCACGTCTTGGCTATTATGGTGTGAAAGTGTGTCTGTGGTATACTGCCTTAGAGTTCTTCAGACACTCCAGGAATGGAATAGCTGGGCTGTGTACCATTTGCATCAAGAAAACAATTTTATTTGAAAAGTATTGTGACTATGCTGGAAGAAATTCATAAGATAATAACAAAAGAGCTGCGTGGTGGGGACCTTAGAACGCCATCTGCAGTAAACATTTCGCCCAGTCACCCTTCATAGAGACTGTATGAGAAACCCTGTATACATGAGTATTACGCAGGCATTTAGAGTTTTGGGAAGCGGATGACACTGCTAGACTCAGCCTTGAAACCGAAGCTCTTGCATAATGGCAGCATTGTTGCAATGTTGCAGTTTATTTACACTATAGCTAAATGGACAAAAAGAGCCCGGCAGAGGTGGAAGCTCCAGTCTTTTCCAGGTATTGAGAGATTCACCTGAGTGCCTATCATGGTACCCATAGTGCCTGTTAGTAAAGGGAACTCAGTTATGGAGATGGAAGAATGAACGAGGCACCACCTTTAGATCTCAAGAGCACTGCCTAAGCAGGCAGACATACACGGGTCCATTTCTGAGTAACCCCATGTTTATTTTGCCAAGGACTAAGCTATCCCTTTAAGATAAATGCTCTCAAGTCAGCAGCCATGATAGTTACGAAACTGCAACAGATATAAAACAGCAGACAGGAATAACAGAGAGACAAGCTTCACAGAAGTTGTCAAGGAAGGACAGTAGACTTTCTTGATTATTTTCTATGGTCAAAAAATGTAGACATCTTTGTTTTCCACTTTCCTAGACGAACTTCCCTTAAATGATCATTGTCAGTAGAGCAGAATATTTGGGTAGGTTGGATACATTTTTAAAACCACTGCAGTTGTTTAGTCTTTGAAACCACTTTTTATTGTGTTTTATCCCATAAAAACCATCTGTGAAATGAACTGTTATCTAACTTAAGGAGACAATATAAATCTTCCTTCCTTCCTCCCTTCCTCCCTCCCTCCCTCCCTCCCTCCCTCCCTCCCTCCCTCCCTTCCTTCCTTCCTTCCTTGCCTTGCCCTTCCTTTGTATTGAGCACTGATGTTCGCATCACAAAGCTAGACTCCAATGTTTAATGGAAACTGTGTTGCTGCTGCTTTTTTTCTTTTAACTTTTATTGCAATTGATTTTCAATGTTTTACAAGAAAGGCAAAAAGAACAAAAGTCTTAGCCATTGAAGACCTTACCACTTGCTCAGTCCATTACGTAATGCATTTTGGAAATGATGCTGGACAGAGAATGGGGAAAGCTCCAAGGGAGGGATGCCATTATGGAACGAGGAGACTGAGGGCAAGCCAACTCCAAATATGATTCTTCTATCAAATACCCTAGCAGACCCTTCCATTGCTCTGCCATCCTCCTGACTTTTCTCTCCACCCTGAAAAGAAAAAAAAAAAAAAAAATCACAAGGAACAATGAAGAAGAGGGAAAAAAAGTCCAAACAAACAAACAAAACCCCACAAAGTGATGGCATTTGGTTCTTCTAAAATCGCTTCCAGGGAGAAGAAAGTAATCCTAAATTTGGAAAAGATTAAAACTACACAAGAACATGAATTATAAAGTAATTCAAGAGCATGTAAGCTTTAAATGCTATAAATTATTTAAAAAGTATAATGTAGTAAAAAAGAGCACAGTGACTTTTTAAAAGTGTTTTCTTTTTCACACAGTGAAAGAGAAAAGAACGGAAAGACATAGGTCTCTGTTCCCTCTGTTGACAGTAGACAGTTAATTTTGTGTTAGACCAAGTATCTGTCAATTTGTATGTGTAATGGATTCTCCAGAAAAACAAACAAACATTTTTACTGGTGGACTGAAGAGTGAGGGTCTGCTCCAGTGTGAGCACGCATCATTGTCACTTCACCTGCGGAGAGTCCAAAACAAGAAGGTACCTAAAGAGACACACCCCCGAACCCCCGAACGCCCTTCCTGGTCTCATGCCTTTCGATTCAGACTTGAATGACATCATCATTCTCTCTGATCTACTGTGAGCAGATGGTGGACCTTCTCAGCCCGCTTAACTTAAAGGCCATTTCTATACAGTAAATCTCCTTGGGTCGGTTTCTCTGGATCTTTCTGACAAATACAACCATCAAAAGATTAGAGTGTATGCAAACTTGCGCTGCTTGAGCAGCTGAGGCCTGAGCACTTGAACTTTGCAGTGTGGACAGAAGAGGGTGCCACTGAGCAGGGAATCTTCATGCAGCAAGGCCAAGAGATACAGGTCCCAAGTGCCCAGTCATCAAGCAAGCTGCCATTATTCTCCATACCTTCAGCCATCCCAAGGAATCTGCAGTGGCATCTCACAGGGGATTTAGTTTGTTTTTTAAAAAGTTGATATTTGTTATCCATGTATGCTTTCATGAAGGATCTGCTAAATATATCATTTAAAATTGAATTCTGCCAGTGAGGCAGAAGAACACTCAAAGCTGCCAGCCAAGCAGGTCTAAGGTCCTGAGTTGTGTCCCTGCAACCTGCAGAGGGTGGAAAAAGAGCTGACCCTGCAGATTTGTTCTTTAATCTGCACATGCATTTCCACTCACACATATCATGTGCACACACAAATAATAGATCGAAAACATTTCAGCGGAATTCTTAATTTTATTGGGTTTTTCTTCACCTTCCTCCTGTTTACTGTTCTGGAGATTGAACATAGAGCCTTGAGGGTGATAGACAAGCTTTGTCCCACTGAGCTACATCCACAGCCCCCGACATTGTAATTGAAGGCTTATTTTTGGGTTTCAAGTCTTTTCTTTATTCTTTCTATGTGTCTTTTACTAGATACATTGCATGCACATAATTTCTCCCAGACCTTGGATTTTCACAGACTATGTTTTTAGTGTCTTATCTAAAATTTCTTTCTATTACACATAATTGACTGTACAGGGTTAAAGTGATCCATAGTCTATTACACTTTTCAACATCTAGAGACTCTGTAATAATATTAAATCTCATTTTTGGCATTTGTAATTTGTGTTTTCGGCTTTCCTTTTCTTTTTGGACGGTTGTTGTGCTTGTTTGTTTGGAACCATCCTGACAGAGATTTCCAAGTGCCATCTACCTTTCTGAAGAACTCTGTTCAAATATTTCACATTGAACCTGAACTTCATATTTCCTTTTAGGCATCAAGTCATGTGACATGAATGTGTCCATCCATTCCGTGGAACTCAGGTCCATCAGGTGTGGGGTGGATTCTACACACTCGGAATGTATCTCTAGGGGAGAGAACATGTGGCTTTAAAATCAGAAGACCAAAGAAGGAAAATAATTCCTTTTATTCTTTGAACTGGCATGAAATATTGTGCTGATTTATTTGGCTTGGTGCTCTGTAACAAAGGAAATAGTGTTTCCCAGGCACAACCAGACTGATGGACATCTGAGTTCACAAGGGGAAGTGGATACAAGGTGCTACCTTGGCTCAGAAGTTATTTGCGGTTGATATCTGATGAGGAAGGGAAAATTTTTTGCAAAGGAGTGATGCTGGGTATATCAACCGCACTCCTGGGCAACCCATGCTCAGGAGCAGTTGGCACATAGTGTGTGTGTGTGTGTGTGTACACTTTGTTTTGATTTTTTTGTCTTACTGGACTTTGTTTTCTTTCTTGGAAGAGAGGAGGGAGAGAGAAGGAGGGGAGGGAGAGAGAAGAAAACCATGGGGGTGGAGCTCAGCTAGAGGAGAGCAAAATGTGATCAAAATACAGTTTATGAAAAAAATGTAAATAAAATTTTAAAACAAAAGAAAACAACTGACAGGTGAACCAACCAACCAACAACAACAACACACACACACACACACACACACACACTCTAGTAGCAGACACTCATGTGGTTTAAGTCGCTGCTCTGGCCTTAGCTACTGGCTGAGAAACATGAATTCTGATAGCTTGTGACGTAAAACAACTCTGCTTTTATTTGGCTACAGTGTAAACAGAGCAAGGGGTGATATCAACTACAGGATTATCTGGAGAAAAATATGTGTTCAAATTTTATCTTTGCCACAGAAAATGCCTCTTAACAAGAAATGAATTTACTTTAACAAAGAATTGGTTTGCGATATTAGAACCTGAAGCAAAATAAGCCAACAGTTCTGGGCTACAAGCATTCATTTGACATTGAACAAGAAGCTCTGCGCCCAGGTTTCTCATGTGGAATTGTCCCCCCTTCTAGTTAAAGTTTCCCCTCTAGGAAGATGCATGACAGATATTTGACAAGGTTGAAAGAGACCACTTCCAAGTCAGGTTAACACTTAAGTTTGTGATTCCCAAATGAATGTAACTCTATCTCTAGTGTGGGGCAGGGGACCAGCACCCTTGTTTGTCTGGTCAGTACCAAAGTGACCTGGAAGTGCATCCAGTGCAGGTGAGTACTGAAGTGACTGACACCCCAGGACCAGTGCCCTTTATAAAGAATGACAGAGTTGAATGCCGAGAGGAACAGGAACCTTGGGCAGAGCTCTGTTAAAACTCAGCAGCATAGCAGTAGCAGTTGTTTTCGTAGGAACTGAAGTTCGGTTTTGTCATAGAGAGAGTAAGATAATAACAACTTCTTTATGGAAAGCTAGAACTTTTGTCTTTGTTGTGACAGTTTATGTTTGTTTATTTTTTACACATACCTTTTGACTATATCAACCTCCAACCTAATTTTCAGTTCCTCCCAGATCTTCACGTGCTCCCTACGACGTCAGTCTATTGACTCCAATCAGTACTGGCATTATACGCATGGGTCTAGGGCCATCTACTGGGACATGAGCATCTAATAGAGACCATTGCCAGAAGAAAAGGGACTGCCTCTAATCCAGCAGCCATCAACTGCAAAGACTCCAGTGAGCCCATCCCCCAGCCCCTATAGAACCCTTCAAGTCCATTCTCCAATCCCCATCTATGCTCCACATTGTACTGCCTTGACCTTGAGTACATCTCCTGCAAACAAACAGCTGCTGTGTGTTCGTGCAACAGTGTTGTGTCCAAAAGACCCTCCTTTACACCAGACTTTCCCAATCCCTGGCTTCTGCGTGCAAGATGTAAGCAATTGGTTTTGTCTTTGTGTTGTGCCTAGTGGTGTGGCTTTGCTGGCTCTCCTGTGTGCTTCCCTTCCCAGTGTACTTTTAGACAAATCTCAGAACTTCATAGGTGGCCAATCATACTTTAAGTAGAAGTAAGTTGCAAATGAAAGAAGCACTGGATGGTCACACTAAGGTAACTTTTGTCATGATTCAGTGTTTAATTTGCAGAACTGGTCTTAAAAATAATACAGGCAAGGGGCTGGAGAGGTGGCTCATTGGCAAAGAGCATTTTCCAGGCCTTCTGAGGACACTAGTTTGGTTCCCAGCACCCATCGTGAATAACTCTCAGTTACTCCAGCTCCAGGGGATCCAAGAACCATTTCTGGTCTCCACAGCACCCACATGTATGTGGCATACATTCACACATACTCATTAAAAATGTAAAAAATACGGACAAAAGAGGTCATATGATAGAACAAAGACACCTGTGGTTAACACCTTTACTTCTAAAGACAGCATGGAATTGCCTAAAGAGAGTGAAACTCTGAGACGTGCTTTGACCTGTGCATTTGGAATAAGTAGAGAGATGTGGATGGGAGCCATGGGCCTTGCCAGCCTGACAGACAGCTTATGCTGCTCTGTTGAGCCTCACAACTCTTAGGACTGGCTTGCCGTATGCTGCTGACTGACCCAGGAGCTCTGTCTGTGTTGATTCTCAAGGAAGCTGGCTTGACACAGCAAGTCACAAGCTTCTCTGCATGTTTGGAAACTCCTTCATGTGTGCCACACTGGCAGTATTTCTTCATTTTGCTGTTTGTTTATGGAGTTAAAAAAAAAAACAAACAATAAAATGAAGAGGATTTTAACATAAAAGCCAGATACTTTCTCCTTGTAATAATCAATGATGTAATTCGTAGGTAGGACAGGAGCTAAATGTTGTCAAATCCATTATTTCTTTAAAAGTAGTTTCTTTAACTTATTTCTGTCACAGCAAGGAAAAAATGTTGAGATATGACTGTCTGCAAACCGGAGTTTGCAATCTTACATCTGTACTTGTTCCTGAAGCCACCGTCTTCATTAAATTTGTGTTCTGCAGCAGCTGCAAGTAGAACTTTCCAAACTAACACGCACACACACATACAGAGAGAGAGAGAGAGAGAGAGAGAGAGAGAGAGAGAGAGAGCTCTGCCATCACTCCTGTGAGAAGAACATTTTTATTCTTATTTTTCAGGAAGCCAGACAGTCAACAAAGCCAGAACTAAAATCCATGTCTGCTTCCTCTAGCATCTGTGATTGTAGATGTCAGAATTTGGAATTTGTGCTAACATCTGAGCATAGAATGAGAAGATGAAAGGAAAGAATAGAAAATGTCTGGGCCAACAAGGAGACAAGTTAGTAAAGGGTCTCTCTCTCTCTCTGTGTGTGTGCGTGTATGCATATATGTATGTGTGAAAGGGATTTATTACAATGACTCACAGGCTGCAGTCAAGCTAATCCAACAATGGCTGGCTCTGAATGGAAAGTTCAAGAATCTAGTAGCTACTCACTCCTGAAGGCTGTATGTCTCAGCTAGTGTTCAGTATATGCTGGAATCCCAAAGAAGTAGGCTTTAATGTAAAGGAAAGGGTGGACTTGCTAGCAAGGTGAGAGCAAGCAGGCAAAGAGCAAGAGTTTCCACTTTCCATGTCCTTACATAGGTATGGTCCCATCTCAAACAATCTGGATTAAAGGTGCATCTTCCTGACTCAAAATCCAGATTAGAGGTTTGTCCTTCTCTGGCTCAAAAGATCTGAATTAGAAATAGATCTCCGTACTTCAAATTAAACAAAATTCCCTCACAGGTGTGCCTTCCATTTTGGGGTTTTAGTTAATTCTAGAAGTAGTCAAGTTGACAACCAAGAATAGCCACCACCACACTGGGCAAGTATGAAGATCTGTGTTCAGATCCCCAGCACTCATGTAAGGTGGCTATGGCATCTAGAAAGTAGAGAAAGAGCTCAGAGGCTCATGGACCTGCCAGACTAGAAGAAACAGCTAACTTCCAGATCAGATCGCCTGTTTCAAAAGAACCAGGTGAAGAAGTGGTTGAACAAGACAGCTGACATGAGCTTCAAGCCTCTACAACCCCCACTGGCAAGCAGAGCTGTTTTAAAAGATTTTAAAAAATAATTCTGGTGTGGGTTCTACCCACCTTAGACCATTTTTGGTCCTGGATGAAAGACACACACATGCACAACTTTTATATTTTAATATGCCTTAAGCAGCACAACAACTGGGCGATTACCTACCCTCATTTCTATCATTAACCCAAGTTATTACTATATTTCATCTGGGCTGCTCAGCTCGAACTGGCCAGCCCACCTGGCCACAGATTTTATGACTCTGCTAACCTATGATGGCTCTCCTCTCTCCTCTCCTACACATCCTTCTGTCTCATTTTGGCTTCTGTTCCTGTTTTCTCTCCTTCCTCTAAACCCACCAAAACCCAACCCCTCCTATTTCTCTCTGCCCCCACTCCCAGCTATTAGCTATTGGCATCTTTATTTACCAATCACAATCAAGTGGGTCAAAGTCACTCAGTGTCTTCCAACTCTCTCACCTTTGAAGCAAACAACCTTGGGGACCCCAAATTAGCATTAGAATACAAGCAGCATTAAGCCAACGAACTACACACAGCCCCCAGACATGTGCTTACAAATGCACATGCAACATGTTGGCGCAAACATGCTCAAGAGTCTTACATCATGATACTAAGAATATCATAAGAACATTTTATAGAATATGGATCAATTTTGAAATCCCCTAGGATTTATTTACTGTCTACAATGCATCTTTAAACTGGACTCTGCATGTCTAAGGCATTAGCCCATTAAAAAGACAGAAATGTGCATTATAGAAAAATCTTAGTTGTCTCAAAACAATGTGTAAAAATCCAAAAATTTAGTCTTCTGACAACTTTTATAGCCAGATGTAAACTTGTCTTTCAGAACTGTGATTTAAAACCTGATGTGTGATTAATGAGGTTGCATTCTGATGATAAGTGAAATCTTAACTGGATAGTAATTTCATTTGCATTAAAGTAAACATGGTCTCAGTATGGATTGCCCTCACTTCCCTTCCTCCCCTGCGCCATATGGATATCTAGAAAACTCACATTTTTTTGATAGTATACTGCTCATGTCATTTAAAATTATCTCTTAGATGGAACAGGAAGCCCATACGGTATGGATATTATCTATGTAGCTATTAAAGATAAATTAGTTTATCACTGGATGATATCTTTGAAAGTTTCTTGACATGGAATAATGAAAGCATTTCCACAACTTTTTTGTAGGTTGAAAACATCTTTTGGAGATTGAAAACCCCCAAAATGATCTTGATTCAGTTTTCTTTTTATAGTTTCTATTTGTTTATTTATTTATGATTCATTAGAGAATTTGTGCTTCTCCCCTGGTTGGTCTTGGCTCTGGAATCCAAACAAGAGTTCAGGGTTTCAGAGCACAGATGCACAAGAGTAGAAAACATATAATGAAGGCCCAAGCTGGAGTAATGGAGCACACCTTATGAACAGTGACTCAAGCCAAAGCATAGCTACTATGAAGATAAGAAATAAACCTAAGGCACTGAAGATGCTAACTTGGTCGTGATTATGGTCCTGATAAAGACTCTCGTGGGTGCAATACTGGCATGAGTGTTATGGGGTAACTGACCGCTTTCTGATTGACTCTAAGACCTACTCCGTGAGTTGGAGTTCCTATCTGCCACTGTTGGAAGGCTAAGAGCCTGTGGTTAAATTGTCCGTAGGCCCTAGGGGAGAACACACTACTAGCATTCTACTGAATTGGGATAGTATTAAAACACATTTTATTTTTAGTTGATATATAATTTCACACATGAATATGGGTGCTGCTATACAATTTATAATGACCCTATCAGGCGTATGTATCACCTCAATAATTTATTGTTTCTCTGTAGTGAGAACATTTTCTAATAATTATAATACTTAGGCTATTATTAACTAATTAATTGTATAGCCTATTCTTCCATCCCAATTGTAGCACTGTACCTCTGTTCCCTTTCCCTCTACCTGTGACCTTTCCTGCTTCTTGCAATCACTAGTATACTTGCTACTAGTATGAGATAAGCATTTTCAGCATCCTCATATGAGCAGAATCATATGTGCTATTTTTCTCCTGTGCCTGGCTTATTTTTCTTAATATAATATCCTGTAAGTTCATCCATTTTTCTACAAATCACAAGATTTAAATATTTATGGCTGAATAGTATTCCATTGTGTAAATGTACCCCATTTTCTTTATGAACTTAAGCTGGTGGGTACTTACATTGGCCCCATTTGTTGGCTATTGTTGCCATAACTGTGAGAAGATATAAGTGATTGATCAATATACTTCTTTTCCCTTGGGGATATCCTGAGGAGTGGTATCACTTGGTCTCACTGTAAGTATGTTTGTTAACATTAATTCATACTCCACCAACAACACATGTTGCTTTTTCTCTCCATCTCAGCTGCCCCTTTTCTTTCATCCTCCTCCTCTCCCTCCCCCTCCTTCTCCTTTTCCTCCTCTTCTTCCTTCTCTTCCTCCTTTTTCTTGTCTTCTTTGAAAAATATCTAATCACATTATTTGTCTGACACTGGTCTTGAACAATCATTAAGAAGCTTTGCAGTCCACATTAGACAAAGCAGAGTTCATTAAGTTAAATTCTATGAATCATCAATTTCATAATAACCCTAAGTGTAGGGCTATCTCCCAATCTCATTAAGTAATATGATGAGGCTTAGCAGCTGACACAGTAAACTGCAGAAACTACAGGGCCAGGACTTGTGTTCATCCCGTGGTTCGATAGATTCTTTCAAGTGATACCAAGTTCAAATCCTGTAGACTTTGAGTTTAGTTGTAGTGAGTTCTGCTTGGGTGATACTCAGCTTAGGAACTGGAATCTTAACAACCCAGGTGACTATTATGTGACAGGAGGAATTTCTTTTTTGGTCCAGTCTATTTGGAGTTCTGTAAGCATCTTGTATGTTCATGGGCATCTCTTTCTTTAGGTTAGGGAAGGTTTCTCCTATAATTTTGTAAAATATACTTACTGGCTCTTTAAGTTGGGAGTCTTTGCTCTCATCTATACCTATTATCCTTAGGTTTGGTCTTCTCATTGTGTCCTAGATTTCCTGGATGTTTTGGGTTAGGAGTCTTTTGCATTTTGCATTTTCTTGGGCATCAATGGAAAGAAAGGCCCTTGGACCTGTGAAGGCTCAATGTTCCAGTGTAGGGGAATGCCAGGTGGGGAGGCGGGAGTGGGTGGGTGGGTGGGAAACACCCTTATGGAAGCAGGGGGAGGGTGGATGGGATAATGGCTTAGGGAGGGGGGACCCGGAAGGGGATAACATTTGAAATGTAAATAAAGAAAATATCCAACCAAAAAAACCCACAACATATGAAAATGTGGAAATAAGTAGATGATAGAGAGATGAGCAAACAAACAGCTTGTTAAATAATAATAATAAAAAAGAACTCAGATGACTCAGAGCAGTACTTGAGGGGCTGAATACTCAGAATCTGAGTTCTGAAACTCAAATCCCTAAACAGCAATCCTGAGCTTTCAGAGTGCCCTAAACAGTCCCATTCCTACCTTAAAATTTAAGACCTAAGGGGCTGGAGAGATGGCTCAGCAGTTAAGAGCACTGACTGCTCTTCCAGAGGTCCTGAGTTCAATTCCCAGCAGCCACATGGCAGCTCACAACCACCCTCTTCTGGTGTGTCTGAAGAGATACACTAGTGTACTCATATACATAGAATAAATTTTTAAAAAATTGAGTTCTGAGAGCTAAAGAGTGATGCTCAGCATCCAACCCCAGATCCCAGACCTCCAGTTAAACAGAACTAGCAACCAGACTCATCCTTGCAGGAGGGAACTTTTGAATTCTTAGAAGAAGGTAAAGTTTCTGGATGCTGACTCATAGAGCAGGCTCCTCTGTTTGTTGTTTGTTGTTGTTTTTCTGGTGATCCCTTCTCTCTGATAGTTTTCCCTTTTCCTTAGGTGCAGCGACATTTGTTCTGAGGAGGGTTTTCCTTATCCACTGACTGATTTCAAAACTGCCTGCTACCGTCTTGCACACCCCAAGCATCACCCCAGCATGAGAACTCACATGTTTGATTTTCTGTTCAGTTTTACCTTTCCACCTCATCCCCTCACACATTATTTCCCATGTGCCAAGCACAGGAACTTGAACATTCTGGTGTAGATATCTGGCAAAGAGTGCAACAGCTAGGCCAACAAGATATCTAGTGGGGTAAAGATACTTGCCACCACGCTTGTCAAGCTCAGTTTGATACCTGGACTCATATGGTTGAAGAAGAAAATAAGTGACTTATGCAAGTTGTCTTCTAATGTCTACCTGTGTGCTGTGGCATATGCACATAGTACACATGAACACACACTCACCACTCCCACAAACATAATATAAAAGGAAAAACATTTGAACTGTTGAATGATTGAGTCAGTGCAATTGGTAACTCCCATCTAGAATCATATCTGATCCATGAAGAAAGACATTCTGCAATTTTGGTTTCAATAAATGAAGTCAATGTGGTTTAATGTTCTCATTCCTTGTTCCTGTATTTGCTCATACTTGCAGCCTCCTGTAAAATGGAGCTTCTGCAATGGATTCTTGGATCTAGCCCTGGTGATAGAAGTTAAGAGTGTAAGAAACGGTTCTGGAATCTTGAGAAAATGGCCACACAATTCAAAGTATTTCTTTAAGGTTAAAAAAAAAAATTACATCAGAAAGGAACATAGTCGTGCTGAGTGAGGCAGACAAGCACCCCAGTGTGTGCAATGTGTGTGTACATGTGGAAGTTCTGCTAAGTTCTAATGCAAAGGGATCCCGTACTTCATACTGAGTGGTCAGAGCTTCACCTCATATTCTTACAAGATTAACTGGTTTGAAATAATGCAGTGAGAAGCTGAATGCATTTTTTCTTTGGCAGAGTGAGAAACCTTCAGCATGTATTTTGACTTCAAGAAGTGATGGCAGTTGAGTTCCTGCCAGGCCAGGCAGTGTCTCCAGTTTCTTTTAAAGTTTTGTCTTCTTTAACTCTTTGATGGAAAGGGCAGCACCCTTCATTTACACATTTACACGTCCCATTGGAGCAGGCTCCAGATATGTCATTCATACTTGTTTCCAGGAACCAGTATCATCAGTGTAGGCTTTTTACAACTGTTTGTGACAAATCTAAGACATAAGACTATCTCTTTCTCAACTTTAGAATCTGAACTATTCAACAAGAGCCTCATACGAACATTATCAAGAGCTTAAAACCTAGAGGGATTAGTTTCATTAGAGTTTTTTTTTTTTTTTTTTTTTTTAAAGATAACAGACTTGCCTGAACTTGAATGTAAGTATCTTTCCTGGAAAAGCTTATGAGATGTGAGACTCAATAACCAACCAGTAAAGGTTCACCTGGCATCCTCTCTATACATGTTTCTACCAGTGATTTCTGAAGAAGTTCACCATGGCAAAGTTAAGCTCACCATGGATCATGGGTTGAGTGTTGTTGGCTTGCTCCATTCTTGCACTCTGTCCAACATTTGGGAGCCATCACTGCAGATCTGCGCAGATTACATCATTGGGCTCATTTTCTCCTGGCATTGGCCAGGATTCAGCCTATGGGAAGAAATGTGGGTTGCAGAAGAAGTGAGGTCCTGGTCCCTGGCTCACTCCTCAAAGGGCAGGACTTCTGTTGTGTTGTTCCTCTTTCACAATGATGTTAATTCACTTCTGATAACCTTAAAAGAATATTCATTCTCTCTCTCTCTCCCCTTTTCTCTCCTTCAGTGTGTGTTTCTGTGCTCACCACATACATGGGCAGCTTCCTACAGAATCCAAAACAGGATGTCAGATCCTCAGGGCCAGAGTTACAGGTGGTTGTTGGCCATCCAACCTATGAGATGGGAACTGGTTTCCTGCTCTTTGCAAGAGCACTGAGTGCTTTCATCTCTAGGCCATCTCTGCATCCTGCACTTCTGATGACTGACCACCTTCTTATATCACTTTCCATTTGCACTTTAGCTGTCCTAGTGTGGGTACTGCAAGGTATTGTGCGAACACTCCCTTCATTAAACCCACTTTATCCAGAGTAAATACTCTCATCTCCTGTCCTGGCATCTGCCTTATATAGATGTTACTTGTGGAATGGAAAAGAAACTGTAAAAAAAAAAAAAAAAAAATACACAAGGCCAGGCAGTTGTTGGTAATAGAAGCAAAGGGTTTGAACTTCTGCCATTGGCATAATTGAGGTCTATTTTGTTTATGTAATACATAAAGGTTTTAAGAGTCTCAAGAACACACATAGAAATAGATAAAAAAGAAGACATGGCAATAAAATTAACTGAACTTGAACTGGAAGCTGAAAAGTCAGAGCAGCTATGCATATCAGATGTAGTTCTATAAAAGCCAAGTTCTGTAACTCTCAGGAGTTGTTGCCTTTTTCTTCTTGTAGCTTGGGATCTAACTGATTCAAACGAGGGAGTAATTGATGGTTAAAACAGAAACGTGCAATCTACAGTTTGTGCCAGGAGCAAGATCTTTTTTGTCAGTCACACTTTTGCTACCTCTGAGTGACAAGCATCTCTGGCTTCATCTTGTCCAGGGATCGAGAAGACAGACAGTGATGGAGTGTGACTGCTCAAGTGGAAAGTTAGGTTTGATGAGACGAAATGAGTTCACAGGAAAACCGAAGTCAATTGAACGAAAGCAGAATAAAAAAATGCTACCTAGAAAACTATCTGGAATTCAGCCG
Source organism: Rhynchomys soricoides (assembly GCA_019843965.1). Taxonomy (NCBI): domain Eukaryota; kingdom Metazoa; phylum Chordata; class Mammalia; order Rodentia; family Muridae; genus Rhynchomys; species Rhynchomys soricoides. Next base: position 4,876,681 of record JADRCH010000030.1, read on the forward strand.
GGTCTGGTGATGCATTACGAAGAGGGATGGCCACAGACTTTGTGCAGTGTCAAGTCAGGCAGGAAGAGCAGAGCTCCTGGGAGGCTATTAGTTCTATCTTTAAGGATAAAAATCTCGATGGGCGGCATTAAAAACATACCTTTCAACTTCCCTCACTCCCCATTGAGGTTGTTGCTTATTGTAGAGTACAGAATGTTATATTTGCACAGCAAGCCACACTGTGGCTTAGGCTGTATGTTTTGTCTTTCTTTGCTGGAGCATTGCACGTTGTTACTGTTGGCTGTGGGATTAATGCAAAGTTCGAAGGCTGTGAACTTGATTCCCTTCACTGCTAGGTATCACTCATTTGCTCTGAGCTCTAATACAATGCTCTGAGCTCTCAGAGAAAAACTTCCCCGGTGTATGAATTCAGTGCTGAGTAAAGCCAAATAGTTTCTGCTCCCTAGGGACCGAGACACATTCCACTGATATTTATTGCTTCCTCAGCTCCAGAGGAGGGCCTGGAATATGTAGAGAGAAATTAAATAGACAGGGTCAAAACAGACTTAGTATTATGTAATTATAATAAAATGACTTCTATCATTCATCCTGAACAATGATTGTAAACTAATTGATCAACAGCCTCTAACTAACCAAGTCGGATTCTTCTGGGGAATAATTGTCCATGTAGCCAAACATAGATCTCAGCATTTCTTTCATTTCCATTTCTAAGGCTGATTCTATAAAGTCTACTTTTGTGATCCCTAACATTAACTTTAGTAAACAGATTTGTGCTTGAGTGTTCATATTCACCAGAATTTTACAGAAAAAAACACAAAATAAAAAACCAAAATAACAACAACAGCAACAGACGAAAGTTAAGCAAGGCACTTATCTTGGGGCTCACTTTGTACAGGAGCACTTTCATTTGATAAGAGCACACCATCTTGGAACAGGAAGTAGAGAAAATTACCACGCATGCTCTGGTCCCCAGCACACAGTCGTTCTGTTCAGCAGCTAATTCATGCTGCAGGCTTTTACAAGTGAAATGGAGCATTCCATCGTCCGCTATCTGGGGCAACAGGCACTATTTTGCCAGCAACAAGAATCAGGGAAATGAGGTATGTAAAAACCTACTTTTCATGACCTATTTGATATCTGAGCATCATGTGAGTTGGTGGTTAATTTGAATTATTTTTTAGAACTGCTATTTATATATTGTGGTGAAGCAAAATGTAAAAATATAGAGATAAACTATAGATTATTAAACTTTTAACCATGCTAAATATAACTGAATAGAACAGAAAAGTGTGTGGTGTATGTGTGTGTGAGTATGTATGTATGTGAGTGTGTGTGTGTGTGAATGTGTATGTGTGTGTATGTGTGTGTGTGAGTGTGAGTGTGTGAGTGTGTGTTTGTGTGTGAGTGTGTATGTGTGTGAGAGTGTGTGTATGTATGTGAGAGTGTGTGTGTGTGTGTGTGTGTGTGTGTGTGTGTACATCTTTAAAACAGAAGAGATGATTTTGCAAAATTCCCTTGTAGTTGAAATGAAAATACCTCTTGCTGACCCAGTGTTATGGACTGAGGAGTTGTTCTTTACAATAGGTGTTTGTCCTGGGCTGTGCTTTCTATTAAGATCCAGTTCTATATGACAGCAGAAGCGTTTCTGACTTTAAAAGTTACTTTATCTACTGTGTATTTACAGTTGAAAGTCAGGAATCAAGCAACTCATGGCCCAAAATGAAACACAAAGCCAAACCAAACCAAAGACCAGACCTTCCCATTGCTTTCTTACTCAGTGGCTTAGAGTGAGCATGGGCAGACAGAAGCCAAGTGTCTAGCAGCCCGGGGCATCATCTCACTACCTCATGCCATGGGAACTAACCTCTCCACGCATGTATTTATTGTTCTTTTAAGACAGCAGACAGTGCGAATGTATGTAAACATGCCCATCTCTGTTTCTTCATTGAAACAACATAAAGACAAAATGGAAAGTCAGATTTTTTTTTTTAATGAAAATGTGCCTGAAATTAATGTCACTGCATTTCACATATATTTGTGGCAGAACTTTTAGGAGAAGACAGAGTGGCTTCTCTCTAGAAAGCAACGGTCTATCCCCACGGGAATGTCTTTCTTCAAGAGGGAAGCCTGTGTGTGAAAAGCAGAGATGAGAGGGAAATAGGGTGTGTCCCAGGATTAGTGGCTTGTCAAGACAGAACATGACATTTTTTAAAAGAAACATTAAGATAACATATTTTATTGTATTTAAATTTTAGTAGTGTGTCACTACTAAGGCAGTGCAAATAAATGTGTATTGCATGCAAATACAGCTGTGGGGCTGAGCTAAAAAGTGATCTGTTAATGAAGTTACTGATAAGATCATTTTTATCTCTGGAAAAGGAAAAGCCTTTTGTGATGGTCATCATCTATTCTGGGCTTTGCCAGGGTCCTTGATTTGAATGATAAGTAGGAAATGGTGAAGTCCTAGCGCCCTGTCTCTTTTAAGTGCCTATTTATGAGGATGTAAACGAATGCAGTCTGAATCTAAGTGCTTTCCAATTCTTAACTTTAACAGACTCCAGGGGTAATACTTTGAGACAAGCTAGCATAGTTGCTTGTTCCCATTTTAATGAGTTTCAAAGAGCAACTATGAGGGCTAGAAAAGGTGACTCAGTGGTTAGGAGCGCTTGCTGCTCCTCCACAGTTCAGTTCCAGCCACACATTAGGTGGTTCACAAACACCTGTAGCTCCAGCCCAGGCGATCCAATCCCCTCTCTGGTCTGTAGAATACCCGCACTCATGTGGCACATGCTTATGCAGATATATGCACATAAGTAAAAATAGATAACTACTTAAAAATGCACAAAAGGAGGCTTGGTTTTTTTATTTTTTGGTATTTGGTACTATTTTATGCCTCTTTCCCATCATCATCATCATCATCATCATCATCATCATCATCATCATCACCATCATTTGTTTCATGGGCGCTTTCCTTGCCAGCTTTCACTTTCAGATGCTTCCTTCTCATCCTTTTAAATCCCTAGCTCATTTATTTATCACCATTATTGTTATTATTAATTATTATTTGTCTTTTTCAAACCACCCTACACCTTCAGCTGAAAGCTCTCCCTTTCCTCATCTTTCAATATTCTACGACAGAAATCATGAAATATGATATGTATAGAACACAGAAAGTGAAAGCCCAAGGAGTTTATCAGACGCCAGAAAAATGACAAGGAGGGAAGAGGGCTAAGAATTGAGAGGGAAGAAGATGGATGGCTGTTCTTAAAACACACCTTGGTGACTTCCTGTCATCTGCCTCATCCATCTCGTTAACTTAGAAATAATGACTCTCCCAGAAACTCCTGTTCTACTCAGAAACCTGCTTTGTTAAACCGGCAGTCTAGCTCTCCTAGGGAGAGGTGGAACTCTCTTAGAAGCACAGGAAGACTGCTTTACAGAAGAGGAAAACTGATCCACTAAGGGCATGGTCTATGTGTGAGAAAACTGATGTGACACACAGACCAAAGCAAGCACGAGGAAGCAACTGCACAGCCAAGTCTTTGAACTACAATCTGCACAGCCTATATTCTTAATGTCCCAAGAGATAGAAAAGGAAACTGAAGAAAGTATTATGAAAGGAACATTTGGGACATGTGAAGGCAGAAGTCCCCGGCCCCGCAACCCCCAAGGCCCTATCTAGGTTCTTGGAGTCCATGGTGGAAGGAAGGAAAGCACTCCTGAAAATGTTCCTGATCTCTACACAGGCAAGCTCTCACATCACACCCCATGCACACGGGGTGGTAGAACTACTTATAATTATAATATATGATCGTAATAAAGGACAATTGATTATTATAAAATACAATGGCTAACATGAGGAATCTATTTTGTCATAGTATATTAATAACAAATACTAATAATAAAAGGAAAATATAATAATAAATGTATAATAAAAAACTAAAGAAAACATTTGAAAAAGATCTTGAAAACCAAAAATGTAGTGGCAGAAAAAAATCTCACTAGTTATACCACTGGATAAAATTGAACAAAATTCTCCCAGAGTATGATACACAGAGATAAATAACTGGACGTGAGAGAAAAGGGAAATAAACTTAAAGAACAATTTGAATGCCCAACTCCCAAATCCAGGAAGTTAAACACAGAAGGCTAAAGTAGGACGGAAGACTGTCTAAGACCTATGGCAGAAATGTCCTCAGAGCTGTGGAGGAGAAGGGCTCGCTGGAGAGACCCATTCTTTAATCTTAAAAGAATAGAGACAAGAAACTGAGTCTGAATTCAAAGCAAATTCTGCTTTTCAGCAGTTGCTTCAGAACTAAAATCTAACAGCGTCCGAACTTCGGGATGAGTTCTGGCTACCTAGAGCTCCTCATCCAGCCACACCATCGGTCACACTTGGTGATAGGATCAAGTCGTGATACACATGGCTCATCTACAAAACGCTTGTTTCCATTTACCTATGAATTTCATAATTACATTTTTCTCAACATCTGGATAATAGTATTCCATCATGTAAATGTACCACATTTTTACAACGAGTTTTAAAACATTTTCTGAAATAATATAATTACATTATTCTCCCCTTCCACATTCCCTCTCCAACCCCTCCCACGGAACCCTTTGCTCTTTCAATTTCATGGTTTCTTTTTTAAAAAAACTTATTGTTACACACACACACACACACACACACACACACACACGTATGTATACATACATACATACATATTGCTAAATACAGAAATATAACTTTCTCAGTCTATGTAATGTCACCTGTGTGTGTATTATCTCAGGACTGACCACATGATATTTGTCATATCACTGTGAAGAGACACCATGATCAAGGCAACTCTTATAAAGAAAAACATTTAACTGGGGACTTGCTTACAGCCTCAGAGGCTTAGTCCATCATCTTCATGGTGGGAGCAGGGTGGCAAGCAGAGGGACAAGAAGGCATGGTGCTCTAAAAGAAGCTAGGGACTACATCCTGGTCCACAGGCAATATGCAGAGAGACTGGAGAGACAGACAGAGGGAGAGAGAGAGAGAGAGAGAGTCAGAGAGACAGAGAGATAGAGACAGAGAGAGAGAGTCTGGCATGGGTTTTTAAAACTTCAAGGCTTACTCCAAGTGACATACTTCCTTCAACAAGGATACACACACTCTAACATGGCCACACCTCCTAATTCTTCCCAAACAATTTATCAACTGGGGACAATCATACAAATACATGAGCCCACCGGGGACATTTTCCTTCAAAGCAATACATGTTTGGATAACCACAGAGGGTTTTTCCACAGGAAGAGCCTTTCTCCCCGCTCTCAGTATTCTCTGGTTGCTGTAGTTCTTTGTCTAGAGTTGAGGCTGAAAACAGGAACGTTCCCATTTTTGTGTTAGCATACTTATTGGTGTCTTACTTGTCAGAACTTCTTTAGGCAGCCATGTTGATGAGACCCTATGGGTATAGCCTTGCTGATATGTCTAGGAGACATAATCTCACAACAGACTTTCTGCTCCTTTGGCTCCTACAATTTTCCTGATCCCTCTCCCACAACAATGCTTGAGCGATTCATCATTTGATGGACATCTAGGCTACTTCCATTTTCTGTCTGCTGAGTATGACATCAGTGGACATGGATGAGCTAGTGTCTCTGAAGTAGAATATGATGAATGAAAATGAAAGCTCATGGTGAACTGGCAGTACACTGTATAAGCTCTTTGAACTACTTTCTTGGAGTTGGTGAAGTTTCACTAAGTTCCTTTTGATGGTAGGCATCACTCCTACCGCCAACACAGTCAGGAAAGCAGATACATTCCAGAAAGGAAAGGACATTAGGTTTTCTAAACCTGGCTACATTCAGAAAAGGTGGCTTGTGCTGTGTATCAACCCACTGGTACTCTCCTCATGCTGGAGGATCTGTTGTGGGATTTAGAGAGGTTACGCCCTTGAAATTTATAACAAGGAAACTACTCATTTGTGTTCTCTAATTCCTTCATTTAAGCTCCTCCCTTAAGCAGGCCTGCCCTCTTTCTCTTTACATTTCCAGTAGGCAATAGTTATTACCACCTTATTAGATTTGAACATTTCAATTGAACAAGAGCCCTCCAACCTCAAGAAGACCTTCTGACTTCCAAGTTTGGATCCACAAAGGATAGACTTATTATTATTATTATTATTATTATTATTATTATTATTATTATTATTATAGCATTTTGACCAAGACAGACATTGATTAAGCTTCTTATTATATAGGCCAAAGACCTCAGTGGGGTCCAGCAGCCTCTTGGCAATAGTCTCCTCACCATGATGCTTTCCTTTCTTCCTGGATTCTTGATGGTGACTTCTTCAAGTTTACAGCAATATTGCAGAGTCCAAGCCTTAACTGTCCCAGCTAGTAAAGTTCTCCCTCAGCACTAAATTATTCCTCTGTTGAAAAAGCTCCCAGCTACTCTCATATCAAGCCCCAGCTCTCAAATGCACATTCATCTGACTAGTCACTCTTCCATTTTTGACATATTTTCTCCGGCAGCTAGGCTAGAAGGCCATGTTACAGGCTCATCAGGACAGCAAAGCAGCTGGTAATTGGGCAGTATGTTGACTTCTGCTTTTAGATGATAAGGTTTAAAGGAATAAATAGTAAATCCTTCAGTCTCAATTTTCCTGGAGTAATGTACATAAGAATGACTTTAAACACTGAAGAATTGGGTAAATTTGCTATCCTGTTTGCCAGTTAAAAATGCTTTTCATGTTCTTTATTCTAGTTTCATTTCTTTCGATATCACAAATACCTTGACACCAACAATTTAGAAAAAATAGTTTATTTGGCTTATGATTCCTGGTTACAATCCATCAGTGGAGGGAAGTCACAGGGGCAGGAGCTTGTCACAGCACAATCACAGACAAGAGCAGAGGAGGGAAAATGCACCCACGATACCTCCATCATTACTGTTCTGCTAGCTCGCGACTCTTACACAAACCAGAGCTCTAATACAGGGAATGGTGCTGCCCTCAGTGAACTGAGTCAATGTACAACCAGGAAAATCCCCTATGACCATCACACAGGCCAATCAGATCTAGATAATACTTCATTAAGACTCTTTCCAGGTGACTGTATATTGTGGCAAGTTGAAATTTATAACCAACCATCACTGTGACCAATAACATTTTCTACGTTTTTACCATCTGTAGTTCAGAAATACTCACCAATATCTCTCAGTGAATGACACAAGGAAAAGGAAGGCAATCTCTAGGGTCTCTACCTTAAACTGGAATGTTAAACTCTATAATGTACTTATCTTTCCTAAATAAGAAGTTCTTAGAATTCATTAACAAGTAAATTAATCTTCATCTTATCAGCTAGTAGGTCTAGAGATGCTGAGGCAACATCTAATATACTTGAGGATTGCATTAGGTGAATGACAGGTCATTTGGCATACAAAAATATTCCTAATATGATTTCTCTACCATCTTTCTGTCTTATTGCAGCCGGGGTAATGAAAACAGACTGACTCACCGGCGTCAGACAGTTCTTCGTGAGAAGGGAAGAAGGTTGGCTAATCGAGGACCAGCATACATGTTTAATGATCACTCAACAAGCCTGTCTATTGAAGAGGAACGCTTTCTAGATGCAGCTGAATATGGCAACATCCCAGTGGTGCGGAAGATGCTGGAAGAGTGTCTCTCCCTCAATGTTAACTGTGTGGATTACATGGGTCAGAATGCCCTACAGTTGGCAGTGGCCAATGAGCACCTGGAAATTACAGAGCTGTTACTCAAGAAGGAAAACCTGTCTCGAGTTGGGGATGCTTTACTTTTAGCTATCAGTAAAGGTTATGTACGGATTGTGGAGGCAATCCTCAACCATCCAGCTTTTGCTGAAGGCAAGAGGTTAGCGACAAGCCCCAGCCAGTCTGAACTCCAGCAAGATGACTTTTATGCCTATGATGAAGATGGGACACGGTTCTCCCATGATGTGACCCCAATCATTCTGGCTGCCCATTGCCAGGAATATGAAATTGTACATACCCTCCTGAGAAAGGGTGCCCGGATTGAACGGCCTCATGATTATTTCTGCAAGTGTACAGAATGCAGTCAGAAGCAAAAGCATGACTCCTTCAGCCACTCTAGATCCAGGATCAATGCCTACAAAGGCCTGGCAAGTCCAGCATACCTCTCATTGTCCAGTGAAGATCCAGTCATGACAGCCTTAGAACTTAGCAATGAGCTGGCAGTGCTTGCCAACATTGAAAAAGAGTTCAAGGTAGGTTGTTCACAGAGCTCAGGTGCTAAGTAGATGTATAAGCGATGTGCTGTAAACTATTGGAGCAAGGAATATATACTGCCTACCAGGTTTCAGTAAAGTTCTGTAGAAGCTGTCATTTCGGCTATGCGTGGAAGAGTAGACAGGAACTTGGAAGGCTCAGAGAAAGGGAAAGTAAAGTCAAATGTTTCCATGCTATGCTAATTACTATGCATGTTGGATGTTATGGAGATGTGTATGTATGTGTGGGAATAAGATCTGTACGTGGTATGTGTGTTTATGTGAGTGTGTGCAAATGGGTGCATATGCACATGTGTGTGGGTATCTTCCTTGATCATTCTCTACCTTATTGTTTGAGACAGGATCTCTCACTGAACCTGGATCTCATTAATACAGCTAAATGTCTGGGTGATGAGCTTCAGGTATCCAATATCTGAACCTAGTGCTGGGGTTACTGACGTGTCAGAATGCACAGGATTTTTTAACAACATGTTCCAGGGATCTCAATTAAAGTAATAATTCTTGTATAGTAGAAACTTTATTGACTGAATCATTTTCCCAGCCTCTATTTTATGTTTCATTCAATAAGTATAATTATTGTTGTAATGATCTGCTTTCTAGCAGATATTTTGCATTTATCGCAGTCCTGAATGAGTATTCTTTTCTATTCTACACAAGGACTGGGGGAAGAATGGTTTAGTAGTACTTGAATTCAACAACTGGTAAATGACAGAGCTGGAGTCAGAATACAGGCTTCCTCTAACTTTTAGCTTCCTTGTCTTAAAACACACAGTAAGACATGCCACTGCATCAGAAAGATGAACAAGGCGCAGTTTGAGAAGCAGTGTGTATATAAACAAACACGACATAAAGGGTCACTGTTAGGTAGAGCTTAGACCATTGTGCTATAGAAGTTAAGGAGAAGATTAAATTCCTCCTAGTCTTCAGCCAACTCTAACGGGAGGCGTCACTTCAGCTATGTGTAGAAGAATGAATGGGATTTTAGAGGGCTGAGAATGGGAGAAAAGATGCAACAGAACAGTCTTGTACACATGAGTGAAGCAGACATGCTGAACTTTACGCTGACTCTTACTAGAAGTGCCTAGGGAAAGATGAAGAATCACATCCATGTGTCTATGTGGTCCTGGCCACCTTTGGAGAGGGTAACAGCTCAGACTCCAAGCCAAAGAGCATCCACATAGTGCAGAGCTTCCTCCATGAATTATCCAGTCTGATTGTGCTCATCTTTCTCTGTCCTGCCTTGTCATGGCTATTAGTGTATATGTATATATGTTTATGTGAATATGCATGTATGTGAATATGCATGTGTGCATGAACATGTGGTGCCCAGAGGTTGACTTGGAGTGTCTTCCTCAGTCACTGTCAACATTGTTCATTGTGTGTGTGTGTGTGTGTGTGTGTGCACCATGGCATGTGTGTGGAGGTCAGAGACCAACTGGTGAGAATTGATTCTCTCCTTCTACTATATGGATTCTGGGAACTGACCATGTTTTGTTTTGTTTTGTTTTGTTTGTTTTGTTGTTGTTGTTGTTTTGTTTTATTTTCATATTTTATTTACATTTCAAATGTTTCAGATCTCCCCTTTGGAACCTCCCCATTCCCTCCGCCTTCCCCCTGCCAATATGGGGATATTCTCCAACCCACCCTCCCACCCACCCACCCACTTTCATCTTTCCTCCTTGTCATTCTCCTATACTGGGGGATCTAACACCCTCAGGCCCAAGGGCCTCTCCTCCCCCTGACGGATAACAAGACCCTCCTCTGCCGCATTTGTGGCCAGTACCATGGGTCTCTCCATGTGTATTCTTTAGTTGGTGGATCAGTCTCCAGAAGTATCCAGGGGTCAGGCAAGTTGCCACGTTGCTACCTCCCTGGGGCTGCACACTCCCTCAGCTCCTTCAGTCCTTTCTCCAAGCCCTCCATTTGGGATGTCACACTCAGAACTACTGTTGTTACGAAGTGACTCTTGGGTATTTCAAACTTTTGAGCTAATAACCTCTTAACAGTGAGTACATACCATGTTCATTCTTTTGGGACTGCCTTACCTCGCTCAGGATGATATTTTCAAGATCCATCCATTTGTCTACGAATTTCATGAAGTCATTGTTTTTAATAGCTGAGTAGTATTCCATTGTGTAAATGTACCACATTTTCTGTATCCATTCCTCTGTGGAGGGACATCTGGGTTGTTTCCAGCTTCTGGCTATTATAAATATGGCTGCTATGAACATAGTGGAACATGTGTCTTTATTACATGTTGGAGCATCTTCTGGGTAGATGCCCAGGAGTGGAATAGCTGGGTCCACAGGTAGTATTATGTTTATTTTTCTGAGGGTCCGCCAAATTGATTTCCAGAGAGGTTGTATCATCTTGCATTCCCACCAGCAATGGAGGAGTGTTCCTCTTTCTCCACATCCTTGCCAACATCTACTATCACCTGAGTTTTTGATCTTAGCCATTCTGACTGGTGTGAGGTGAAATCTCAGGGTTGTTTTGATTTGCATCTCCCTGATGACTAAGGATGCTGAGCATTTCTTTAGGTGCTTTTCGGACATTCGAGTTTCCTCAGTTAAGAATTCTCTGTTTAGCTCACTTCCCCATTTTTTTGATAGGGTTATTTGGATCTCTGGCATCTAGCTTCTTGAGTTCTTTGTATACTTTGGATATTAGCCCTCTATCAGATGTAGGATTGGTAAAGATCTTTTCCCAATCTGTAGGCTGCTGTTTTGCACTATTCACAGTGTCCTTTGCCTTACAGAAGCTTTGTAATTTTATGAGGTCCCATCTGTCAGTTCTTGATCTTAGAGCACAAGCCATTGGTGTTCTGTTCAGGAACAATTCCCTTGTACCCAAGTGTTCGAGATTCTTCTCCACTTTCTCTTCTATTCGATTCAGTGTATCTGGTTTTATGTGAAGGTCCTTGATCTACTTGGACCTGAACTTTGTACAGGAAAATAGGAATGGATCAATTCGCAATCTTCTACCTGTAGACCGCCAGTTGATCCAACACCAATTGTTGAAGATGCTGTTTTTTTTTCCCACTGTATGGTTTTAGCTCCTTTGTCAAAGATCAAGTGACCATATGTGTGTGGGTTCATTTCTGGGCCTTCAATTCTATTCCATTGATCTACCTGCCTGTCATTGCACCAATACCATGCAGTTTTTATCACTACTGCCCTGTAGTACAGCTTGAGGTCAGGGAGGCTGATTCCCCCAGAAGACCTTTTATTGTTGAGGATAGTTTTTGCTATCCTGGGTTTTTTGTTATTCCATATGAATTTGAGAATTACTCTTGCTAGGTCTATGAAGAATTGAGTTGGGATTTTGATGGGATAGCATTGAATCTGTATATTGCTTTCGGCAGGATGGCCATTTTAACAATGTTAATCCTGCCAATCCATGAGCATGGGAGATCTTTCCATCTTCTGAGGTCTTCTTCAATTTCTTTCTTCAGAGACTTGAAGTTCTTGTCATACAGATCTTTCACTTGTTTGGTTAGAGTCACACCAAGATATTTTATATTGTTTGTGACAATTGTGAAGGGTGTCATTTCTCTAATTTCTTTCTCAGACTCTTTATCCTTCAAATATAGGAAGGCTACTGATTTGTTTGAGTTAATTTTGTATCCAGCCACTTAGCTGAAGTTGTTTATCAGCTGTAGCAGATCTCTGGTGGAGTTTTTCAGGTCATTTAAGTATACCATCATATCATCTGCAAATAGTGATATTTTGATTTCTTCCTTTCCAATTTGTATCCCTTTGATTTCCTTTTGTTTCCTGATTGCTCCTGCTAGAACTTCAAGTACTATATTGAATAGGTAGGGAGAGAGAGGGCAGCCTTGTCTAGTCTCTGATATTAGTGGGATTGCTTCGAGTTTCTCTCCATTTAGTTTGATGTTGGCCACTGGTTTGCTATATATTGCTTTTACTAAGTTTAGGTATGCTCCTTGAATTCCTGATCTTTCCAAGACGTTTATCATGAAGGGATCTTGAATTTTGTCAAATGCTTTTTCAGCATTTAACTAAATGACCATGTGATTTTTTTCTTTGAGTTTGTTTATGTAGTGGATTACATTGATGGATTTCCAGGAATTGAACCATCCCTGCATCCCAGGGATGAAGCCTACTTGATCATGGTAAATGATCGTTTTGATGTGTTCTTCGATACGGTTTGCAAGAATTTTATTGAGTACTTTTGCATCGATATTCATAAGGGAAATTGGTCTGAAGTTTTCTTTCTTTGTTGGGTCTTCGTGGGGCTTTGGTATCAGTGTGACTGTGGCTTCATAGAATGAATTGGGTAGGGTTCCTTCCGTTTCTATTTTATGGAATAGCTTGAAGAGTATTGGTATTAGGTCTTCTTTGAAGGTCTGATAGAATTCTGCACTGAACCCATCTGGTCCTGGGCTTTTTTTGGTTGGGAGACTGTTAATGACTTCTTCTATTTCTTTGGGGGTTATGGGGCTGTTTAGATGGTTTATCTGATCCTGATTTAACTTTGGTAATTGGTATCTGTCTAGAAACTTGTCCATTTCCTCCAGATTTTCCAATTTTGTTGCATATAGGCTTTTGTAGTAGGATCTGATGAATTTTTTAATTTCCTCAGAGTCTGTTGTTATATCTCCGTTTTCATTTCTAATTTTGTTAATTTAGATACTGTCTCTGATCCCTTTGGTTAGTCTGGCTAAGGATTTATCTATCTTGTTGAGTTTCTCAAAGAACCAGCTCTTGGTTTTGTTGATTCTTTGTATAGTTTTTTTAGTTTCCACTTGGTTGATTTCAGCCCTTAATTTGATTATTTCCTGCCTTCTACTCCTCTTAAGTGTATTAGCTTCTTTTTGTTCCAGAACTTTCAGATGTGCTGTTAAGCTGTAAGTATATGTTCTCTCCAGTTTCTTTTTGGAGGCATTTAGAGCTATGAGTTTTCCTCTTAACACTGCTTTCACTGTGTCCCATAGGTTTGAGTAACTTGTACTTTCATTTTCATTGAATTCTAGGAAATCTTTAATTTCCTTCTTTATTTCTTCCTTGACCAAGTTATCACTAAGCAGAGCATTGTTCAGCTTCCATGTGTATGTGGGCTTGCTGTTGTTGTTTTTGCCATTGAAGACCAACCTTATTCCGTGGTGATCTGATAGGAGGCATGGGATTATTTCAATCTTCTTATATCTGTTGAGGTTTGTTTTGTGACCAATTATATGATCAATTTTGGAGAAGGTACCATGAGGTATTGAGAAGAAGGTATATTCTTTTGATGCAGGATGAAATGTTCTATAGATATCTGTTAAACCCATTTGGTTCATAGCATCTGTTAGTTTCACTGTGTCTCTGTTTAGTTTATGATTCCAAGATCTGTCCATTGTTGATAGTGAGGTGTTGAAGTCTCCCACTCTTATTGTGTGAGGTGCAATGTGTGCTTTGAACTTTAGTAGAGTTTCTTTTATGAAAGTGGGAGCTCTTGCATTTGGGGCTTAGTTGTTCAGAATTGAGAGTTCTTCTTGGTAGATTTTTACTTTGATGAGTAAGAAGTGTCCTTCCTCATCTTTTTTTATGAATTTTGGTTGAAAGTCAATTTTATCCAATATTAGAATGGCTACTCCAGCCTGTTTCTTGGGGCTATTTGCTTGGAAAATTGTTTTCCAGCCCTTTACTCTGAGGTAGTGTTTGTCTTTAACACGGAGGTGCGTTTCCTGAATGCAGCAAAATGCTGCGTCCTGTTTATGGATCCAGTCTGTCAGTCTATGTCTTTTTATTGGGGAGTTGAGACAATTGATGTTAAGAGATATTAAAGAATAGTGATTGTTATTTCCTGTTATTTTTGATGTTGTTTATATTGTTTGTGTGGCTATCTTATTTTGAGTTTTTTGAAAGATTACTTTCTTGCTTTTTCTCGAGTATAGTTTCCCTCCTTGAGCTGGCTTTTCCCATGTATTATTGTTTGTAGGGTTGGGTTTGTGGAGACATACTGTGCAAATTTGGATTTGTCGTAGAATATTTTGGTTTCACCGTCTATGATTATTGAGAGTTTTGCTGGGTACAGCAGCCTAGGCTGGCATTTGTGTTCTTTTAGAGTCTGAATGAGATCTGCCCAGGATCTTCTAGCTTTCATAGTCTCTGGTGAAAAGTCTGGTGTACTTCTGATAGGTCTGCCTTTATATGTTACTTGACCTTTTCCCCTACTGCTTTTAATATTCTTCCTTGTTTTGTGCATTTGGTGTTTTGACTTTAATGTGATGGAAGGAAATTCTTTTCCGGTCCAATCTATTTGGAGTTCTGTAGGCTTTTTGTATATTTATGTTCATCTCTTTCTTTAGTTTAAGGAAGTTTTCTTCTATAATTTTGTTGAAGATATTTACTGGTCCTTTAAGTTGGGAGTCTTCCCTCTCTTCTATGCCTATTATCCTCAGGTTCCGTCTTCTCATTGCATCCTAGATATCTTGGATGTTTTGGGTTAGGAGCTTTTTGCATTTTGTGTTTTCTTTGACTGTTGTGTCCATGTTTTTATGGTATCTTCTGCACCTGAGATTCTCTCTTCCATTTCTTGTATTCTGTTTGCATCTATGACTCCTGATTTCTTTCCTATGTTCTCTAACTCCAGGGTTGTCTCCCTTTGTGATTTCTTTATTGTTTCTATTTCTGTTTTTAATTCCTGAATGGTTTTGTTTATTTGTTTCACTGACCATGTTTTGTAATGTTTGATGACAAGAACCGTTATTTGCTGACCTATATCATCAGCCCTTGGCCTGAGGTTTAGAGACAGAGTCTCTCATTGTCTCTGGAGCTTCTTTATTTGGCTAGACTGGTAGTTCAAAGAGTTCCCAGGATTTGCCTGCCTCTACTTCCCTAGCACTGGGATTAAAGGCTTGGACTTTTATGCTGGTGCTGGGATTGAACTCAGGTCTTCAAACCTGTGCTGCAAATACTTTATGGGCTGAGCTATCACCCCAGCCCCAGCTCAGCATTGTCCACTTTACCAAACTTTATGTAGCTCTGAATAAAGTCATTTCATCAAACTCAATATTTTATACTAGTGCATGATAGCATAACATTCTATATTCCATGTGGTTTCTATACTGCGCACCTTTAGAGACTATAGTATAGTCTCTCCTGGGTAGGTCCTTGGTGTCACTATTGTTGAACACAGAACACAGGGGACATAAAACTGGAGAGATGAAAAAGTTTATCATACTACCAGGAAATGTATCCAGTTTAAAGCTTAGAAATTGCTTATTTCTAGAAAATTTCCATCCATTTAGTATTTTCTGATAACTCTTGAACACTGGAATCTGAAACTTCAGAAGGCAAAAATCCATGGAAGGGGAAGAGCTACTGCTCACAGTGGTCCTTGGTGATGCCTTCCTTACCTCAGTCTTGCTGGCAGCTCACTCAAGAATGATGTCTTCTCTGGCAATGGTGGAGAATTAAGAGGTTATGTACACTAAAAATAATCCTGATTCTCACTGCTAAACTTGACCACACATGTGAATGTTAGCATTTTTAAAACTTTTTATTGGGTCTTTGTGAATATCACATCATGCACCCGAAACTCACTCACCTCTCCCTCACCTTATACTGACCCTTCAACATTGCAATCTCTTGCCAAACAGAGGAAAGAAATCTTGTTGTAATAGCTGCAGTGTGTCACAGTGTGTCCCTTAGTGTACCTTGTTGCCTACACTTTGCTTTGCAAATGTTCATTGTAATGATGTGTTGGCTTCTGCTACTCTGTCAATATTGGAACCTCACTGGGACTCCCCTCGTGTTGTTGCCTGGTGTCATGCAGATCCTGTAGCTTTGGATCTGTGGGACCTTCCCCTTTATGAACTACAGCAGTTCATTGATGGGGTAGATGTTGGGGTGGACCAATTGAAAGCCCTGAATCTGGACCTGAAAGGTATCATGGCACCAGGCAGGGGCCCTCTGAAGCCTGGTCTGTCACCCCAGGCATTTGCGCTGCTGGACTGGTGGTTGTCTCAGGCTACCTCCCTGTCCAGGCCTGGATCCACAATGGGGGTTGTCTTAGGCTTGGGTTTTTGTTGTTGTTGTTGTTGTTGTTTTGTTTTGGGGGGGAGGTTAGGCTAATTAACATTCAGGTATTCATAGGTCATAACACTGAGCATACATGTAAACTCTCTCCTCTCTACTGCCTACTGACACACATGCGATATAGCAGTCACACCTGTAACACATCTAGAGGCAAGTGAGCTGATAGCATTTTAGCACTAATCCACCCAAATCTCTATCACACTCATCTTCAATAGACAGGTGAAGTGTGGGAGGTATAGGGCATCCATTAGGGTTTATGGTGATATCCTTAGAGGAAGATCCCTTATTACTAGGTACACATGATATTTTACAAATGTATGAAAGACTTTAACTCAAGAATATAGGCTTTAGAGAGTAATGTGTGATCTTGACTATTGTAAGCTTGACAGAATTAAGCCTTGGCAGTGGATATAAAAATTAGAAAGCAAACAAGCAAACAAATAAACAAACACAAAACCAAAAATGGAAGTCCAGAACTTTTATTTTGATACTATAGAAGAGCAGATTTTCCTGGCTCTCATCTAAGCTCAAACCAGGAGTGAGAAAGTTCAAAGGGAGAGATCAGTACAGGATGGCCTTGTTGACAAATACACATCCCTAGTGTCCATAAGTCCATTGGTGTTGCCATATGATTCTGTAAGTTAGGTTTATAGACTCTTTTCTGAGCCTCACTATCTCGTGGGTTGCTTGTAGTAACACTATGATTCATTTTAGGCCCCCCAGTTCCCCATTCATTTCCTTTATGTCATAAGGATCATCAGCATGCCTGTAGTTCCAAAGAGCAAGTTTTGCTGCAGCTTTTCAGCTCCATTATGTGTCCCTAGAGGTCTGTGCACTGCCATGCACCACAGCAGTAGCAGAGGGGTTACTGCTGTGCTTCATGACAGAGCAGTGCTCACTGGGAGACCAGACAAGGAGCTGCCATTTTCTACCTCACATACCTGTGAAGCAGCAAGCAGGAATTCAGATACAGCCACGCTTTGTGTCCTTCCACAGTTTCTTCTGCCCATTCAGAGGCTGGCTGTATGCCTCTCACTGTGCTAGCTCGGGTAGACTCAGAAGAGAAGTAAGATACGGCACTTGTCCAGAAAGATACTCAAATTAACTCACCAAAAAAACCCCAAACAAAACCAAGTAGCTTTTCTGTACACCAATGACTACCATGTTGAGAAGCAGATCGTGTAAATACTCCCATTCACAACAGTCTCAAAATACATGTTGAAGAAGAAACCTAGCCCAGGAAGTGAAAGACCTCTACAACAGAACTTCAACTATCTGAAGAGAGAGATAGTTAAAGGATGACACTAGAAAAATGAAACCTCTCAAACTCATGCATTGACAGATTCAATAGCGGAAAAATGGCCATTCTATCAAAATCAGCTCCCATCTTAACAACGATGGAGAGAGGGCCAGGGGATGAGCCCTGATTAGTTACTCAGTGCAAAGTCTTTAGCCATAGAAACATACATGCAGGCAACCCAGAGGTGATTCACAAGGCATATGTATGTCTTTATTTATTCAACATATGTAACAACAATGGTTAATGCCCCATGAATTGGGGAGAGAGTGTGAAGGGTAAATGGAGGGGATAGGAAAAAGGAGGGGCGAGAATTATGTAATTATATTTACTTGCATGGAGGTGGGGAGATGCATGATTGTTGAAGAGAGACTGATGTGTAAAAGACGGATAGAGCGACATTCTGCACGCACGCTCAAATTATGCACAAGCAGACCTTTTCCTTTGAGTTTCCTCTGAGCTGTGAAGCGAATGGATAGAGGAAGTCTCTTTCTAACAGATTTTAGGTCCGCGACAGTTCACAGCTACAGGAAGGTTTATCGGGACAGCCTGCTTCAGGGGGTCTGATGCCCTCCACAGCTCTTGCACATCTTTCTTCTTCTTGTTCCTTCAGCTTCCCAGCTGCAGCAGAATCTGGAAGAATAAATGCTGAGCACCAAAAGCTCCATTAGTGAAAACGACAGGACAGTTGGTGGCAGCTGACAATCTAGAAGAATGTCTTTCCCTAATTCTTACTTGAAATTGTATCTAACTTACTTTTGCCTTTCCCAAAGGGTAGTATCTATTCATCTCTTGTCCTTCTCACATCAACTATGGCAGCGCTGTGATGAGCGAACCTTTTCTTGATCATTATCCTAAAGATTAGGGAAGTCCCAGACTGAAGACAGTTCCTATAGCATGGTTGGGCATCTGTCGTTATCTACAGAATAAAATTCTGCCTTAATCCTGGTCTTCAGGTACATCTTTTCCTTTTTAAAGTCTCCTAGCTTAGCAACATGGTGTAGTGCCCTCAAAGGCAATGAATGAATTAGGGACCAATTATGTCATGGTTACTGAGTGAATGATTTGGGGTACATTATTTACCCGCAGCATGATGATATGGCAAATAAATAAGATTGTATCTAGCTGCTCTATCCCAGGTTTTGAGGACAGGATGTTTTGTTTAGCATTTGGTGATATGAGGAAGAGCTTATTTCAGGGTAAGAAACTAAGGAAGGAGGAAGCATCAGGACGATGCAAATGAAGATGTGAGGAGATGCTCTACAGAAGAACAACAGCAGTTTATGCTCACTGAAATACGACCTTCATCAGATTCTTCCCAGCAGGACCTTAGCTCATTGGAGTGATACAATAGCACAGTTAAAGTTTCTCCATTAAACATGGCTTAGTTTTAAAACTGTCTCACTGTGTAGCTCACACTGATCTGACACTCACCACCCCTCTGCTTCTGCCGCTCAAGTGCTGGGATTAAAGGCACTCTCCACAACTGCAAGAGTTCCCCCAAACCTTCAGGTCCTCACACACACCTGCTGTACCACACACACACCTGTTGGTACCCCCACACTTGCAGCTACCCTACACATACCTGAAGCACCATCCCCCCACACCTGCATGTACTCATACCATGCACCTCACAAAACACACACACACACACACACACACACACACACACACACACACACCTGGCTAAATATTTTCTTCTCTAAAGAGAATCTGAGTTCTCAAAATCTATACATAGATCCTATATTTTGACCCTGTGCTGGATTCATAATGTAAGAAATAACAATTCTTTAAAAAGATAATTGATAAGTCAGGGATGGTGGAACACATCTGTATTCTCAGAATTTGAGAGGTGATGGCAGAGGATCAGGAGGTAGGTACTTGAGAATCAGTCTCAAAAAACAACAACAAAAAAAAAAAAAAAAAAAAAAAGAAAAGAGAGAAGAAAAAAAGAAAGCCAAGAAGGTAATTTTCAAGTGCTTGCTTGCATTTTCTACAAGTCTTTTGATATTTTAAAGTATATATTTTATACCTCAGCGGTGAAATTATACCATATAGAACAGGAGCTATGCAGAGTACAGTAGTCATGGTGTGGAGGATTCTCCCATGTTGGTGAGTTTAGCACAGCAAAACCTTTTAAAATAACTTTGGTAATTTTTGGAGAAATATCATTATTTTAGAGTCTAGAGAAAATTCTTCATGGTGATAAATATCCCAGAGGGCTGACAGCAGAGTAGGATCAAAATATATTTAAAATAAAATACAGTAAAAGTAAGCTGGGCATGACCGCTCATCCTAACTGCAGTACTTGGGAAACAAATGTGAATTTTGCTGTGAATTTGAGAGGAAAGTTTCATATCAGCATAGGTCACAGTATGAGACCCTCGTCTCAAAGCTAAAGCAAAACAAAACAAATCAGATGCACTAAAACTAGAATTTGAGTTTTTCTCCTGAAATCTACAATCCCTCTATTATCTGAAAATTCCTGCCACGCATGGACTATGAGCTAGCTCTTCTTGTTTTAACTGTACTTTTCTTTACTAGAATGACTACAGGAAGCTGTCCATGCAGTGCAAGGATTTCGTTGTTGGTCTCCTGGACCTCTGCAGAAACACGGAGGAAGTGGAGGCCATCCTGAACGGGGATGCAGAGATTCGCCAGCCCGGGGACCTCGGCCGTCCAAATCTCAGCCGTTTAAAACTTGCTATTAAATATGAAGTAAAAAAAGTAAGGTCGGGCATGAGGCCCCTTTGTTACTTCAGTTTGTGTGCGTGGATATGCCTGGCTGGATAGAGCAGGGGTTTCTAACTGGCAGTTATATTTAGATGGGGTAACAAAGAAGCATCTAGTGAGGCATGGGACCCACAGGACTGGTCAGTCACTAAATCCTGGCCCTTGGACGTGGAATATCACAGTCAGTGCCACTTTGCTTGACTCAGGTAATAACAACAATAGAAACCCTAAGGCTTTGTCTGTATGAAGGAAACAAAGCCACAGTATTTCAGATTCCACCGTTTTTCTGGCAGTTGCCAGTTTCCAATTTGGACCAGCAATTTCAATTTCTTTTTTGATTTGAATCCTTTCAGGGTCTTTATAAAATACTTTTCAGATTCTTCTTTAGACAATAAACCCTACTCCTTTGACAACTTTCTTAGGACATGAAGATTTTTTTATTTTATTTATTTCATTTATTTATATGAGTGTGCGCACGCTCATGTGCGTGCTGGATGAAACCAGAGAGGGTGTTGGATTCTGGGGAGCTGCAGTTTCCGGTGCTTGAGTCAGATGGATACCGGAAACTGAACTCTGTTCTTTGAGTAACAAATGCATCTAAGCATAGAGCCATCTCTCCAGCCGTTAACAAGCTACTAAATATAGTTCTTGTTTATATCTAATATAAAAACATTATCTGTTTATAGTTATTATTCAGAATAGACCTGCTACCTCTCAACCTGCCAATTAACCACAGAAAGTAATTAACCATTACCGTTTCCTTCTACAACTTCTTTTTTTTGTTCATATTTTATTTAGATTTCAAATGTTTCCCCCTTTCCAGATCTCCCCTTTGGAACCTCTCCATTCCCTCTGCACTCCCCCTGCCACTATGGGGATATTGTCCAACCCACCCACCCATTCTCATCTCCCCCTCCTTGGCATTCTCCTATACTGGGGGATCTAACACCCTCAGGCCCAAGGGCCTCTCCTCCCCCTGATGGATAACAAGACCCTCCTCTGCCACATATGTGGCCAGCACCATGGGTCCCTCCATGTGTATTCTTTATCTGAGCCTCTCCTGTCAACAAACACACACTTCATTGCTTCTCTGGGCCTGCTGTATCATTCCTTCTGTTCATTTAATCAGTTTAGTGTGCAATGAAGATTGTTAAAAACTCTGGTCATTAAAGACACTGAGTATTTTTATATAGTGGACGTTTTAAAACTGCTTACTTGTTTTAAATGTGCAAAGAATCCTTGGGTGTGAAATTAATATGCTAGAATTTTACTTTATATATTACTTTTATTATAATTCAGAATAATTTGTAAATTTTCCTCCCCAAAAAAGATGCATCTAGTCTTCAGTTCCAACAGTGTGCAGAGAGAGGGATCCCTCATCCCCACACTGTGCAGAGGGGGCTCACCCCTCCTCTCCAGGTTACTCTCAGGCTCTGCCTTTGAACAGATGCTTTTGCTTTCTTTATCTTTGGGATGAACTGTCCTTAAGACTCTTCTGGATGGAGTTTTTTTGTTTTGTTTTTTTTGTTTTGTTTTTTAAAAAACATAATCTGATTTTTTTCTTATGAAAATTTATTTTAGATGTTTGCTTTTTTGTATGCAGACTAACATTAAACTCTCTTTTATAAAACATAATAAATATGAGAGAAGACACATTATTCAAATGAAATGTGTGAGAAGGAATTTTAGCAAGAAACTTAATTGAAAGATTTAAGATGATAACAGAGACTCCCAGTGGAGCTGGGTGGACAGAATTGACAGATGCAAACATTAATGTGATCCCTGTAGGAAGCACGTCACTCTGAGTAGTGAAGGGAAGATGTGATTTGTTTGGAAGCAGTGATTTGGGGCTGGAGAGATGGTTCAGCAGTTAAGAGCACACAGTTTTTAAAGAACAACCAAGTTCAAATGAACATGCGCCCAATTAAAAGCAAGTCTTTATAAACAATCTATATGTTCACATTTAAGCTCAGATGATCTTAATCTTGCTTTTTCCTACTGAAAAGAAAAAAAAATAAAATACACAAAAGCACATGTGTAAAATACTTATAAATCTTTTTATAATGTTAAAAATCCAAATATTTTCTGTTTTAAAAGACAGGCCACCAGCCATAGGGGAGAGGCCATCAACAAGAATATCTAATTATGTAGAAGAGATTTAGAACTGTTTGGTTTGCTACCTGTTAGATGTCTTGCTTGTTCCTCAATTCTAACCTCATTTCTCCTGGGAAAGCATAGAACGATTTGCCAGAGCTCCAGAGGATAATAATTTACTTTGTGTTGTTTTTAATCAAACCATTCTGTGTGTTGTCTCTCTCCTAGTTTGTGGCTCATCCAAACTGCCAGCAACAGCTCCTGTCCATATGGTATGAGAACCTCTCTGGTTTACGGCAGCAGACCATGGCAGTCAAGTTCCTCGTGGTCCTTGCTGTCGCCATTGGCTTGCCCTTTCTGGCTCTCATATACTGGTGTGCCCCTTGCAGCAAGGTATGTCTGAGAGGCCTGCAGTCTAAGTAGTTGAATTCTGTCCAGCAGTCAAAGATCTAGCTCCAAAATGAAAACCTGGTTTGAAGTACACAGGTTTAAATAATCTTTCTGTTTGTTTGAGAATTTCATACATGCATGTAGTTTATTTGAACAAGTCCAACCCCCATTCCTTCCCTGTATACACTGCTCTCCGCCCTCTTAACTTCATGTGCTATTTTAAAAACTCACAGTCATTTAGTGCTGCCAGCAAGTGCATGACTGTAGGCTGCCCACCAGAGCATGGGTAGCCTCTCAGCAACTGCCTCTGTCCCATTCTCAGCAACTATCACTTGCCAACCACTCCAGCCAGAGGTAGGACTTTGTGACATTTCCCCACTGACCACATGCTGAGGTTTTGTCTGTCTTGCTTTGAATAAGACTTGTGTAAGCAGCACAGCTACTTGGAGCTTGCTTGTGCAATAGCCTGGTCATGTCTAGAAGACCCTGTTTGGCTTCAGTCTTCTACCACCTCTGGCTCTTACAATCTCTCCTTCCTTTCATTCAGGATGACTCTCACGCCTTGGGAGGTGACAGTGCCTCATTAATGCCCTATTTAGGGCTAAGAACTCCACAGTGTCATATTCTTTTTAATATTTCTAAAAATAATGCTTACTTCCAATGAGAGACAGAAAAAAAATCCTGAAAATTCACCTGAAACAGAATACTGTCACTATTTATGTGTGAACTAAAATGTCAGTCTATTATTTTTCCTCTATGCATATAGATACACACAATTTCATGCATTTTAAAAAGTCTTAGTTTTATTGAATACATCTATCAAAGGCTTCCTCAAATTTGGTCATTATTCCTTTGTCTCTTCTGCAATAGTATTCGAGATAAGAGATATATTTTGTATGCATATTACCTTGTCTCTTAGTTATGTTTCACAGCTGTGAAGAGACATCATGACCAAGGCAAGTCTTATAAAGGACAACATATATTTGGAGCTGGCTTACAGGTTCAGAGGTTCAGTTCATTATCATCAAGGCAGGGGCATGGCAGAGTCTAGGCAGGCATGGTGCAGGAGGAGCTGAGAGTTCTACATCTTCATCTGAAAGGTCTCTAGAAGACTGGCATCCAGGCAGCTAGGATGAGGGTCTTAGAGCCCACACCCACAGTGACACACCTACCCCCACAGTGACACACCTACTCCAGCAAGGCCATACCTCCTAATAGTACCACTCTCTGGCCAAACATAGTCAACCCACCCTAAGCTTGTTCAAAATCATGAATCTGTGGGGGCCATACCTAGTCATAATATAATGCAAAATACATCTAATCCAACTTCAAAAGTCTCCATTGTCTATAGCAGATTCAATAATGCTAAAAGTCTAAAGTTCAAAATCTCTTCTGAGATACGTGGAGTCTCTTAACTGTAATCCTGCATAAAGTAAAAAATACTGGACCCAAGTAAGACAGAAAACCAGCTGGGAAAATGCCAAACTCCACATCTCCATGTCTGAGGTCAAAGCACTCTTCAGATCTCCAACTCCTTTCTTCCTTGTTGACTGCTGTTGGCATTCAACAGCATCAAACTTCTTTCTCCTGAGCTAGTTCTAGTCCCTTTTAGCAGCTTTCATTGACAAATATCCCACGGCTCTGAGATCTCTAACATCTTGGGGTATCCAAGGCAACTTCAACATTATAGCTTCTTATTCCACTGTCTGGGATCCACACATGATCTTCTGGGCTCCTCCAAAGGGCTTGGGAAACTTCTCCAGCTCTGCCCTTTGTAGCACTCTAGACTCTGGTTGATTCTATTCCATTGCTGCTGGTGTTCCTGGTGGTCATCCCATGGTACTGTCATCTCTAATACACTAGGGTTTCTCATTGCAACTAGGCTTCACCAATAGCCTCTTGTAGGCTCTGTTTGCAGTGCCAAGCCTCAATTTCTTCTCATGACCCCTTGAATTCTGGCCAATCAACTGCAACTGAGGCTGCACCTTCACCAATGGCATTCCATGGCCTCTCACAGTGCCAAGCTTCAGCTCCTCTTCATGCTTTCAAAACTTGTAACACCTGGGTAATTCTTACATACTACCAAGTACAACTGCATCACGAGGTACAACCTTGGCTATCTGAAACATAGCTTCTTTGTGCCCTCAGAAAATACTTCCCAGAAGATTTCACCTCATTAATGCTGATCTCTTCTTTATCACTGATAATTTCTTAGCTCCAACTAACCAGCATCAATTTTCCAGTAGTCCATGACAGCATCCAGGCAGGAGATGAGAGTTCTACATCTTCATCTGAAGGCCTTTAGGAGAGAACTGGCTTCCAAGCAGCTGGGATGAGGGTCTTAGAGCCCATGCCCACAGTGATACACTTCTTCCTACAAGACCACACCTACTAATAGTGCCACACCTACTAATAGTGCCACTGACTTATTCAAGCTACCACTCCTGTGTGGTCAGAGAACACTAATAGAAATACTACTGTAAGGCTTGTTTCGGTAAAAAATGTCTACATCAAAAAGAAGTGCACTGGAGATAAGCAGCAGTGGCTACCTGCTTTTTAAGTATAATCTATGTGTCCAGGTTTTGGTGGAAGCCAGGCCTTGCTTTTCTGGTGAAAGTTCAAACAGAATAAAGAATTATTTTTCAGGACTGAGTGTTGAGTTTGGGGCCTTCGCCATGCTAGGTAAGCACTCTATCATTGACTATCATCAGTTTTAATTCTTTTAAAACTGTTTGTTTTGAGACAGGGTCTCACTAAGTTGCCTATTCATGCCTTGAACTTGTAATCCTCCAGTGAGACTTCTATGTAGCTGGGCCTACAGGTCTGCTATGCTAGGCATGAAGGATCCTGATCTATCATTCTGTTAAACAGGAATATGAATTCGGAAGCTACATTGCTAACAATCTTTTCTTCATGTTTTTGAAGCCACCTTTCTAGTTCTGTGTAAATCTCAAGTCTGACAGGCTTACTGAAATAATTCACAGATAAACACCTTCTGGTCCATCTATTTTTGTGTGCTGGCTAGACATATCAGGCAGTGACTGCAGTTCCTAGACACAAGTGGGACTCATTTTAGGTATTTGTTATGTGGGGGACAACATACGTCAGCATTTCCAG
Source organism: Rhynchomys soricoides (assembly GCA_019843965.1). Taxonomy (NCBI): domain Eukaryota; kingdom Metazoa; phylum Chordata; class Mammalia; order Rodentia; family Muridae; genus Rhynchomys; species Rhynchomys soricoides. The sequence continues at coordinate 4,902,634 of JADRCH010000030.1, forward strand.
CATGGTGTCTTGTGACCCAGAGACACTGTAGCCATTTCAGTCACTGGAGGTCTTTGTGCTGACTCATGCTAGGTTGCTGACACAAGGACTCTTAAGCAGCAGCTACTTCCTTACTACATACAGTGAGGACATTAGGAACTACTGGAAACATGTCCCCAAGAGAATAAAATCTACCACCATGGAATTTCCCCCTTATAATACATGAGACCAAAACTTGACCATATATAAAGTATACATTGATGACACTAACAATAAAAGATCTATTAGAAATTATATTTATAGTGCAATTTGTCTTATATAACGTTGCTTTCCAGTCCAATTAAATTCATAAAAACATTTATCTTTACTCTCTGTGGTGAGTGCATTGTGTGTGTACACATCAGTGTGCATTAGCATACATGTGCATGTGCTGGTGTGTGTGGTGTGTGTATATGCATGAATGTATATGTGCATGTGTTGGTGTGTATGTGCGCACATGTGTGTATATTGGTGCATGTGGGGTTTGTGGTGTATGGTATGTGTGTATGTGTGCACATGTGTGTATATGTGTGCTGTGTGGTGTATGGTGTGTGTATATGAATGTGTGTGCATGAGTGTGTATGTATGTGTGGTGTGTGTATGTGTGTGGTGTTTGGTGCATGGTGTGTGGTATTGGTATGTGTGGGTATATGCGTCTGTGTTCACGAGTGTGTGTGTGTGTTATAGAACATGTGTGGAGATCAGAGGGAAGCTTCATGGAGTTCATTCTTTCTGTCTACATTTCTGTGCATATCCTGAATTGTACTCAGGCTGTCATGTTTGAGAAACAAGAACCCAAGGACCTAAGAACCTTCACCTGCTCAGCCGTCTTGTTGGCACTGCTCCCATTTTTCACAGAAATGACAAATTCTTTTTTAATTTAAATTTTTTGCTTGAGAGTTTTACATATTCATCATCTTATATAATGAATATGTCTTGTCGATTTTACCCCATGCTTCTTCCTACCTTCATATATTTGAAAGCTCTGCGTTGTTCTATGTTTAAAACTCCTCTGGTTTTTTATAGTAGTATTACTAAGAAATAATTCCCAAATGCCTATCATAGCCTGATAGCAGCTAGAGGCCTTCAGAAGAGTAAACTGTTGCGATGACCTCCAATTCTACAGCTAAGAAAACTTGAGCATAGAAAGGCTAAGAAATCTGTCCATACTTGCAGTTGATAATAGGTAGGTCTGGGGTTCAACGTTTAGGAAATATTGTTTGCAGCCAGCTGCCGAATTCTCATACTATTTTTGACATCCATTTTCTCTCTCTTTGGAGTTAAGGTTTCTTGCCTGCATGTGTTCTAACCACCTCTTTTGGACACGGGCTGCCCCTGCATCTGCAGCCCCTTGTGTTCCTGCTTCTGTTTTTCAAGACTTCAGGAGGTGGAGTGGAGTGTCTGGGTCATCTTCATTCTCATTCTGTGGCCATGCAACTGTGACAGCCTTTCTAAAGTGAATACTGGTCTTTTCGTGGGAGCAGTGGGCAGAAATCATGCTTCCTCCATATGCTTTTGCTCGGGCCATTTGTGGCTTGCCCCAGATTTACACATTTCTCACATTTAAACTGAATCTTAACTATCTGATTCCTGTCACCATTTCTTCTGCTATGGTTACGGTTCTTTCCGACATTCGTTTTCAACCCTAATTTATCAGCACTGAGGCAAACAGCCAGTTTAAATGGGCATTATCAAAGTATTTTCCTCGTATATAAAATCTGTCTTGTTGATTATTATTTATCTTTAGAATCACAGTGATAAGTCTGTAATTTTCTCATTTGCAGTGAATTAAACATCATTACTGGGCCATAGAACTGATTTATTTTAATAATGATATCTTTGGCTAAATTGATGCTTTTATATAAAATACTTTAGATTTTCTTATATAGCCACAAAAATATACACAAAATTTTGGGAATGTATATATCTTCACAAATCTTGCTTGTCCTCAAGTTGCTCATAGATAAAAAAAAAAAAACTAAGAGTGGAATTAATAATGCTTAAAGAGGAGCACTTTGTTTCTTTCAAAAAAAAATATTTTTATGTGCATTGGTGTTCTGCTGGCATGCCTGTGTGAGGGGGATCTTGGAGTTACAGACAGCTGTGAGCTTCCGTGTGGGTGTTGGGAATTGAACCAGGGTCCTCTGGAAGAGCAGCCACATCTGCTGAGCCTGGAGAAGTGCTTCTTTTAAATTATCTTAAATACACATTTTTTTTGTTGTTGTTAAAGTGTGTTTTTAGCTGAAGCACAATTATGTTAATTTCCCCCATCCCTTTCTCTTTCCAACCCATCCCAACACTCTTCCTCAGTCTCTCCAATGAGCACACATCTCTCAAATTGGCAGCTTATTTCTCTTTGTTTACTATTGTGAGAAACACTTATATGGATGTATGGCTGGATGTGCATGTGCAAATATGTAGAAATCCAACCTACCAAGTCCATTTCGGTGACAGTGGTGTTTGTATGGTTTCAGGACTGACAGCTGTGCATTTGGACAGACAATAAGGGCCTCATCCCTGAGAGAGGCTAATTCTTCCAGCAGTAAATAGTAGTCTGTAGTTCTTTGTCAAAAGCTATTGTTTTATGTAAGCTGCCAAAGGAGGGAAGCAATGAAAGCAGTCAACTTATAAAAACTCATAATTTTTCTAGATACCACCAACAAATACACACTGAGAAAGAGAACATGGGCAAACTCTCATTAATAACATCATCAAAGACCAGAAAACATCTAAGAATAAATCTACCTAATGAGGTGAATGGTTTTTATAGTTAAAACGTCAAACCCCTAAAGAAAGATTGAGAAAGACCTTAGAAAATGGAAACATATCACATATTCATAGATTACTAAATATTGTGAAAACGACTATCCTAGAAAAACACATTTATAGACTCAATGTAATCTCAATCAGAATACCATAACCTTTTCAACAGATAATTTTCAAAGGCTTAAAATTCATAAACATTAAAAAATCCTAGCTAGCCACAGTAATTCTGAGAAAAACAAACAAACCTGGGAAGATTGCTATTCTAGACTTCAACTCTATTATAGAACTAGAGTTTTAAAAACCATCTGCCACTGATACAGAAACAGACATGTAGAGAAGTGGAAGAGAGGGGAAACCCAAACATGAATACTTATAACCACACTCATCTGATATTTGACAAAGAGGCAAAAGCAGGCACTGGAGAAAAGACAGCATCTTCAACACATGGTGCTTAGGAAACTGGATGTTCCCATGCAGAAGAATAAGATTAGGCATTGGTCTATCATGCATTACACAAAAATTAGCTTCAAGCGGATCAAAGACCTCATTTTGAAATGTGAAGCACTAAAACTACTAGAAGAAAACATAGATGACACTCTGTAAGCAATAGGTGTAAGAAGGGACTTTCTGATCAGGACTCCGTTAGACAAGGACTTAAGGCCGACAATGAGGACCTCATAAAACAAAAAAGACATAACCAAGGATTAACATCCAGAATATACAAAGGACTCAGTAAACAATAATTAAGGAAACAAGTGTGTAACATACAGACTGAGCAGGTTGTATTTATGTATATAAATATATAGAACTGTTAATAAAAAGACATAAATTTGAAAGAGCACTACAGGGCATAAGGAAGTTTTGGAAGGAGGAAAATCAGAGAGAAATGATTTATTATAACCTCAAAAATCTTTTAAACATATTTTAAATGGACTAGGCATATAAACAAAAGGTTTTCTATAGAAGAAATGGCTAATGGCCTCAAAAAGTGTCTATCACCCTTATAAATTAGGAAAACAAAAATTTAACAACTTTGAGATTTCATCTTGCCTTAGTCAAAATGACTAAGCACGATAAAATAACTTGTTACAAACACTAATGATGTAGAGAAAGAGGAGCCCTTGTTCTCTGTTGATGAGGATGAAGATTGGTGCAGCCTTCTGGAAATCCATATGGAAAGCTCTCACGGCACTAAAAGTAATATACCAGATGACCTAGCTTGGCATACCACTCCCTGGCATTTGCCCAAAGGACTCAATATCTTATGCCACTGACACTTGTTCAGCAATGTACATAGCCACCCTATTCACAATAGCCAGGAAATAGAAACAATATAAATGTCCCTGAACAGAGAAAGTCACAGGACAAATTACACTAAAGATTTGATGAAGCCTTAGTATATACACAACATATAGGAAATTATGCCACTATGCCACTTGGCTGACAATATTCCCCACAAGAACCATACACTAAGAAAAACCCAAGTAACCAAGCATAAGAAACTACCTTTTGAATGGTCAGACAAGGTAGTCCTAGTAACTCCCTAAATAGTATAGATTAGAGATGTAGCCATTGATTTCCTCTCAGGGGTGGAAGGTGGCTCCTATCACTGAAGATATCCCATAATTGAAACATAAAACTTAAATGATTCAAGCTCTGGATCTGACTTGAAAATCCTCTTTCCTATGGTCTAGTTTCCATGGTACCAGAAAGTATTATGTAAACTGCCAAGGGAGGGAAGCAATTAAGGTAGTCCTACTGAGACAAAATACCTGTGAACCACGACAACTGCCAGCAAGGCAAGACATTCATAAAGATGCAATAATTGGCACACACATGTTGATGGTAACCAACAGCTCTCTAATTGGATTTGAGGCCCACTCAGGAGGAGGGAAATTAGCCTTGTATTAGAAACCTGGCCAACTTTCTAGGGCTAGTGAGGTCATGAAATTTAGAAAAGAACACTACCCCCTTTTTATTAGATAACCATGATTCCTTACTGCATTCTAAATATGTTCTTTATATCTACACATAAGTGTAGCTACTATCCCTCATGAAAGAAGTCTTTCTTTACAGCAAATGGAGATCATCACAGAAAACCACTACTAGACACACCATAGAAATCAAGAGATCAATCACGGGACTCTCAGGCTTAACAGTTACATCTACATCACAGTGCATCCATGACTCAGGGAATTCATCGAAGACCGGCAGAAAAATTATAAAACTCACAATACCAGAATGTCTACTGTGAAACAGTCTCTCCTAAAAATGGCTGAATAAACAAGAAAACAAGAACATTGACAAAGAACTATGGGCTACTCTTGCTGGTATTGGTTGTTTCTAAAAGTTTTCTGATGGAATTTTAAAATCTCTTATGCATAATATCATATCATCTGCAAAAGGGGATACTTTGACCTTTTGCTTTTCTATTTCTATCCCATTAGTTTTCTTCTCTTACATTATTACTCTAGCTAGTACTTCAAGAACAACATTGAAAGGAAGTAAGAATAGTGGGCAGGCCTGTCTCATTCCCTACTTTAATAGTATTGCATCAAGGTTTCTCCATTCAGGATAATGTTGGGTTCGTGTTTATCACACATACCTTTATTGTATATCACACATACCTATTTTGTATATTGTTTATCACACATATCAATATTGTATAGAGGTGTGTTCTCTCCAGTCCTATTCTCTCTAAGACTTTTATCATGAAATCATGCTTGATTTGGTGAAAGGCCTTTTCTACATCTACTGAAAGGATTATGTGATTTTTTTTCTTTAAACCCATTTATATGATTTGTTATTATTTATTTACTTAGGTATGTTGAACCAAACATGTAGTTTTGGAATATGACCAGTTTGATTGAAATTTGTGATGTTCTTGATATTTGCCTGTATTTACATGTATTTTATTGAGGATTTTTGACTTTGTGTTCATCAGTGATATTGGCCTGTTTTATTTTTGTGTTAGTTGTATCTTTAATTGGTTTGGGTACTAAGTTTAGAAGTGACCCTTATGTTCTATTTTGGAGAGGGGGCTCTAAGAAGAATTCCTCATAGCTTTGTAGTCTGGTAGAATTCTGCTATGAATACATCTGGAACATTTAGTTGGAAGACTTATGACAGTTTCAGTTTCCTCCTGTATCTGCTTAGCTTGTTCAATTCTTCCTGGTTTAATTTTGATAGTTGGATAAATCAAGAAAATAATCCATTTAAAAAATATTTTCCACCTTAGTAGAGTACAGGTTTTTAAAGTATTACCTTAAAATATTTTGTATTTCTTTGGTGTATGTTATAATGTTTCTCTCTTTTTTTCTGATTCTGATAATTTGGGTCCTCTCTTTCTTTCTTTTGGTTAGTGGGGCCAAGGGTCTGTCAATTTTGTTTATTTTCCCCAAGAACTAGCTCTTAGATCCAATGACTCTTTGTATTGTTTTCTTTATTTCCATTTCATTAATTTCTGCTTTAGTAGTAGGAGAACATGGTCAAAAAAATTAGAGCAGCATAATAAAAATCATTGTTCTGTTACAAATCATGTAAATATGTATGACTATTTTAGGAGAGTGTTGAAATATGCAGATGTTTGTGTGTGTGTGTGTGTGTGTGTGTGTGTGTGTGTGTGAGAGAGAGAGAGAGAGAGAGAGAGAGAGAGAGAGAGAGAGAACAGAGCTAAAATTTTTCTGTTGATGTGTGTTCAGATGGGGAAGATATTGCGAGGACCTTTCATGAAGTTTGTAGCACACGCAGCCTCCTTCACCATTTTCCTGGGGCTGCTCGTCATGAATGCAGCAGACAGATTTGAAGGCACCAAGCTCCTCCCAAATGAAACCAGCACAGATAATGCAAGACAGCTGTTCAGGATGAAAACATCTTGTTTCTCATGGATGGAGATGCTCATTATATCCTGGGTAATAGGTAAAGACTGATTTTCTGTCTTGTTCCTTTTTTCAGCCTTAGCAATTGGACTGAATCATGCTGATTGTTGCACATGATCAGTTATACAAATGCATGCAGCAGGAAACAGTGTTCCATGCACTGTGGCTTTCTTTGTGATCTTACACAGTTGCTATGGTGGCCTTATTACTAGACACAGTCTCTTCATGTGCCATGTGATAATTGCATTCCCACCTCATCTCCCAAAAGGAAGAAAACCAGCAGGATACTGTTAGTCAAACCTATCATCAATAAACAGAACCTCTCGTGTGTGATTTGAGAGAGCTTCGATTTCAAGCTTGAAAACAACCATGTTTATTTCATGTTGAGATTTAAGAGAAACTAAAGCTAATAGCCACTCATTTTTATTGAAAATTTATTATGTTCAAAGTCGTTGACATACATCAAACCACAGTTTCTCTGTACCTCAGATTTCCAATCTGTTATATATAATAATATCTATTTTAATTGAATTATCTGAGCATTAAATAGCTCACTTTCTTGGGTGGCTTGTGAAAGAGGAGCAATTCAGTATGAAGCATGACAAGATTTGATTTGGTTTTAGAGTCCACTTACACCTGTGGATTGTCACAAATTACAAAGCATGTGAGAAAGATGTCTCATGAATATTTATAAGTAAATGCATTCAACAGCTATTGAGTATCTGGGCAATAAGGACACTGAGTTGAATGGATGTAGCCTTTCCATTCAAGGAAGTAATCTGAGTAGCAAATCAATAAGTCAATAATAAAATCTCAATAGCAGAAAATGCTACAGTTGGGGAACTTTAAAGATGCTACCCAAGTACAGTTTAGACATTTAATTCTGAGTGAGGTAGGATGCAGAATGAGCAGGAAATCCTTCCTAAATGCCAATGGCATCTTTAAGTTAAGACTTTGGGGAAAAACAAATGCTAACCAAACCAAGCATTTAAAGAACAAGGACGCAGAAGGCATGAGAGCGTTAGGTGTTGAGATGTGACACTATGACAAGGCTGGACCACTCGGGATGTTACGATTCTGTCCTAGCTGGGGTCAGGGTGCTTCATGGATGTGGGTGACAGACGTAGGTAGTTAAATGATCAGAGGGTGATTTCCAGTGGTCAGTGATGGGTTCAGAGCACATTTCAGAAATGTTTGTATAGTTTTGAGGTAGTGGGAGGCCTGAAGGATGGGTGAACCCAGAGGCTGAGCCCAATTGGAGGAACAAAATCTGAGTTCAGCACGGATGGCAGCGGACCTGAGAATGGCTTAAAGGTTCAACTGTGAATATCTTGGTAAATGTTACGGGTCTAGGGGGTAGGGGGTTGTAGAAGGTGGTTACTCTCCTCTAAAGGGGAGAATAGAGAGGCCGTGTTTAGAATGGGGAGCATGAAAAACTGCTTCTTAAATTTCTGATTAACTTTGAAATGCCCTAGCATTTCCAGAGATATATGTCAACTAAATCATAGGAAGTCTGGCTCCTGGAAGAAGTCTGGCCATAGACAAATTTGCAGAAATTCTTCAATCTCACATGACTCTTAAGGCCTTGACTGCATGAAATTCCCTTAGCAGAACTATGTAGAGCATAAAGAGAAGACTCAAGATGTCTTTATACAGAATCACCAGTAGTCCATAAAGTCTACTCCATCAGCTGTACGTCTGAGTCCCCAAGGGAAATAGCTGCAGTCAATTTCATGTGACTTCTAGGACATCCATGTCTTCTTGGCTTCTGCATATTGGAGCCCAATGGATGGTCAATTGAAATATTAGGAAGTAGTATGACAATTACAACACGATTATTATTAACTCTGTGAGGTAATTCAATAGCTACTAAATGATTCAACACCGTTAAACCTCTTCATTTCATAGACATGTTTCCTGGAAAAACAGTTTTGCTCTAGTTTTTACTAAAGTATTGGTTAATCTTGGATACACTACAAGATTTTGACTTTTCTTTAACTTTTTCTTTTCTAGTTTAATTCACAAAACTGGAAGAGATATCTCTCATCTCTGTTGTATGACTTGAGAGTAAATACTATTACACTGCCTTTACCTTATTACACTAGGAGCTGGCTTTTTAGTATATAAGTTCAAGTGAGGTATAAAGTACAGAGATCAGCACATAGTGCAATCTCAGTTCATCTCAGATAATTACATATAACTACAAATAATGATTATTAAAATTTTATGGAGTATTATCTGTTTTTCTTCATAGAGTGAGCATTTCCTATTAGAAAAGAGATGTCTTCTTAAGTACTAGATATAATTTTAAAAAGAAAAATTTTATTGAGAGAATTAGAGATAATGAATGTTCATTTCATCTGTATCAAAATTCATTCTTCCCATAATTTGATATTTTTAGTGTAGACTTATTTTTCTCTAAAAAATCAAAGCTTAGAATATTAAATTAAGCTTTAATGTTATGAAGGAGAGCATTTTCCATGGAAGAACTGCCCTGCCAAATTGTTTTACACAAAAATAAAACAGCCAGCCATGCACATATATACATGAGGCTCCTCGCTCAGTTTCTGGCACTACTGTTTATTTTCTTGTGTTTTCTTCTTGGAAGAAAGTCACAGAGACTTCTACGGATAGTAAGAAGAAATTGCTTATGTAGCTCACAGACTGGATGTGTTACATTGGTTGGTGAAAAAAATACTCATTTCTATTTTAAAAGAAAGCAAATGTATGTGATTTTCATTTGATGAAAATTTGAAAAGACAAATAGTAGAACTGATATTCCAAGAGATTTGTGGCAAGGCGGAATAACTGCACACTCATGTTGATATAAAATCCAGCAGGAACACGAGGCAGGGAGCATGCTTGGGAGTGCTTAATGTTCAGAAGTTCAAAGGTCGTTTGTTTGTCTGGCACAGTGAGCTGCTGGGAAAGCACGAACAATCCTAAGAGGCCACAGTCAGAACTGCCACTGACAATGGAGGGTGCTTGCCTGTTACAGCAACTGTAGAGTGAGGACAGTGAATAACCTCACAGGGGTGATCCTCTGAAGATTAGCAAACTATAGTGAGTGACCCCACAGTGTGTTCCTTGGAGGATTTGAGGGGGGTTACTTTTCATCACTGAAAGTAATAGAAAGAAGGGTGCACAATATTGTTACTTGAACTTTATTCCATTAGTGGGGAGGCTTTTTTAGAGAGAAAGAAAGATGAACTATAGCTGGAAGGAGGGGCAAGCAGGATACATTGAAGCCCAAACGCCTTAGTTTCACAGCTAAACACGGTTCTGCTCGAGAAGAGCACACAAGTTGGTTGCTCTTTAGAGAAATTTGAATGTAGAAGGAGCTGACACACTGTACTGCTCTAGAGAGCAGAAATAGAGCCAGCACATTCTCTTTTAAGAGGTAGTCCTCACAATCTGGCAGCAGAGCAAGCCTCCCTCAGAAGTAGTAAGTCACCCAGTGCTGTGTAAGCAGGGTGGTCCCTATGGAGAACTCTGGCATAGAGGAGACGCCCGACTAAGTGTGGGCAGTTACAGAGGTTCTTAAGCCCAGGGATGGGGATGGCAGAGAGGGAAGCAGAAAAGCATACTTCCTTTAGGCTGGATACCGCTGAATGTTAGCTGTAGTTTGTCAGCTGCAGCAAGATACCATTTATACCATAAAAAAGACGGAGGAAAGAGCTGAGGAGAAAGGAATGGTTTAAAAATGGTGGATTGGATGAGCTTGATGGAGGTCCCCTTGGTCCCTGTGTCTCACCAGACTATGTGATTGCTGATTTTCCAGGAGTCCCTGTGCATTCTTCTGAATCATTGTAGTCTCTGTTGAGGTTGGGAGACACCTGGGGATCACACCAAGAACTTAGATGGCTTCAGGTCTTTCCATCCTGATCACTGTTTGGGTGTGACTATGAGTCTTGCATTTCCCCTTACAAATTTGTGGGCGTTCATAGAAGACAATGCTAATGCTCCCTTAACCTGGAATTACCTCATACAGCCGTGAAATTGTCTGCCCGTAAGACCACATTCTCTCAATCTTTGTGCTACACTGAGAAAAGCCCATGATGTGTTCTTGGGAAGCAGAGGCCATGGCATTTTCCTCATCTCCACGGGGCTCCTCGGGCACTGGATTGGCATGTTCTGTGATAGACAAGTGGTGATTGTGAGAACTGGGGCAGGGGTTGCTGAAGGTTAGGAGCATCCTCTGCCTCAGTCAGGTTACGGAGTTACCTGGGAGACAAGGGTGATTTGTATTTCCCCACCGGGCTCTAAGAGGAGATGGGGTGACCAACAAGAAGGCATTTTTAGCTTCTTTTTAATCAAGTAATATTCTTCAAGTTAAGAAATGGGATATGTGAATATTATGGGTAAATCAAAGAAGGAAGGACAAAAAGTGTTTGTCATAGTTTCTTCACAAATGCCAGGTCTGCACACTGCATTTTACACGTGCTATTTTATTTGTACATTGTCTCTCAAAGCAGGTAAATTTGCATCCTCATTTTGTGAGCTGCATTCTACAAAGGGTAAACACTGTGCCAATGACTCTGCAGCCAGTTCTTGGAGAAGCAAAATCTCACAACCAATGCTCCTAAACACTGCATTAAATGTTTGGAAAATCATGAAGATTTATTAGTAATTGCATCAAAGAAGGCAACTCCTATTAGTCCACGGATACTAATTGCTACTGTAATTTCCTTTAGTCTTTCTTTCTTTCTTTCTTTCTTTTTTTCTTTCTTTCTTTTTTAGCGAGACAGGGTTTCTCTGTGTAGCCCAGGCTGTCCTGAAACTCACTCTGTAGACCAGGCTGGCCTCAAACTCAGAAATCTGCCTGCCTCTGCCTCCTGAGTGCTAGGATTAAAGGCACGCGCCAACACTACCCGGCTCCTTTAGTCTTTCAAGGTGGTCATTTAAAATTTGTTTACAGACTGTATGACATTTACATTTTTAAATTTAAGTTTGTGGTATGGGTTCTGGTCCCCCAAGATGCACATAGAAATACTTAATAACCAATATTTATATAGAAAAAAGTGTAATTTTATTAAGGAGAATTTTTTTCTGAGGAAAAAGATGTGGGGGGTGTCAGAGGGCAAGGGCTGCCAACCGGGTGTGTATGAGGCCCTGAGGGCTGGAGAAGGCCGAAAGCGTCTTTGGTTAGATGTGTCCAAACTTTCCTTCACACAAAGGGAAATACCACAAGGTCATTAATATTTGAACCAAAGTCCCCATCAGAGGAGTTTTACGTGTTCCTCTGGCTGTCTGGGAGTGGCACACAGTAGGAAAAGAGGAAGTGGTTTTCAGGAGGCAGTAGCTAAGGCTCATGGTCAACAAAGTTTCTGTATTTAGAGGTTAGTTGCTATTCCTGTGACCTGTAACTCATGGTAATTTATGTGATGTCATATCCAGTGTCTGCATAACTTCATTGTAAAAGTGTAAGCATGTTCATTTTGAGTATGCGGGTATGTTGTGTTTGTAAGATGTTTGTGTATGTAAGATGTTCATAATGAACATCTTAGGTATTTTCTCCATTGATAGAAATAAAAGACCAATTCAGTACATTTCACTTGAGATTCATGATCAATATCACTTGACTGCTTTCTAGTAGCTCGGTGATATTGTTGGATTGCGGTTTCTGGAGGTGGGGAAGGAAGCCTGGAGGAAGTTTTTCAGGGCTGTGAATAGCTGGTGACTTTTCCAGTTGTTTTTCTTCATGGAAGAGCTAACATTAGAATGAATTTGACCTATTATATTAACCCTTTACTAATGCAGGCATGATATGGGCTGAATGCAAAGAAATCTGGACTCAAGGCCCCAAAGAATACTTATTTGAGTTGTGGAATATGCTTGACTTTGGGATGCTGGCAATCTTTGCAGCATCATTCATTGCAAGATTTATGGCGTTCTGGCATGCATCCAAAGCTCAGAGCATCATCGATGCAAATGACACTTTAAAGGACTTGACAAAAGTCACACTGGGTGACAATGTCAAATACTACAATCTGGGTGAGTTTATAATACTGATTAAACTAGTGAAGATCAACTATTTTCTTGTGAACGAAACATCTTTGAAGTCTCCAGGAGGGTTCTCAGTAAATAGTAATGGCACTGTTTCCAACCATACACTGAATAAGTTGAGGGATAAGACAAACACATGAATATGGAGTTGAGTCCTAGTCATAATTCCTAAACCCGATAAAAGGGTAGGTGTCGTAAGTTTGAGCCAGACAGATCGCCTAGGCTGAGGGGTGGTATAGCGATTACAGTAAGTGGTTCATCTTCAGGGATGCTTCTGTGGGGACCAGAGAAGTCCCATGAGACTAAAGATGATGATGCCAGTCCCATGATTAAAGCAGACTTTGTTATCATCCCAGATTAACAAACAAGGTGAGTTATTTCTCACCCCAGGAGAAAAGTGACTAAGGAATGGAAATAAGGTTCAATATTTTCCAAAGGAAAATCATCCTTCCCTTAGAAACTTGGCTTGGGGAAAATATAGTACTTTTGAATATTTATTGAAACTCTCTAGTAAGAAATCTATTAACACTCAACTGGCACCTTTGTGGGTTTAATGTCGATATCACTAAAGCTTCCTTATTATGAATTCTTAGTATTTACTTCAATTCTAAGTTTGTATTTAAAGAGTTTCAAAATTATACTCAAAAATATCTATTTATAGGAAGTACTCCGAACACTATAAAAAGAAATCATATTTGTAAGTTATGTGTCATTCTTTCCTAATTCCAATTCTCTGAAAATAAGGAAACACAAATTTTTAATTATATTTTCCTGCTTCTTACACAGTGCTGCATTTTTCTTCATAATGGTCTCTTAAGTGGGTTTTGATGGCTTGATGTAATAATGCCAGAAGAAATTGTTAATGAATTATAGAAAAATTTGTGGCAAAAATAGACTTATTTTACTGACCAATAAAAAGTATTTCCAGTAAGTTTAAATAACAAGAATGATAAACCTCAAATGACATTGTTTTGTAGTTCAAGATGATGAATGCTCCAACTTAGTAAGCGCCAGATGTTGTCAAGCACTGTCTGTATGTAAATGTATTGAATTTTGAAGGCATATGAGAGCCACAGAAGCAGAAACACCTAATCATTGGAGAGGGAGAAATGGACCTCAGGAGTAATTTGTATAAGTTCTTTCAGTTGTTGCTATCAATAGAATCAATAGAATCAGTTGCTCAACTGGTCTCCAGGATTACACCATACTGAAAATTCATACAAACCACCCCAATCAAGTCAGAATATACTACAGACACTTGAGAAGTTCTTCAGAGCACAAACTTTCACTTGGGAAATGTGATTATACATTTATTTTCTCAGAAAAGAATTTACCTAAATAAATAATCCATGGGAATTTACCATAATCTTTGTCTTTGATTGTTTTTTCCTCTAGCCAGGATAAAGTGGGACCCTACTGATCCTCAGATCATCTCTGAAGGTCTTTATGCAATTGCTGTGGTTTTAAGCTTCTCCAGAATAGCTTACATTTTACCAGCAAATGAAAGCTTTGGACCACTGCAGATTTCACTTGGAAGAACAGTGAAAGATATCTTCAAATTCATGGTCATATTCATCATGGTGTTTGTAGCTTTTATGATTGGAATGTTCAACCTCTACTCCTACTACATTGGTGCAAAACAGAATGAAGCCTTCACAACGTATGTGGTGCTAGGTGTCCTGATGTTAGAGGCTGCAGATTAGAAAATTTGCAGGGGATTTGACCAATCACATTTATAATTTCAGGTCTATGTTTTGATGCAGTCTTCCTCTCCCCATGTGCATCAGCAAGAGGAGGAGATTTTAAAGTAGACCACAAGAAGGCTAGCATATAGGAACCTCCCCAATAGAAAATAACGATAATGTTTTAGAGTCAGATTAGATGGCAAATACCTCCCACTTAAGCTTCCTTCCACACAAAGACGAAACCAAAGCTCACTAAAGCTAAACAATGTTGCATAAGTGCTGACAATGTTTGCTAAGTAGCATCCACTGCCCTAAATCCTGTGCCTTTCTCTTTAATGGGGACTCTGGGGTACACTAGGTCTGAGGATAGGTGCTCTCCTAGTTCAGTTTCACAGAACCTGTCACCACCATGACCACCACCACCACCACCACCGCCCCACCCACCCACACACACACAATCAAAAATGCTGTGCAGTAATAGATGTCTAAACATCAGAGTCTCCATGTCTTATGACCAATGGCATCTCAGGAGGAGCCTACTGTTTTTTCTATTCTCCTGAAGTGCATTTTCCAAGGCAGAATTAAACCAAGTGGGTCAACAGATGGGCTCAACTCTGGACAAACCATTATGCCTACAGAACCACAATTTTTCACAGGTTATCCCAGGAATTTTGGTGCCATTGTTTATATTTATAGTGTCATATTTCCTGATATAGTATTATTTTCTATTTATTTTGCATGAATGGAAGTACAGATGAACCAGAAACTAAAATCACTCTAACAAGTTGTACTTTTTAAAGCAATTCATTTAACTTTGCCAAATCCATTGATCATCTAAATACAAATGCCTCTTAGTTAGGAAGTTATCTCATAGCATTTATCATCTATCCAAGGCTAAACCTCAAGGTATACACTTCACGTTCATAATATCACATCTTTGCAATGAATGCAGATCTGCTATTTTACCCATTTTACAGAAGGGAAACTAAAAATTCAGGCAATTTTGATTTCTCATGTGTATCTAGTAGTTTGTAAGAAAATTGAAACAACTGATTTATGATGATGCTATTATTATGTATTCATATCTTTGCTCATACTCTTCTTTCTGTTATTTGATTCGCCAGAGTTGAGGAAAGTTTTAAGACACTGTTCTGGGCTATATTTGGTCTCTCTGAAGTGAAGTCGGTGGTCATCAACTACAATCACAAATTCATTGAAAACATTGGCTATGTTCTGTATGGCGTCTATAATGTCACGATGGTCATTGTTTTGCTAAATATGTTAATTGCGATGATTAACAGTTCATTCCAGGAAATTGAGGTATGAAATCTATATAATCTTACAGTCCATGCATCTTTCAAGTAGTGTAAGGATCAATAATGAGTGGAATGAAGTGGATTCTGCCTGCTTTGTTATTTTTCCACTTTCCATGCATGTTTAGTCAGTGTTGGTCAAGGAATGCTGAAGAGTTTAACTTTGCTCTTAAATGCAGTATTGATGGGATCTGCTGAGTCAGAAAAATCCAAGGGGTAGCCATGTCTAAAGTGTCACCGTTTCTTAAAATTTAAAATACTATAACAAGGTGAACTTTTACTTTTTGTGTTGTTTTGGTGGTTTTGTTTTGTTTTGTTTTTTTGCAGATATCATCCCTTGTAGTTCAAGCTAGTCTAGAACTTGCTGCATTTTACAGAATAACCTTGAGCTCCTGGTCCTCCAGCCTCTACTTTCTGAGTCCATGTGCCACTATGCTTAGTGATGAATTCCTATTTTAGTCAACAGTTATTATCAATAGTCAGGTGTTGTGGCCCAAACCTGTACTCCCAACATTTGTAAGACTGAGGCAGACAGATTAACATAAGTTTTAGACCTGCCTGGGCTATAGAGTAAGACTCCATTTCAAAATAACAATACCAAAAAAGAAAAAAATGCTTAGAAATGATATTATTGTCCAAATCTCTCTCTCTCTCTCTCTCTCTCTCTCTCTCTCTCTCTCTCTCTGTTCAGAATTAAGCCTTTCTCAAGTTGGCAATAACTCTATGGGTTTGTATTCCAGAGGTACCCTGAATGAATGAATGAATGAATGAATGAATGAAGAATACTATTTCACGGGGTTCTTTAGAGTGTAAGAAAGTACACTTAATATCTTGCATAGTGTTTATAAACACTTGTGAGTTTTTAGATCAGTAGTCCTGGAAGCCTAGTAAGGAATGTGAAGTCATTCCTTCAGAAGGAATGTGGCTTCAGTGTACTGCGGAGCTCTCAGTCTTGGCAGTCTTAGGCCCTTTGTAGCCGTTAGCCTCTTCTCTGTAAGCCATGTGGTGTTACAAGAACTCGTTAATTCTGTTTCCATGCTGAACAATCACATCTATTTGTACAGGATGACGCAGATGTGGAGTGGAAGTTTGCAAGGGCCAAACTGTGGTTTTCCTACTTTGAGGAGGGAAGAACACTTCCCGTCCCCTTCAATCTTGTGCCAAGTCCAAAGTCCCTGCTTTATCTTCTATTGAAATTTAAGAAATGGATGTCTGAGCTCATCCAGGGTCATAAGAAAGGCTTCCAAGAAGATGCAGAGATGAACAAGGTGATTGGCTTGGTCAGTAATCTCTCTGGTCATAATCGCTCTCATCACTGGAGCCACTGAGCATACCCTTTTAAAGAAGCTGCCCGTGAATGAATGAGGTCCCTCCATTCTCATTCCCATAACTACATAAATGGTGTTCCTTGATCTGTTGACTAACAAGAACACACTGAACAATTCCTACCTAAAAAGAGTGTAACAAAAATTTATGAAATGTAACTAAATCAACTCATTTTCTGATAGATACCAAAAGTGAGAGCATTTGGAGCCTTCTTGTGCTCTTGATGGCCAAGTTCCTCACGTCACTGTTAGTGAAGTGTCAGTAGTTAAGAACAGTTGATAGAAGCCAGGCTGACTCAGACATAACATCTGCATTGCAAAGTTCAGGAATGGTTGCTCACACACAACGTGGGAGGCCAGTGTCTGCAGCAAGGTGCTTGATGAAGGGAGGTCTAAGATTACTGACTAGAAATAAGACTCCCTGCAGGCAAGTTGATCTCAAGAAAGAACAGATCAAGAGTAGGGTTTGGATGGTGGGGTAGGGGGCGTGCTTTATGTAGGGCTATATCTCAAACACATATGCAGGGCTATGTGTGCCCTGCACAAGGCTCCTTTGTGGCTGCTGAGTAGCATACCAAGGATCATTGTTAAGTTTCTAGCTACTTCCAGAGAGGTAGGTCAGAGTGGGGACAGCTATGCATAGAGTGCATGTGAATAATTACGGTAGCTGTCAATTTCTTCTAAAAACGGAGTTTGAAAGGAACAAGAATCTTTTTAGAATACTCATTTTGGTTAGATATTGTAGGCTTTTTTTTGTCTTTTCAAAAATTGAGATGTAAGGCAATGAGCAAAAGTTATAAATAGTTCAGTTTGAATTTTGTAAAGAACAAACTCATAATGATAAGATCTACCCAGTAGAAAGGTGGATAATCTTAGGAAGTAAGGGGCCCCTGTAACTGGGGCCCCTTACTGGTTGTAGCCAGTAACCAGGTTACTGGTTGTAGCCAACCAAAAAACTATGAGTGTCTGACAGTAGGAACTCAGAGAAGTTCCTCCTAGACTGGGTGGTCCATTGAACAGAACGATTTGAGGATTCTTAAAATGTTAAGAGTCTGCCATTGGCTGTCACTTTTCAATAGTTGTTGCAGCTATGTGGGGCTCTGAGTCAGGGACAAGCTCCATGGGTTCAGATTTCCTTGCCTCTGCATTGCAGAGATTAAATCAATTTAGTATGGAAAGGGATTTTAAAATTCTAAGCAATTGTGCATAGATATTTGGGGGAAACATGCATCTGTGGCCTTCCTCCAGATATCTGACTTACAGGAGTCAGTAGGTTAATGAAAAAAATCCTTTACTCAATGTAATTAAATATACAGTTGTCAGATTTGATAAGAATTGTAACATGAGAAAAATTAGTGCTTAAATAAATGTCTGAGGACTTGCCAAAAGGAAGACTCAAGAAGAATGTATTTCTGTCACTAAAACATGCTGGGGAATTAGAGCAGATAGATTTTGGAACATGGATTGAAAAGTAAAAATTGGCCATGTCACTGGACTCATCTTAATATCTATCTTTTAAAGAGAAATGAAGAAAAGAAATTGGGGATTTTGGGAAGTCACGAAGACCTTTCAAAGTTTTCACTTGACAGAAATCAGGTAAGTTAATACTTGAAACTGGGAAGTCACACCTAGGTTGCCCAGGGTCAGAGTTATCTTGTCAGAGAAAAGAACCAGTGTTTGGAAGCAGTGTTCAGGGATGGGGTAGCAATGGCTAGAGAGATGGCTCAGTGGTTAAGGCTGATTGTCCAGAGAACCCAGGTTCAAATCTACACACATACACTGTGACCCATAACCTTTTCTAACTCCAGTCCCAGGGAATCCAGTGTCTTCTTCTGGACTCCACAGGCATCAGGTATGCACAGACATGCATATATAAACACCAAGGCATATTTAAAATGTAAGATAAATAGATAGCAGCCACATTAATATTATTAACAACTTTCAAGGATTTTGAAATTGAGACGTGAGAATGCATTCTTTTACAAAAGGAAATTAGTGTATGTGAACCAACCTGTTAACCTCAGATCTGTGGGGACTGATGGGTAGTGAGTCACAAGACTAATGATAGGAAGGAGGCACTGGATTGGACGGTAAGTGTTAACTACACTGAAGCTCAAGTGAAGAACACACAGCTAGTCAGGTCTGTCAGGCAGCAAGAAGCTGTTTACAAAGGTACCGTGAAGATCCAACGGATATTATGGCCAGTACAGTTCATACTGAGCTGGGTATCACGAGAGACACCAGCCTCCTAAATTGAAGACAGCAAATCCTCAGTGATAAGGGTATTTACTCGCTTCCTTGTTAATCATAGGTTGTAGACTCCCAACAAATGCTAAAAAGAAACTCAACTAAACAAATCCAGAGATCAATTGGTCAGGAAGGCTCTGTGTTCATTTGTACATAATAAAAACCCAAATCTTGCTGGGCAAAGCAAGACAGTTGTTTTCATTTTTCTCCTCTTGTTTAACTTGGCCCAGAGAGACAGCATGTGGGGCCTGTGAAAGGTGAGTGGCTGTGATTCTCTTGGAGTTTTTCTGTCATGGACACAAGATGACAGCTTGACCTCCCGTTGTTTCACTCCCTGTTAA
This sequence comes from Rhynchomys soricoides, assembly GCA_019843965.1. Lineage (NCBI taxonomy): Eukaryota > Metazoa > Chordata > Mammalia > Rodentia > Muridae > Rhynchomys > Rhynchomys soricoides. The sequence continues at coordinate 4,922,213 of JADRCH010000030.1, forward strand.
GGTATGAGAGAGGAATGTGTACCAAGGAGCATGGTTAGCAAGCTGAATCCCGAAAGCTCCTCTACACCACTTCTGTTATTCTGGTTGGTTATAAATGCATTGTGCAGCTGCTCCAAGGAAAGCAAGGGCCAAGAGGGAAGGCCACTGCGGTCTGCTTTTACCTGAATATGTTATGTCCCACACCAAAGCATGGATATTCTCAAGGTCTGTGTGACCATGATTCCCAGTCTCCCAGGCCCTTCCTTACCACCTCAGCCATGAGTCTGTCAACCATTTCCCACTTTAGACTAGAACCTGATGGGCATGTCTAGTGTAAGAGCACCTTGGGCCAGAAGCCCTACTCTGATTAGGAATTTTATCTGGAAGAAATTTCATGGGACAGGATCCCAAGCAGGAAGAGTAATAGGAAAGAGGTGTGAGCATGACACTCCCAGGAACCCATGAGGTCTGCTGCAGCCTGAGGCTTCAGTTGGCACGGGAGTGGGGGCATGGGGATGGGGAGCTGCGAGTGAGGTAGGAAAGGTGAAGTGAAAATAACTTCAGCCTTCAGGGCAGTCACCATCAGGGCTGTGAGGAATTGGCCGAGGCCAAGAGTCAGGCATTTTCAAGTGGTACAGATAGGGGACACATAAAGTAAAATAATGTTTTTAAGAGCGCCCCAAGGTCCACTTTCTCTGTGGTGAGCTAGTATGTTGGTTTCCGGGAGTGGAAGGAGCTCATAGAGCACTCACCTCAGCTGTGCTTGGTCCTCAGCTTGCTTTTGTTCTGACTGATATAATTCATGGTGTGTGTGTGAGTGTGCATGTGAGTGTGTCTATGAATGCAAGTGTGTGTGAGAAATGCATGTGTGTGTGCACACGTGAGTGTGTGCATGTGTGCCTCAGTGTGTGCTTACATTTTAAAGAACTATAGAAAAAACAAAGGAAGAGTCTGTCAGAAATAAATAGTATGTGGCTCACAACTCTGAAGTATTTACTATTTCTTCACAGCAGAAGCTTCCTGCTCCTGGGCTTGTGCTGATATTATGACAAGAACACTTTGGAAACACAGAGCGCATTTGAATATTTATGAAGGCTTTCCTCATGATAGTGAGTGGCTGTAAGAGTTGTGCTGGAAAGACGACCAGGATGGCTCGTTGCTCATCTGTAGAATGTGGGCAGCAAACACTGCCATCCCATAGGTGTTCAGAACCGCAGCTCAGTTAATGTAGATAAAGTGCTTATGACAGTATCCGAGTAGAATAGAGTGGTGGCTTATTAATCTTGTTATCACTGCAAGAGCAAACACAAGCACAGGTTTGATAGTCACGTGAGGAGACAGAACTGAGACTAGGCCTAAATGCCTAGAGAAAGGGTACAAACAGAAAATGAAAGGAGTCCAACTGAATAACGTGAATGGGTGTGTCTGGAAAAATAATTGCAAATAAGTGAATTAGTAAGTGAAAAACAATAATGATAATGGAAAATCATCATGCCATTCAGAAGCCAGCATACATTAACTGAGGAATGGCACTGTTAGCATCTGTTGGGTGTGCTTGGCAGTACACACTCACACACACACACTCACAC
>JADRCH010000030.1:4924180-4966685 GCA_019843965.1 Rhynchomys soricoides
CACACACACACTCACACACACACTCATTATATTTATTTTCCCATTACACTCCTGCTAAGAATTTGCATAAATTTGCATGAACCTTTCAGGCTGGTTCCTTACTGTAGTTACTACAGTCTCAAAGAAAGACTAAAAGAAACAAAATAAACTCCGAAGCAAGGCATGCATCGAGACATATGTTTTGCCGTTTTCGAGTTAGTGACTTCTCATTCCTTTGCCTTGGTGAGGGTATACTGGTCATGACATGATAACCAGTCCCCAAGCCAAGAAGAGGGTGTGAATGTCTAGGCAGCACAAATGACGTTGTAGTTTATCCAGTTGTGGAGTTTGGGATGAGATGTGGATTCTGATATCAATTTAACAATAAGACCTATTTGTGTGTTTGTATACTGTGGCAGCCATGGACATGTGGCATTCATGTCTTTCTTCTTTTGTGATCATCTGGCAGCCTTGAGCTGTAGAACCTTTGAGACCTTATCTCTCTCTTGCTATGAACTGTGTTCTTTAGGTCCCAGGTACTCTGTCTCACAGGGAACATCACCCACCCCTTCCTCCACCTACCTGTGAAATCTAGATGCTAGAACTGGGCTGGTTTTCTTCTAGGCAGCTTTTGTCTTTCCCTCTTTCATAGGCAAGCCAACCCTCAGTGTTGAGGGGAGCAGCATGTGGAGGGAGAGGGGGAGAGGGTAGTGAGGAAGAGAATGAGCAGAGCACATGATACCATGTGTATGGTCATAATAAAGCCTATTATTTTGCACGTGAAAAGACCTGTAGTTCTGGATATGTCCCAGACTTGAGAACTGTCTTTGACATTTGCTTACTGGATGATCAAATTAACATAAATGCCCATTTTCCTTACCATGTGAGACTGTGGTTTCAAATGATTTTATTTGAAAAAATAATTTCAAAACAGCCATTTATATTGAAAATAGCCTTTTCTTGGTGTTGCTGAGGAAGGTTCCTCTGTGAACGTGCCTTTCTCCTATAGGTCCAGTTTCAAACACCGATGGTTCAGTCTTCATTACCCAATAGCTTGGCGCATTCTTTGTCATAAAGTCAGCCTCTAGGATAGCAGTTTGTGTTTCATTCAAACCTCTCTCTGACTGCTTGGAACTTACAGTCTTTAAATAGCTTTGGAAAGGCTCTTGTCTCATTTACTGCAGGCATACCATAAAATCAATAGGGTGAGCCAGGTCAAAGTTCTTTTGAAAATTAACTGAGAAGACCTTCTCATTATCGTCAGTCACATGCTTTATTTTGAGTGCTTACTGGCTTTGATGGAGGATAGCATCAGCTTTTCAGACAGGTAGTGCCGAAGAAGAGTGTAATTGAAAATTAGTCTCTGCCATTCACCATTACACACATAAATCGGCTAATGCAGAGTGATGTTTTAAATTCCTGCTCTGCTCCTGTTTCAAAACAGGTCACTGTCAGACTCTTGATACCACAGTGGGTTTCATGTCTTTGAGGTAGTTTGCTCTGCCCTGGATTCAGTGAAAATATTGTTTTGTTTTGTTCTTTCTTGGTTCTATATCTAGCCACCATATAGGCAGGAGTTGCTGAAAAGTAAATCCTCTCTAAGAAGCAAGCAGAAGAAATGCTGGGCCGCCTTTCTACATAAGGTTTTCTACATAGGGTTTTCTTGGAAAAACCCTAAGACTTTCCTTTTTACACTGATATATGACAGAGGCTTCTAGAAACATGCATTCATTAAGCTTGGGGGAAGTTGGGTGTGGGAGCTCATGCTTCTAATCCCAATGCTCAGGTAGCAGAGGCAGGAGGATTGCTGCTCAAGGCTGGCCTGGTATACAGAGTGAGTCCTAGGCCACCTAGGGCTATGTGTTAAAAACCTGTGTAGAGAAAAGAAAGACAAGGTTTTAGGAGATCATGGGGGAATAATTCTATGTAATTCTCGAAATTTCTTAGTTATGGGCTTGAGCGCATGAATTAAAAGCAATGTTTGCAGTACACTGATCAACTAGATCGATGAATCGACTCTGTGTAATAATAACAACAACAGATATTGGCATCACCTACCATTCAAAGCTGCAGAATCCACACACGTTTTCTTTTGCAATATTATTTTCTCCATTCTGCACCTGAGGTCGCTGAGCACAGATAGGGAAAATACTTTGACTGAATTCCAGCCTTTGACAAGTGGCAGTTGAAACCCAGGCCTACACACAGCTACTTAGTTCTAAAACAGAAGGCACACCAGCAATGCACACGGCGGTCCATCTCATACCTGCATTTGGTGAGGCCTGAGTACATCACCTCCACCTTTTTATTTTCTTGATTTTTCCTGGGTGCTAGTAATTTAATCCTTACAAGGTCAAGAAGACTTTCAGAACTCTCTACATGCAGAAATGGACTTGATGTGTAGTTCATGGAACAGCACCATTGGGAGCCTCATGCATTTGATCTCCATTTCTTCCAAAAATGCACAAAATATAATTGAAGTTTTCTAAAGAGCAGGCCATGCTTTGTTCTGAATTGGAGAGTGTGAATATTTACAGATAGAATGAAAAAACTTGCAATCAGTCCTTTGTGCCTCCATTGTGCCTATATCTCTAAATTTTAACTATTCTTCATACTGGCAATTGAATTCCCTTGGATGAGCTAAAGGGCAAGCCCGCTGTTGTGCAGCTCTCTGGGCTTAGAGCCAGCTAGGCTGCTGAGCATGGGACCAGATGATAAAGTAGGATTTTGTGCCACCAAGTGGTAACAATGCTTCTTTGCACAGTGAATACATTTCCTCTTGCACATTTCACTGTCTGATTCAATTTTCAAATAACTGCTTGTTGTGTTGTTTTGATGTGCTGGAAAATAATAATATTATTTCCTGAAATAACATGTTTATGTCTTCAAAGTAGAACTAGCCAGAAAGACTCAGTATGAATTGAGTCGGCTTATGAACTGTTAGTTGGAGCAATTCTCCACAAGGATGCATTTGATTTTCAGGATTTGGGGTTGTTGAATGGGTAGGGGCCTGCTATCAACATGTAGGGCTTAGGAACATGACATGCTGCTAAATTGTCATTAGGGAATCTAAACCATGAATGACTTTGCAGACTATTGGAGAAGTTTTATTCCATTGGAAGATGGTTTATCTTCATAATATACAGATTTAGAAGTATTCTGTTTTTCTCAAGCCCTCATGCTTATTTGTAATAAAAAATGATTTTTTTCTAGAAGAAAAATCATTTTTTCTCTTAGAAAAAAACCATCTTTTTCTAGAAAAAAAATATTAAAGAGTTCTCAGTCAGTCTCTTAGAATTGCTACATTTATTGTGTGTTGCCAAATTCATTTTCTTTCTTTAAAAGTGCTGCCACGATGGGAGTTTAGAGACAAGTACAACCGAAGGGGCCACTGTCCAGATTCCGGAATTGAAACGGGCTCATTAGAGCTTCTGTGGCATCTGGGTTCTGTTTGGCGAGGTCCCTGGTGTTCTGCTGAGCGTTTAGGGCAGGTGCAGTTTTGGCAATCAGACAGTGGATGTGTTCTTACCAGCCGATGCTGATACCATCACCACACGTCTCCAGCACATTTGCTTCCCCTTGCACCACACACCTACCTGGTGCAAGGCTAAAAAATGACCCTTAGGAGAACATTGTGAGAGCCATGAAGTCTGAGGGGCTCTACACACAATCTCCAGTGGCAGCAGTGATTGGGACTCCTGCAGGACCACTCCTTAAATCTTATAAGACAGAGTACTATGCAATGAAGACAAATGGCCTTATGAGAAGAGATGCTCATCTGAAGGCACCAGACGTGTAACTAATACTCACACTTGTAACTAGTAATCTCTCATACATTACTTGTCAATACAAATTAAGTTAGAATTTCTAATTCCCTTTGTAGCTGGCACACAACGAACAACCAAGTACGAGGAGCTCGGAAGATTTCCACTTAAATAGTTTCAATAACCCCCCAAGACAATATCAGGTAAGCACAAAGCTCTGCAAGATGGCAAGCTAGCTTTTGGTGAAGGTCAGGTTTTCACGCTCTGAACCTTGTTAAATTAAAATGAAACAGCAAGACATTTTTCAACATCAAAAGTTGCATCCCTTTAAGATGTGCTTATAGAGTAACTATCATATGTCTGGTACTTTCCAAGTAGGGAATGTGTAAGTGGATAATCACAGAGCTCAGAGCCTGGGTTCTTTGTAGAAGTCCAACCTTACGAAACAGACAGAGGGGCTGGAGAAATGGCTCAACTTAGGAGCACAAACTGCTCTTACAGAGGACCCAAGTTCAGTTCCCACATGGCAGCTTACAATGGCCTATAACTTCAGCTTCAGGGCATCTGACCCCCTCTTTTGACCTTCAAGGGCATCTACACTCTTATGCATATATGTGCACACAGATACACATGTATGTACATGATTTTAAGTGAAAACCTTAAAGGTCTTAAAATAAAACCAGAGCAAAATTTACCTCACACTCTTCCACTGTGAAATAAAGATGGCCTACTTGTGAATAGTCTATCTGCTACTTACATATGTGTGTGCAAGTGTACAATTTTATATATGCTAATGTTCTATAATATATGTGGCACATTATACCTATGAATTACTTGTAAGTTGTATAATAATTCTATAGTGAGTGCTTTCACTCTGACATATATTCCTGTGATTATCAGTGGCTTTATTCTTTTATATAAGTAAGTGAAAATTTAGTAAAAAAAAAAACAAAAACAAAAATACCTCATTATTGATGGACACTTAAGGTTTCCTTCTGTAACACTATTAAAATATATTTTATGTTTTTACAATGTTAAAAACATTGCATCTATAAATCAGCACAGAACTGTATTAACTACTTTTTAATTTGGGTTTTATGCGGTAAGTTTGGTGTAGTAATGTAAGAATGTTCTGTACAATTGTTGCCTATTAATTTATATTTAATATATATTTTTAGTTATATACAAGCCAAGGCACTAGAGAAACTTTATTTCATTGAAACTGGTAGTTCTTAAAACAACTATACAATCAAAAGTGCCTACAATTCTTGGTAGGGTGGGGGACTGGGCACTGTTTAATTCCTTACTTCCTCAAAGAGTTCTGCACAAATCTTTGACCTATCTGACAGGAAGTCTGTGCTCTCCTTTCAAATAATACAAGAAGAAGCACAAGGAATGAAGTGTTTGCTCTATGGTCTTTCTCTTTTTGAGAATTAACTTTTGAGTCATTAGCCCAAGTAATGTGGCAGTTGCTTTCATAAGAAAAATCAAATATGGCTATGCACGCTCCTTGTGAGCTAAATCTTACCTGAGCTCTGATTACTGTCCCTTCCAAAGGCAGGTAGACCAGAGCTTTATTCCAAAGGAGAGATTTGCGTGAATACAATGCTGAAACGGATTTCTCCTTGTCTTGTCTAGAAAATCATGAAGAGACTCATTAAAAGATACGTATTGCAGGCCCAGATCGATAAGGAGAGCGACGAAGTGAACGAAGGTGAGTTGATCATAAGAACAAAGCTTTCCTGCATGAGCTGGGGCTGTGTGCGTGTGGAGGTAAGAGAGAGCTGGGCGTGGTGGATGAGCCTGGGGCGGCCATAGAAAATAAGCTCTCTCCTGCTGTGTTCGAAGCCTTCCCCACTGCTGAAGCAACATGCCCGACAAAGAGGTTAAAGGAAAAAAGGGTTTATTCTGGTTCACTGATTAAGGGGACAGTCCACTGTGCTGGGGAAGGTACAGTGAAGGAGAACAGTCCGCTGCGCCCGCGGGAGGGACGGGAGGGACGGGAGGCAGCTCTATGTCTGCTGTCAGGAAGCCGACTGAACCGAGTGGCTGTGCTGGGCTCACTTTCCCTTTTGTCCTGCTGGGACCCTTGCCAGAGACTGGTGCAGCCCACAGATTAGATGAATCTTTCCATGGCACTTGCTCTGGTCCCTCACACTTATGCTAGTCAGTCTCCAAGGCCATTCTAGATCTTGTCATGTAACAATCAATATTAGCTGTGACCACAACCACCAAAGGCACAAAACAGCTGGGAACCAGCTCTTTGTCCAGAGACTGCACCGCCTAGCTGAAACATTGTAATTTTTATGGGGTCCTAGTGGAGGTGCCAGGGAAAGGAGAGTCTCCAAGTCTCCAGATAACTAAAATTTTGCTGTAATTACTTTTCTTGCCTGAGAAAATAGAAACCCTTTTCTTATTGGGAAGCTGTTTCCTTTGAAAAGATTCAGAATAAGGTCAGGACTGTCTTTAACTTAGAATCATTGGTTTGCATTTCATATTCACAGTTAGCTCCATCTCTTATTTATAGTTAACTTCTTTTTATTCTTCCTCTTCACAGGGGAACTGAAGGAAATTAAGCAAGACATTTCCAGCCTCCGTTACGAACTCCTTGAAGAAAAATCGCATAACACAGAAGACCTAGCAGAACTTATTAGAAAACTTGGGGAGCGGCTGTCCTTGGAGCCCAGACTGGAGGAAAGCCGCAGATAATGCACGGCCCCTCCGAAATGCATATTTATTTCTCCACTTGAAGCCATATTATTTTCTGACTTATTTTTTTAAGTGCCAATGATATGTATGTTAACTGATAACTTGGATAATTTAGAGTCCTAATATCAATGGTTGTTGGTGATTAAATTGCATTCTTGAGGCTAACAATTGCAGATATGATGAAAAGTTGCTCAGTTCCTTGGATCTTGTTTTCTGGATGGCTTTCTTGGGCAGTGGGAGGGTAACTCTTGTGCTGGTGTGAATGTCTCCTGTGTCTGCTCAGGAATGGGCCTCAGATATGTTTACTGTCCCCTGTGCCCCCAAATGGTTCCCCTGACAAAGTGAGTACAGGCATCTGCTTTCCCCTGGCGACTTCCGACAGTGGAATATGGAAGAAAAGAATGAAAAGAGCATTGTGACCAGCATCCAGGCAGTTAGTACAACTGCTGTTTCCACCTGGGTTAGCCATGCATGGTAACAAACTCCTGTCAGGTCAGCACTTGGCAGCTCGAGGAAGGTCTTAGCTATGTGGTGAGATTCTCCGGCTACATGAGACCATGTCTAAAAATCAAAACAGAATAAGCCTATGCCCGTGTTCAATTTTCTTCCTCACCTGTTTAAAAACATTACACTTAACAATGAAAGTGTTTTCTTGGCTAGGAAACACGGTCCGTGTGTGTGTGTGTGTGTGTGTGTGTGTGTGTGTGTGTGTGTATGCACATTCTCATACATATGTGTATGTGTGCACACATGTTTATGTAAATTTGTATGTGCATACCCATATACAACATGCTTGCCTTCTTTTGTAGCTGGTGTGACTCAAAAGCTCTTTCTTATGACTTTCTAAATTGTGTCCAAAAGTTATTATTCAATAAGAACGTTTTTATTACAGCTGTATCAAAGTCCCACTCACTGTAATTCTTTGGTTCCTGTAAGCAGCCCTGGGGGTGGACATTTGCAAGCACTGGCTGTGTGTTCTACTCTGCTCCCCAAACATGTAAAGAAACACGTACACTCACTCAGGCTCCTTGTTATACTTCTTGATGCTGTAATCCAGTATCTTAAATAATTAAAACACAGCAATGAAGGTTATCATTTTACCCAAAATCTTCAGATGGTGCCCACTGTTGGCTACAATGCTGCTTTCAGTTCAGCAGAAGCACATCTTTAAATTCCCTTAATGGTGGAGAGAACAGAAAAATCTGTTTACCACCAAATATGGCTGTAGAACCAGCTTAGGCCGCACGACTGAATTTTTGTATTCGGTGATTTTTGTTTTTGTGGTTTCTTATAGATAAACATTACACTGACAAAGCAGAAGTCCATCTTCAAATGGTGTGTGGCAATATTTAACTAGCAATTGTGAAAAAAAGCCCCCAAGCCAGCTCATAGCAACTGCCATATCCACAAGTTAAATAACGTGACATCCAAAGTCTTTTGTGTGTCATGAGAGATTGGCTTCCATGTCAAAGACCATGGGACACTGACTGGGCTTGACTCCACCGTTCTCCAGAAAAGAGGAGGGTAGCATGGTTATGGGTCCCCAGGAGACGGGTGGCATGGTGTGTGTCCCCAGTGAAAGGCAATACTCTCTATGCACCCCCTCTTACATGATCGGAATGAATATCCTGAGGTCAGCAGGTTCCTCAGAGGGCAGCTAGACTGGTACCTGTTCTGATTTCCTTTCCATTAGAATGTCAAAACAGACACCAGAGAAAAATAGGACTTTTAAAACGCCAGCAACAGCTTCATCACGGTATGTTGCTGAAGACTGACATTAAACATGACAAAAATCTCAGGCTCACTGGCTTTTATGAACACAAGTAATTGAAGACCCTTAGCCACACCACAGACACCTCCCTTGCTAATATATGTTGAAATGTTGCACCTATGCACCGAGTGTTCCCCTTTGAGTCCTGGGCACCATGTGGGGGAAGGATTAGTGAGGTTTGCCTTTATAGTCAACAGCTCTTCCTTCCTGCCTAGCCCTGCCCTCTCTTTCCAAAGCTCTCGCTAGAGGATTTATTGCTAGTGAGCAGATCAAGAGCTGCTGTGTGATCATGCATGATTTTACCCCTCATTCCATGGCTGAATCTGAGAAATGACACAAATTCTGTATGATCTTACTAGATGCTGTGGTTTGAATGTGGAATGTCGGCCACAGGCTTGTTTGTTTGAACACTTGGTCTCTAAAGTGATATGCTACTGGAGGTGGGAAGCTGCAGAAACTTTGGAGGTGAGACCTTGCTGGAGAAAGTGAATCACTGGAAAGCAGGGCTCAAAGTTTATAGGTCTGTCCTTATTAGTGTTCTCTGTTCTTGCTCTCCTCAAATATGATGTGACGGGTTCAGAAACAGCACGAGATTCCTGCCATGATGGAATCACACACCCTCAAGCAATAAACTAAAATTTATCCTTCCTCCATGAAGTTGCTTCTTGTCTGGTGTTTAGACACAGCAACAAGAAACTGGCTCATGCTCTAGGCCTGTGGAACAAACTGCCAGAACCTACCCCTTAATATCTGAACTTAAATGGGACTGAAACATCACACATTTGGGAGAAAGGATTACTGAGCAGGTGCCTTGTGCCAGGCTCTCACACCTGTTTTCTCCAAAGTTTCATTTCTGTTGCTGTGTCAAAAACAACCTAAGGGGAAGCTGCTCACAGGGAGCTATGTTTATTTTAGCTCGCAATTCCAGGTGACAGTCTATCATAGCAGAAAAGACAAAGCTGCAGGAACTGAAGTCATGTCACACTTAGAGTAAGAGCAGCAGAGAGACATGAACGCATGCATGGGTCCAAGACAGCTTGCTTTCTTTAATCATACAGTCTAGGACCCCAACCCAGGGTTAGGAATCGTGCCACCCACAGCAAGCTAGGTCTTCCCTCATTAATAAACATAATTAAGATAATCTCTCATAGAAATCTCCATAGGCTAGTATGGTCTAGGCAATTCCTCATTAATACTCTCTTCTAAGATGATTCAAGATTGTGTCAATTTGACAACATCACCACAATATCCACTAGCTAACTTCATGCTTTCAAAAACCACTTTTTTTGGAAATGAGAAAAAACCAGGCTTTTAGAGTATAAATAACTTGAAATAGAGGTGCCAGGGTCAGGAGTGAAGCGCACAGCTCCCTCACCCTTCTTGCTAGTCTCCACTGGCTGAAGGTGCAGACTCATACTGTGTTTAATCTCTTGATAAGAAACTCTGGTTTGTACCCAGCACTCAAGGTCCCCTTGTATGTCCAGCCCAGAAGCAGATGACAGCCTCTGATGAGGAAGGCTGTGATCAGTAGAAGATCTGCTTCCAAGTGGCTGGAGGTACAGGGGGAGAGGGGAATTGCTTTGTTACTTACACATGTTCTTTATTGAATCTTCTGTAACAAAACAAGGTGAACAAACAGACCAACACAGCGACTTGTTTAATACTAACCTTCTGTGGTATTGAGCCTTCAGAAATGAAGACTCACAGAATAATTCAACTTACATATTTTGCTTTAAGTCTGATGAAAAGCAGACAATCATGAACGAATGTTTTGATAGATGATTGACATGACTCAGTTTCAGTCTCATTGTGTGTGTTTATATATGCGTGCTTGTGCCTGTGTGTGTGTATATGTGTGGTTCTGTGCATGCACTTGTGTGTGTGTGCATGTGAATGTGTGCATGCATGTGTTCAAATGATTGAACTTTCCAGAGATCATTTTTCAGATTTTAAATCTTACACTCTTTTATTTAAGTGCACTGATTTGCATATGGATTTTATATTTTGTTACAAACAGCTGTGTCTAGGAACTGCACATAATCCTCAGAAGTGGTAACCTGCTCCATCTGCTGTAGCTACTTCAACCTCATCATCTTCAATCACACATTTTACTTAAAGCCTTTGTGGTTCTAGGTCCCAGCAGAACCAACTTTGGAGAGCCACACACAGATCCTCAGGATAAGGTTGCTCATAGTAATTGTAAAACTCTCTTGTTTGGGGATCAACTTTTACAGAGATTTGTGTTTAACTAAGTTTATGCTGTCCAGCAATGTGAGTATACTTTTAAAATATGGCATTATTTTTATAGAAAATTACAGTGAGTGGATGAAAGAGATTATGATTCATATGCTGCCTACAAGAAATATATTTCAAACTCTTTTGAAGATGACATGTTGGAGGCCATTTCGTTTGATGGAAAACGAAAGAGGTCAAATGCTAGCAACAATTATGATAAGTAATCACAGTGTTACATGGGGTGTGGAAGAAAAACAGGAGAAAGATGTATTTCAGTCTGTTGGGGATGTTTTTGAACAGTGTCACTAAAGTGAGCAGTTTGTAAATAGCACCTACACTTTCCACACTCTGGAGCAGAGTAAGTTCAGGGAAAGACTATTTCCTGCTTCATGAACGCCCTTGTTCACTGTGTCCTTGCACAGTGGATGAGGCCGTCTATCTCTGGGATATCTATCACAACCGCCCTGACTCTGTTCATAACTAATACTTCCCAAGGCTCTGGTTTCCTTTCTTCTCTTGATGCTCTGACAAATACAAAGAGGTGTATCTGTATCACTGTCTCGTGGTGGCAGGAATGTGTCTGTGGTTGTAGGAGTGTATCTGTGCTCACTGTCTGTGGTGACAGGAGTATATCTGTGTCACATTGTGGTTTCAGGAGTGTATCTGTGTCACTGTATGTGGTTGCAGGAGTGTGTCTTTGCTCACTGTCTGTTGAGTCAGGAGTGTATCTACACTCACTGTCTCATGATTGTGATTGCAGGAGTGTATCTGGGCTTACCATTTAGAGGCAGCCAGAGTATAAAGTAGCTGATCACTTTCATCTTCAATTATGAAGCAAAAAGATGAATGTCCACGCTCTTCTCCCTTCACTCTATATGTAAGCTGGGATCCCAGCACATGAAACAATGCCAGACACATTTAATGTGGGTCTCTTTATCTGAGTTAGTCCAATGTTGATACTCCAACATAGGTATGCCCAGAGTTTGGTCAAGTGGATAATCCATGCCGACCATAACAATTCTCTCTCCAGACAGATCTGCCTTGTGGTTCAGATTTTAACACCTGAATTTGGGAGACAGACACAAATACTTAGAAGACGGTCATGTGTGTGTACGGAATATTTTTTCCTTGTGTCTACTTGGCAGCAAGGGCTATTCTTCTTTGTTGGCAAACAGTAGGTAGAGTGTACAGAGGTGGGCGGATGGACATGCCCTTTAGGAAACACAAGAACATCGTGGATGTTCTTTCCAAGTCCCTAGAGAAGAACCTTGATGCTGACATTCAGGAATTAAGTCTTGAACTTGGCATTTTGGTCCTAATAGTTGTCCATGAAAATATCATATCTCATATCACCACAAGAAGAATTTATAATCAGAATAACTTAAGTTCCTTATTACCATGCCTTGAGCTAAAGCAGTGTGGAGATGCTGTGCCGGGCCATAACCTTTTCAGTAGTCTGTGATTACTGCCTGACATTTACCCTCATCTTTCCTTCAGTAGGTGGACTGTCACTAGGATAACTGGAAAAGGTCAAATTTTAGAGTGTTTCCTCGTATCTTACAAAAAGGTTCACTTGTGTCCACTTTGTTGCTGGAAGTTGTTAACATTCAGATGAATGTGTGTGCGTGCACACACATCTATATGATATGCAGTGGTGTGTAATAAATAATAGCACTACACATCTATACATACATGTGTATGTGATCTGAGACATTTTTCAAATCAAAGCTGACTGTGACGGTAGAGAGCATCGTATTGTTTCCTCTCTCTTCTTACTTGTCCTTCCAATTAGTTTTTATTATTATTTTAATAATTTTATCCCCTTTTCTAGTCTGAGACAGGATATGTGAGTTCAAACTCCAATCCTGGAAATTTCCATCTGTGCATCCTTTACCATTTCCCTTGTTGTTACCTGGTCCTGTATCACACTTATATAGATGGAAAGCTAATGCCACCTTCTGCCCTGAGTGATGAAAGCTAATGCCACCCTCTGCCCTGAGTGATGAAAACTAATGCCACCTTCTGCCCTGAGTGATGAAAACTAATGCCACCTTCTGCCCTGAGTGATGTTAAGGATAAAGCTTAGACATTTCAGATTCAGACCTAGTACTTGGGACATAGTAAGCCTTCCATTAATAGGAGCCATTGTACAAAAATATGTGGCTAAAATTTTCTTTCTCTGTGGCTGTGGGAACAACTCCATTGGTAGACTGCTTGCCTAATGTGCATGAGGCTTTGGGTTTGAACCTCAGCATCACATAACTGGGTGCCATGGTGCAGGCCTGTAATCTCAGAATTGGGAGGTAGAGGCAGGAGAGATAGAAGTTGAAGATCTTTGACTAGCTTGAAAAGTAAGTTCAAGGCTAGTCTGAGGTACATAAGACCCTCCCTCAAAGAAGGAGGAGGGATGCAGGGTGAATAGACTCCTTTCCATTGTCTTAGCCTCTTCCATCTTAAGCCAAATAAAACCAAGTGGCATTTGGGTTTTCTGATCATCTGCTATATCACACCTGGAGTGCTGAGTTAAGAAGTAGACTGAGGCCCCAGCTGGAATTGTAAAAAAAAATGTCTAGGACTAGACTAACCTTCAGGCCACATGGCTCTCATGCTTAAAAAATAGATGAGTCATATTTGAACATTTTTGATCATTTTGGAAAATTTCAAGGTACTTTTCTATTTCAGATCCTAGCAATGTATTCATTTAAATAATGGCATTGAAAGGTTGTTTGGGATAAGGACTAGGTTAGATCCTGCTCATAAAACTTTTATTGGTAGCTTGTGACAGTTGTGGGAATATTCTAGGTACTGCTTTCAATAGCAGCACTCGGCACAGAGCTTAGTAAGTGGGCTCTCAGTGACAGAGCCAGGGAGGGACAGGGGCCCTGTCCTCTTAGGAAGCTATGAATGCTCGTGAGCACCTTTGAGATCCTGTCAAGTTCAGATTCCTGTTATGTTCTATGGTTTTCTCTTTCTTAGAAGTCATACTGGACATTGTGCAGATGCTAGCAGGCCCAGCGTGTTCTCAAGTCCTCCTTGAGGCATGCAAATTTAATTTATTCACTTCTTACTTCTGTTTACTAGAAAAAGTTATCCTGCAGCTCAAGAAAGCAATAGCAAATTGACACACTTGTTAATTCATTGACTGTCAACGATCTGGTCTTTTTTTTTTGTTGTTTTTTGTTTTTTCAGCAGCATGGTCCAGTCTCCATGGTTATCAACAATGGGAAGGGCCTCTTCCTGCTCATAGCCCGTCTCAGCATATCACTTCTGCTGGATGTTGTTTGTCCTGGGACCTCATTATGTTTTGGACACATCTCCAGGACAGTCTGGCATGACCATAGGATGTATTTAAGCTTCTTCTATTAAACCGTTGGCATCTTCCTGATAGGTTAGGACCTCGATGAAGTTCCATATGTGAACACTGTAAGTGGATCTTCACAGGTCCACAGGGACTTTTGACTATTCCTCATTCTGGATAAACCAGTATTGATAATCTAGGATAAAGGTGTTTAATATATTGAAGGATCCAGAGTTTGGTTTTGGTTGTAAGAAACACAATCTCTTTAGCGGTCTGGTCTAAAGTTGTGACACTATGTGGTCATGGCAACCTCCTCTGCCTGTGGTCATGGTAATGTCCACCACTCAGTAGTCATAGCTATCTCCTTCAGAGATTTATTTATGCTGGGGTTAGACATTAGACTTGAACGTTAATCTGTTGGTTGCAGGCTGTGACCAATAAGCTAGTCTATATCGTCCTGAATTCCTCCTTCTCCAGTCTTATACCAGGACTACATCCTTTGAGTCTTTTACAGCATTTTGGAAGGATTACAAAACTATCCATCAAGAATGCATGGTAAGTTAACTTCACTGCAGTAGTACAGTTCCTCAGAGTGATGTTCACATCTGTTCAAGGCTTAGCAAAACTCCTAAAGAAGCATAAGGAATCATTGCTTCTTTAGTCATTTCATTTAGAATCATGACAGTAACTAAGATGGTTCATGCTCTACTAGAATTCTGAAGTATACAGCATGTTAAAACACTGTAATCCATCAGGAGAAGCCCCTACATGTGTGCTTTATGACAAGGGAAAGCTGAGTTTACAAAAAGGCTTCTAGTTGGATAAGATGCCTGTTGGATAAGATTCTGTTTCAACTCCACACAGTTACTTGTATTGCTTTGGGTAACAGCATCAGAACACACTCTATTGCTAGCATGTTGCTCTCATTTGTTTTCTCTCAGTTTTAGCAGGGTTATAACTCAGTTTAGTGGGGTTAAAACATCGCAGCCATGTCTCTGACCTGAGGGATGGAAGGGAAGTATTGGATAGCCTCAGTGAATGCAAGAACCAAGCATGTACTTTAATATCCCAAGAAGCACCCTTTGAAGGGCTTGTGTTCTGAATTCATATTCTCATGTCCATAAAAACAAACAAACAAACCAACTAACCACAACTTACATAACCCTGAGAGACCTGTGGAGTTATTTAGCAGACACTATCAGAGGTCTCAGCTCATTTTAGTAGATGCAGAGAATGTTTAAAGAATGGTCATGTTTACTGAATGAATGTTCTGATGCCACTTGCAACCTCAGTAGGGCTGGCTGCCTTCATGTGGGAGGAGAACAGAAGGACAGTTCCTAAGCAAAAAACGACTTCAAAGGGGACCAAGTCAAGATATGCTGGCCATATTTTGGCAGTGGCATCTCAGTAATTTCCTTCAGGCTTCCTGGGTACCAAGACTTCATGAAGGGCATGGGGCTCCAATGCTCTGGCAACCATCTCTGTCTTTCTGCACAAACCTGGCCAGATGTAGGTTCTGTTTCCTTTATATGTGGCTGTTGGCCAGACCGCATTGCTTTCTATCCAGACTGGGAGGTCACAGTGACATAGTTCAGGCAGGCTTGTGACAAGGCCCTAGAGGAACAGACAGGAAGTGGTGGAGCCTGATGTTGCTGTGGTACCCTAGAGAAAGGGATGGAGAGAGACACAGAAGGACTGGAAGAAAAACCCCAGTGCGGCTGGGAAATCTGGAAAATTGCTGAATCTTCCTGAGGCCCTGTCTCCTCTGAGGTCAGAGTGTAGGTTGAATAAGACATGTACAAAGGCCTGTCTTTAAGAACTTCACCTGGATGACACTGCCAGGAAATGGGCCTTATCTGTCTTCTGTGTATTGTCTACTCACAATGTCCCAACTAAATTGTGAAATGCTATTTACACACTTAATAAAAAATCTGAAGACAAGACTCAAGGTATGCATATGGGTTACAAAATACCAGGATGAGACTCACATGGACCACTCCCAGGAATGTAGAGAGGACATGGACACAGGACAGAGTCCCAGAGCCACAAAGAGACAACATATCCATTCTCGTGAGTAGTCATTAGCAAATATGGTCCTATTTTAGCTCCAGAGTCCACTGTGGTCTTGCTTGCACATTGACTGCTATTTCCAGTGGAGACACACCTCTATGTGGCACTGTACGTTTGAAATTTCTGGTGTCTCAATGGCTTTGACATAGGTTCTTCAGCAGTCTTCTGTTCTTAAAAGTCAGGTAGGTTACTACATCATGAACTCACATACACAGGCATGCCTGCCACAATGGGGCTCCTGACTGCCTTGATCACTTGCATTATTTCTCAGGCTTGGAACTTACGGATCCTTGGAGCTCCCACCCCACCAAAGATAGGGCCTGTGAGTAGCAGGTGATGATACCTTTGTGGTTCCATAAATATGTCCCAAGTGCCCTGTGCCCTATAGGCTCATCTAGGGGAAGCTGACAACAAGGAAAACGTTTGCCTTCCCATGGGCCTGGAAGCCAGGAGGCTGAGGACCCACCATAAGTAAAGTGTGCATCATTTACTCCAAGGAAGCATGAAGTCAGGTCAGTGAATTCCAGTTTTAAGTAGGAAAATATCTGAAGATGGCAGAGAAATGAGTAAAGCAGATGGAGAAATCTCCAGGCAGAAAGAACTTCAGCAAAAGACACCTAGGCCGGAGCACTGGATGGGCGTAGTTGTAACCGAAGGGCCACAGGTGGAGGACTGCAGTCCATTGAGCATACTTGAGGTAGAGAAGCTCACAGAAAGGCTGTGGATTCCACTCTGATACAAAGCAGGGTACTGATGTCAGCTAAGGCAGTATGGCTCTGCTGCCTGTAGTGTCTGCCTGTTTCTTACTCTGCCTGATTTCCTGGTGCAGTTTAGTGTGGTACAGGGAGCACAGGCTTGTCTGACATCCCACACACAGTGTGATCCCTTGCTGACCTCATAGCTGGGTCCCTTGTGACCTGTGTCACACTCTGATCCCACCCCAGTTTCATAGTTCCTTCCAGTGTCTAGCTGCCTTCTTCCTTCCCTCCTCATTTCCCCGTGTTTCCTTCCACATGTGCTCTTTGACACCAGAAGCCACAAACTTGGATCTAACTGAAGGATTTTCTAATCAACTCTTAGAAGCAGCAGGAGTCTGCCTGGTGCTGAGTTAGAATCCACCATGTTTCTAATCTTCTGGTTTGTTCCACCAGAGAATGAAGCAAGCAAAGGACTAGCCTCAAATCCGTATGTCAAAAGGAAAACTGATTGAATTCTTATGACGTTTATCTGCCTGTCTGTCTGCCTGTCTGTCTGCCTGCCCGTCTGTCTGTCTATTTATAGCATGTGTGCATGCATTTGTATCCATGTGCTTCAGTATGTGCGTTGTCAGAGGACAGAGTTCATTTCCTCCTTTCATATGTGGGAGTCCAGGTATTGACCTCAGGCAGTCTGGCTTGATGAGATGTAGCTTTACCCACTGAGTCATTACATCAGGCCCAGAAAACTGATTTTTGTAAAATAAATGTGAAATATCTTTTTATTTCCAGAAATTGGCTTAAGGCACAAGACTGAAGCAGCAGCACCATATTGGTGGGCTCTATTCCACTTCACTCTCTAGCTCCACTGTCTGGTGAGGCAAAGGTCATGGCTGCAGCCCTCTGTTTAGCTGGCCTGGCTGGATCAGGAGCAAGGAGAGAGCCTGGGTAGACAGCTGAGTGACAGTGTGCCCTGGTACACGCTGTCTAGTAGTTCAGAGCATTGTGACACAGACTGGCTCTATAGCTGTCTGAGATCACCCCAGGTCCTCAGTGCTCTTAATTCTGGCATTTGAGACAAGCTCTGGATACTATCTGAACAGCAAGTGTACTTAAGGTCTGACGTTTACAATCGCTGTCCCTCTACCCAGCCGTTTGAGGATTTTCCCCAGCAGTGAGTTGGATGGCACTAAAATATTGGATTGTGAAGTGTGTTGTATGTATGCGTGAGGTGTGTGTTGATATGTGTGATATGTGTTGTGTATTGTGTGTGTGGTGCTATGTGTGATATGTGCTGTGTATTGTGTATATGTGTGATGCGTGTGCATGTGTGTGTGTGTGTGTGTAAGTTAGATAGGTTTAGGGAGACAGTCCATGGTGTGCGGGTACAGAGAGGACAGTCCACACAGTGCTGAGGTTACAGGTGCACATCTGGCCATGCCCACAAGTTTTGGGCATCTGGGATTTGGACTCAGGTTCTCTTACACAGCAAGCATCTTACTCCACAGACCCAGTGTTTTTTAACTAATGTATCTATGCCAGGTCTTCCTTTATCTGCATTATTTATTCAAATCTCCATGAAAACTCCATCATGTAGAGCCCATTTCTTTAGAAGATGACAGCACTCAAGCCCAATCCAATCCACCCACTATGATCAAAGCCACACAGAGAGTATATGGGAGCTCTGGGCTTTCAGTGTAGAGCAGAGACATGGAGAGACTGTGGTGTGGGAGTTGGCATGCTGGTTCCCCAAGACTGTGGCTGACCTTCTTGTTGTGGTAGGAGGTATGCATGTTTATTGGTGTTGAGGCAGGTCTGCTGTAGCATTGCAGATCTACACACCATGTTTTCAGCTTCAATTTCAGTTCCTACCCTGGCAAGAAAACCAACTCATCCTTTACACACACTTTCAAAGCCCCAAGAGAAAACTGGTAGCTTGGAGGAACTGTGACATCCCAAAGTTACAGAAGCACAAGCCTCGGAGAGATGGCTTTACATCCCCATACCCAGGACTAAGAAAGACAGTATGCTTGTTGTGACTGGGTGTAATCACACAAAACATAATGCTGACACACAAAAAACAGGCCCTTGTGCCCTGAGAGATGCTTTAGGTTGAGGCCAGTCTTGTGTGGATTCTCTTCCCTATACTATTGCAAGAGGCGGAACAGACATTGTCTATAATGAGAACCTGGAGTGGGGCTCATAACCTGTGACCCAAGCCAGGTTCAGCTGCCCACCCTTAGGAGCCAAGTAAGAGATGAATTAAGTGTGGGAAGCAGAAGCTGGAGATTTATCCGATATAACAACACTGGGAAAGACAAAGAAATTTGGGGCCCTATCCCCCAGGTCCTCGTAGGTCCATCTTTGGTGTTCTGAATCGAGTCTGAAGCTTTGCTCGTGAGCCAAGGATATGCACATCTGAACAGTACTGGTCAAGGTGTGGCCCCGCCCAGCATTGGCTCCTCATTGTCTGGTTTAGTTACAGACACACAGAGAAGAATCTGGTAAATTCGCGAAGTAAATGTTTAATTATTCTTGACAAAGTTTTGACTAAAATTTAACAAAGAATTCTTAAGAAAGATTGTGCCTCATCATCATCTGTGTGCCATTTGGCTATAGTGTCCCTTTACCTAGAGCAAGGCACAAAATGAGTGGCCGTTACACTTAAGGCTTATCTACTGGATCCTGTTTTCTCTGAGGTGCTTCACTCTGCTGCACACTTATTTTAACCCCATTCTCACAGTGGTCCCCACATGGAGGCTGAGAGAAAAGAAAGCGAAGCATTGTTCCTGAAACCAGAACTGAGAGCCCAGCTCATTTAAGGCAAAGACTAGTACTTTCTGAATGCAGGAACATAATGGCAGAGAAGAGAGTCTCTAAATGGGAGAGTGTTGAAGTCATCCACAGACTCAGGTCAAGTTGCTCCTGTCTATCTGCAGCGAAGTTAGGAAAAGAACAAATTGTCTTTTCATCTGCACAGCAAGGACAGGAACAAACAGCATGTGACAAAGTGCGTCACAAGAGGGCGCCATTGTCCTCCCCTGCAGATGCATTCCAGGCTCCTGAAGTCAGCCTCTGGCCCCTAAAGGCACATTTGGGTGAGAGGTCCCCAGACTTCCAAGACCATAAAGCTCGGGTCAGCTCTGCATGAGATTTAGGACATCAGTAAGGAGAGTTTCCTTTGGGCAAGCGGCTTTACTGCAGACGGGCCAGAGTTTGATTTGTTCTGGTAAGCTCACTAGAAAGTGAGTCACTAGAAAAAGGCTGAAATGAGACTCCAGAGCAAAAACAACAGCTCAAGGTATGGAGCTTCAAAGGGACTTCATTTACCCCTTTAGGAAGAAAAGACTAGCTTATGAGAAATCAGCTTTGCCCAGTTCTGCTGGAAGGATGGCGACTCAATGAGAATGGTCTCTAAGACCATTCCTGCCCACTCTCACCAATGCTAAGTTCTAAAGACTTTCCTGGTCGATGCAGTGAAGAATGGACAATACTGAAGCATCTAGCCCAGGGACTACTTAGTAAATAGCAAATGAACAGGCCGGTGACGACCCTGCTTAATAACAGCAACGGGCTCTCCGGGACCTCCTCACAACCCTTTACCCCAATCCCCAACTTCCCCACACACAGGAAACAGGAATGAGACATGGCAATGGTTGCATTTCCCCTTCCCGAGAAATGCCTACAGATGCAGCTTCATCTTCCCAGCCGGTGCTTCAGAAACACCTGATGAATAAAGAGTGAATAGGAGGTGGCTTTAACTAGGCCCAATAGGTGAAACTGAGGACAGAACAGTTGTAAAGGGAAAATATTGACAGCAAGGTCTGCTCGTGGGTGTCACTGGCTCCCATCAGTGCAGAGTCTCTGGTCTGCCATAATTAACTCAGAAAAATAACTAGTTAGGCTCGGAGATCTTCCTGCAGGGGTAAGGTAAGGGGATAAAGCAGCAGAAGAAAGAACAGCAGAGATGGCCTAATGGCTTTTCTACAACTAGCTTGATTGACTGTCGAGAAAAGAAGGCACAGCTTGTCCTATTCTTGGTAGCATGGGCACTGTAATTTGTGACAGCTATAGGCCATGCATCTATTTTTCTGTTTCACAGGGACAAGGAGTTGTTGATGACTGGTATGAGCCCAGAATGGCTCATTCACACTGTGATGACCAGGACAGAGGCCTGGTTTTCCAGTGTGAGCTGCAGAGAGGGCCAGGTGTGTGGCTAACTGTTTGCTTGTCTCTGCTGGAGTTAACTGAGCTCTCATAGCAGGTGGGAAAATGAAGACTAATGTATCCAAACACACGGGTGTAAATTTTCTTCAAAGGATAGAGAGAAAAGAGAGCAAAGGAGAGTTAATACTTTCTTACCTCTCTCCACCCCCAGCGAGGCCACCTTCAATTCAATTACACCTAAGCAATATCCTGTGAGCTCTTATCAAGTGCCCAGCTGTGTGCTAGGCACTGAGAGCTGAGAGGAACATGACCTGCTGCCTGCCCCTCCACAGTTAGCTTAAGCAGAGGATAATGGCTGATTAAAGTGCTTGCTAGTTACATATCTATGGTGAGGCTGCAGCCCAGAGTACCGATGGGGGTGGGATTTACTCTCTAGCTGATAAGGCAAATTATAACTGAAGGAGATAACACCGTAGTGAGGAATGTAAATGGATTTTCAGCAAATAAGCCCAATTTCTCCCACCTGTGAACTTCTTTGGACAGTACTGATGGGTAAATGGATGCCTTATATGCCTTGACTCTCCAGCACTAAGAGGCAAGCCTGCTGGGAGCGGAGGTATTCTTGTTCTCTGGAGGATACTTTCAGCCTCACTGTGATATGAGATTTTGCAAGTGAAACTATCTCATCTCATTGTTAGTATTGTTTAAACTTGCAAGAGTTTCTATGGTTTGTAAGAGTTCCTTTGGGTACAAGGAAGATCCTAGGAAATGTAATCAGCTAGAATACCCTTGTCTTTTCAGGCCAGGACTGTCAATGTTTCCTTTGGGAAAGAGGTCACTGAAGAACCCTGGGTACCTGAGCCACAAGGTAAATGTGTGTGGTTAAGTGGGAAAGGCAAAGACACAGGATTTTTCTGTCATGTTCTAGTTCTGAACATGGCTATTTATTTAGTCTTTATTTACTAGGAATCTATTCTTTTTAAAAGTATTTTTGATTGTATATGTATGTGTATGTGTGTGTATGTATATATATGTGTGTGTGTGTGTGTGTGTGTGTGTATGTATATTGCTCGCCTGTATACATGTATGTGTACCATGTGTGTTCTTGTTACTGGCATAGGCCAGAACAGGACATTAGATCCCCCTAGAACTGGAATTAAAGAAAGTTGTGTGTAAGGGGATGTTCTGATGCTAAGGTCTAGTTCCCTAATTAGTTCTTGATTTGTCAATAAAGAAGGCCAGGAGCCAATTGCTGGGCATCAGGTACAGATAGGACTTACAAGTTCCAAGAGGAAAAGGAGATGCAAGGAAGGAGACAGGGGGCTTTTCTGCCATGCTTTGGAGGAAGGAGGATGCTGCAATCATGTCAGGCCTAGGGAAGAGCTAGGGCTTATGGCCTCCACTATGAGCAGGTGGCCAAAGATATTTGGCAGGGGCTAATTGGAACAAGCCATTAAGTTTAGGCCAGAAGGAGAGATGGAGGTAATAAACTGGTAAGGGACCAGCAGTCTCAATTAACTCGGAATCCCGAGATCTCTCAGACCCTGGACCACCAACCAGGCAGCATACATCAGCTGATATGAGGCCCCCAGCACATATACAGCAGAGGACTGTCGGGTCTGGTTCAGTCAGAGAAGATGAACCTAGCCCTCAAGAGACTGTAGGCCCCAGAGAGTTTAGAGGTCTGGTTGGGTGGGTGGTGGGGCATCCTCATGGAGACAGAAGGTTGGGGAGGAGGTATGGGATGTGGAACAGTCGGAGGGTGGGTAGGGGAATAAAATCTGGAGTGAGTGTAAGTAAATAAATAAAAGATTAATGAAATATTAGATAAATTGGTAAGGGCACACATTTCCAGGCAGGAGATATTTGTGCTCAGCAATTGTGCCTAGTAGATAAGTTGTAAAGTAACAGAGCTGTCCGTGTGTCTTCTGTCTTCGGATTCAAAGGTACTGGTGGGAGCTGGTGGCAAGACCCTTCCTCAGAAGAGGCAGGTAGAGAGAGAGGTGGAGTTGGGAGTGACAGCAGCCTATCCCCCACCACCACCCAGGTGGCACAAAAGGGTGGGTGGGTGGGGGCTGGTAGCATGGTCTCCGTCCCAGGTAAAGGCCATAGTATGTTTTTAAAACTACATGCAACAGTTGTGAACCTCCTAATGGGTACTGAGGACTGAGCGTAGGTCCTTAGCAAGAGCATTAAGGGTTCTTACGCCCCGAGTCATCCCTCCAGCCTCTTGAACACCTTCTTAACTTTGCCTCACGCCTGCACAGTTTTATAAATGTTTTCCTTGGCTCCCTGTTACACCCTAACTGTTCTCTTCACATTTGTCCACAAAGGGGGCAGAAAAAGAAGGTTGGTGGTTTCTTTATGTAGAATGCCCACATGTTTTAGTTTAGGGGAGCACATAAAGAATGAGCAACATATGCAGAGAAAATAAGCCCTGCTTGTCTTGAGACACCCCATGTTCTTATACAGAGGCCTTGACCTCAGATCCTTAGTAGGAGTAAGTGAGTGATAAATACATAGATATAACCAGTGAAACAAGACTACCGTGGTCATGAAGAAAATTAACAGAAACTTTGAAAAGTTATGAAGCAGTGGATATTCTGTACTATGACAATTATTCCCTTTGTATTTCCACAAAGCCCTTTGGAGTTAATCTTACAGAACTGACTTTGGATAAGGAAAAGTAAAATTATTGAATTATGTACAATTTGAGACTGTAAGAAAACCACCAAGGAGAGTAACTCTCCCAAATCCTTGATCTCCGGATTAGTGGCATCAACCAAACACTGAGAAGTTTTCAATTCCATTCAGGCTGTTTTCCCTACCTAGGTTTACTATACCCATCAATGTGGAAACGAAACCCAAACTTCAGAGAGCAATAGGAAAGGTGTTTCCTCTGTCTGTAGCTCTCTGGCTATGTCATTCTAGGTTCTGCTTAGACCACAACACAAACCAGGAGATCTCTAGATGTAATCAACAGAGTCTGGCTTGCTGCATACTTCATGAAGATATGCAACAGATTTACAGATAAGCTTCCACTCAGGAGGCCTTCAGACAGGAGGGCCATGTGGGCTCAGGGCTGGTGATGTGTCACACAAACAGGAACACTTTACTTAGCAAGAGCTTGGAAGTGTTAGTGTTACCAGAGGGGACACCAAGGATGTAATCCAACCTTTCCCTTGCAAAACGAATTCAAGCTTTGACCTGATTTTCTCAGTCACCATGGGCTCTGTCTGCTGAGTTACCACTGAAGCTCAAGGAGGGAAATAAAACCAATGGTCTGCCCTTCGCACTCGGGATCTGTAAATGTCAGAAACTAAAGCAGGGCCCTAGAGTTAAACACTCTATGTGACCGTAGAAGCAGCTGATACTTGAAAATCAAATTATTTCCTGTGTAGAGGACTCTGAGAGCAGAACACTCCATGTAGGGTAACAGGTCAGTCTTAGTCAGGGAAGGACCTCTGGACTTGCCCTCCCCATTAGCCCTAGGCTGTGTGAGCCCATCCCAGGGCAGGACTAGGACAAAGGTATCCCTGAGGAGTAGAATTGACCCCATACATTTTTACATAATCCACTCATAAATGTTTTAGACACTACATCCCTCCCTTTTAAAGACCCTGAAAATTTCTGATGTCAAAATTAATGTTTTTATCCATTTCATATTAATGCTTACTTTCTGTGTGTATTGAACCACGGGCACATTTGGCTGAACAAAGAAAGCCTCGAGAAAGCATCTTCCATGATGCCCATTTTGGGAAGGGCAGTGTCTTGATGACATCACGACTGTTCCCAGGTAAGGCTGGGTAATGTAAAACATGTGTAAGGATGCCTGATGTGGGGTCGGAGCTTAGTTCAGGTGGAATGCTTGCCCAGAATTCATAAGGCACTGTATTCAGTCCCCAACACTAAGCAATAGAGGCTGGAAGGTTAGAAGATCAAAATTAAACAAAACATGATCTAGACGCTATGGCATGGTCCCTCGGTGACTACTGTGCTGAATGCAGGCAAGGTAGACCAGGAGTTGTTTGCCTTTTGCACTTGTGCTTCATATCATCACATTGGACATTACAAACACAGGTGATGTCATCTGCAAATTTCAAATAAATAAGTGGAATGGAAGAGGCAAAACCCAACTATTTCTTACTTAAAAAATGAGAGTGTTTTTATTAAAACAGGGGTGTAATTTTAGCTCACGTATGAAGTGTTTGGCACAATGGGACTCTCATTTACAGATATTTCCATTTAGCTCCCAAACACCACTTCCTGTTAAATCACAAGGCTGAGAGGGTAAGGGCAGTGATCTCAAAACCTTATTAAGACCACACAAAGATTAATATGGGAATAGACCTTATGGCTCCCTCATGGGTCATTTACAACACTATTGAGAATGAACTGAAGGAAGGGAGGAAGGGAGAGATACAGTTGTGTGCACAGAGAGACCACACAGAAACATAGTCCCAAAGCTTTGTTTTGTTTGCCAAGTTGCCAGTTGATTTTGAAACTGATTTTGGATGGGATTATGAGGCTAGAATTTATTCTTAAGTGTATATTCTCCTGGAGATGGGAAACTCCTTGAGACGTAATTTGACATCTAAGAATACAGGGATGACATGGGACAAAAACCTCATTGCTTGAAGCAATGAATTAGAGAGCTGGATACAAATTCCGGGGGGCGGGGGATGTACTAAGGATAACCAAGGGAGGGTTTGGTGATGCATGCATAGTATCTCAGTGTTTACAAGGCTGAATCAAGAGTTAAAGGTCAGCTGAGCTCATACAGAGTTCTAGGTCAGCTTGGACCACAGAAAGAGAGACTTAGAAAGAGTGGTGGAGGAAAAGACAGGACAGAACAGGATGGGAAGAAAGGAGAGGGGAAGAGATAGGGGAGGGCAGGGAGAGTAGAGAAGAGGAATTGGGGTGGGGTGGGGAAGGAGAGGAAAGGAAAGCAAGTCCTTGGTGACCTTTATAGAATGTTCCCCTTTGTCAGCCTGGAAGCATCAAAGGCAGACACTAAAACAAGATTTCATGTATTTAAAATAAAGTCATTGGGTAGCCTTCTCTAAATACAAAGGTGGGGGTGAGGGGATGAAGAAGGCTCACAGAGATGGACAGCTGTGAGAGAGGGAAGGGAACTCACAGCAGGAAGCCACTATACAAATCTCTCTGTGCCCTGCCTTACTGGCTCATGGGGAATGCTTGAGGACTAGTCAGGGTGCTCTCTGGAGAATGGAAGAGTGATACTGTCCTTGGTTACCATGGTGGCTGGGAACTTAGAAAGATGCATGTGTTCCAAGAGTCTGAGCAGAATCAGTTGAATGGTTGGAAGGAAGGGAGGGAGGAAGGGCTGGTTAATGGCTCCCATCTCTTCACTGGTCTCTCTCCTTTGTCTTCAAAGATTCTGTACCTGGCCTTGCCTGTGCTTTGTGGATTGTTTTATTTGAAGTAATCCTGAAGAAATATAGACTACTTCTAGAATGTGCTATTTAAGAACTAATGGTTCTATAAATTATGTCGAAGGAGAAATTGATAGGGAAATGAAGAAATTTGAATAAACTATG
Source organism: Rhynchomys soricoides (assembly GCA_019843965.1). Classification (NCBI taxonomy): domain Eukaryota; kingdom Metazoa; phylum Chordata; class Mammalia; order Rodentia; family Muridae; genus Rhynchomys; species Rhynchomys soricoides. Next base: position 4,950,430 of record JADRCH010000030.1, read on the forward strand.
GCTCTTTACTAAAATAGACTGTAGTGGCTGTATCTTCAGGATTGTAAGAACTCACGCCATCTGGGTAGCAGGAGGAGAGGACCCTTTCCTCAGGAGAAAAGCTAAGTCAAGCCTTTGACACTCGACACAAGGATTGTAGAGAAAACCTGATTTGTTCATCTCTGATAAAAGCATATGCCCATGTGAATGGATTTGAAATGACTTTTAATCTCATAAAAGCTTATTAGAAAAAAACCACAACTCTTTAAGCACATTAGAAATCCAATGGACTGGAACTCTAGCAACATACCCCACATCTCAAACTGTAGTCACACTTCCTAAATATTCAAAACGTGCTACTTACTTGTTCTTTGTACTAAAGCTTTCTGTGGCTGACCCAGACAGTAGGGCTCTTGATCCTCTCTGATAGTCTATTGTAATGCTTACATATCACACAGAAATTACTGGATCTGTGCCCAGACTCTTCCTCAGTTCATTTACACTTCCTGAGTGTGGCTTCATGTCCTTTGTTTTTAGTCTATATCAATGATATCTGGAACACACTAATGTTTAAAAAATATTGAATGGATAGAAATACATGCTTACTGCTATAAAAGAAAAAACATACTATTAAATTTTAAGAAAATGGATGAATTAAAATACAAATATGTTGTTCCATTAAAATCTCAGCAGTGTGGTGATCTGTATAAGGACCACACCTGGTCAATGTGACAAAGTAAACAGGAGGGAGCCACACCAGGCCCTACCCCCAGATGAAGAGGTACCAAACTTATGGCTGTGGCAGGAATTTTAGGCCCCACCTCCAAGTGCCAAATGAGTGGCTATGGCAGGAAGGATAAGCCCCAATCCTGGATGAAGAGGCACTGAACCAATGGCTGTGGCAGGAAGGAAAAGAGGTGAGCAAGCCAAGGCCCATGCCTGCCTACATTACAGTAGTATAGAGCTCTTTATGATGTTAATGGGAAGAATTACATACCATTCATATGGAAGCAATTCTTGACTTGCTTCCTAGCACATATTAATACCCTGTTCAATTTGCATCCTGATGCAAGATGACTCTGGAAAGTGGTACCATTTATCAGAACTAACTGGTGTCATGAGACATCTGGGGTTTGCTTCAGCATGTCCAGCTGGTTTTCTGCTAGCTTTCATGTTTTATTTTCCTAGATCCATCTTTGACCTCCTTCAACTCCAATTGCAACAATAACCCATGCTATCACAGAAAATCACAGCAGCCCACCAATGCACTAGCTACTTTTCTCCTTTCTGTGACCTAAAACCTAATTTGGTAGTTTGAATGGAAATGGCCCTCATAGGCTCATATATTTGAATATTGGCCTCTCAGTTGGTAGAACTGTATGGGAAGGATTAGGAGGTGTGGCTTCATTGGAGGAGGTGGAAGTGAGGTTTCAAAGCCCCCATCACTACCAGTTACCAATGTTTCCATCTGTCTCCATCTCTGTCTCTCCATTTCTCTCTGTTTCTCTGATGCATTACTCTCTCAACATGTATGCTCTTGGCTCCTGCTCTAGCACTAGACCTGTCTGTTCCCCATTGCCCCAAATTAAATGATCTCATTTAAAACTTGCTGTGATGGTTTATAAATGCTTGGCCCAGGGAGTGGCACTATTAGGAGGTGTGGCCTTACTGGAGTAGGTGTGTCACTGTGGGTGTGGGCTTATGATCTTCACCCTAGCTGCCTGGAAGTCAGTCTTCCACTACCAGCCTTCAGATGAAGATGTTGAACTCTCAACTCTGTCTGTACCATACTATGTTGGATGCTACCATGCTCTTGCTTTGATGATAATGGACTTCACCTCTGAACCTGTAAGCCAGCCCCAATTAAATGTTGTTTATATAAGACTTGCCTTGGTCATGGTGTCTCTTCAACCAGTAGGAGAGAAGTTCATTTTGGCTCTAATTTGAAGGCGTGTTTCATTATACTAGGGTGCATGGCAGAGGGACTGTAAGTCAGCTTCTCATATCCTTGTCAGCAAAGGATCAGAGATGGGACAGGAAGTTTGGTCAGGCTATGAGACCCAAGTGACACCTCCAGGTGACCTACTTACTTTTTGATACTCCACAACCTCCCCAGAGTAGGGGACACATGGAACCGTAGGAGATGTTTTAACCCACAGCACCAGGTAGAACACTGAGCTCTCAGAGGTCAAAGTCTCATCCTGACAGCATGAGGATGAGATTCTTCAGCAGCAGGAATATTTTACTATAGTTTCCTGTGCCTGTGACAACTTCACTTCATTAATATTGAATGATTTTTTTTTAATCCAATAAATAAAGCAAGATCATAATGACATTTTCCCTCTTTGGGATACTTTCAGGAAGAGGTATTTCATTATTTACCTTAACATAAGAAACTGTTCAGAGTGTGCAGACTGCAGAGGCTCTAGTGGCTGGTTCATGCTGGGCATGGCCTCTTTACATTTTTGTCTTGTGTCACCATTAATAAAAAAGCAGAGATTTGCAGATATTAACTGGTTCCTATGCTACTCAGACATTTACCTGGACATTGCTGAAATCATCTCGATGAAAGTGGAGACCAAATTCATACTTGACTACAGCAAAGGCATGATCTAAAACACGGTAAATCTTCTAGAATGTCCTAGCCATCATTAGCTGGAGTTTGACATTAAAATGGATTTTGAGAAACATAATAAATCTGAATCTACATTTTTTGACAAGTCACCAAAGAACATACTAACTTCTCACAAAGTGGCACTGTTCCTAAGATTTCGTCATTTGGAATAGTTTTCTCTCAGTAAATATTTGCATTAATTGAATCTTAAACAAGAAGACAATTTAAAAAATAAATACAAGTTCAATACATGGTATTTTTTCCTCAAAATCTAATGCAAACCTACTTTACAAACTATGAGAAAGCTAAGCAGTAGATCTGCCCACTTTCTCAGCTGAGACTGGAATGTGAAGGGTCATGGTGTCCTAGCAAACAGGTCTTCGTGGCCTTGGATATGCTTTCATTTCATGGTGAGAGAATAAAGGATTATTCTCCCCTCCCTTGGGACAGAGCAACTCATCCTTTGGCAAGTCTGAAGCATTCTGCTTGGTTTTGGAAGCAGTCCACACAGGGCCCTGAAGTCTTCCCATCCCTAGATGTATCTGTTGGGCCCAGCAACTTTTAAAGTCACATTTGAGACAGGAGGTGTATGCACACAAGAAGGCAGATACCCACTCCTGCAATTACCACCTCATAAAGAGCCTGGCATGCCAAGAATGACACACATAGAATGTGTGTGCCTTCAATATGCTGACATCATAGCTCCTATATTGATGCTAGCAGTAGGCAGACTCTACATGGCAGATCTTTTGGGGAGTGGTTAGGTCATGAGGGCATTGCCTCTACAAATGGGATCATTATGATAAAAGAAGACACAAAGAGTTATATCCATGGGCCAGCTAGACAGCCTTCACCAGATGCTTAATTGACCTGCATCATAGATTCTCTGTCTCCAGAAATATGGTAAGTGAATTTCTGTTGTTTATGCATTTTATTGTAGCATCCTGACTGGACTAAGACCATTTGCCACCATCCTTGACAATCCTAGTCAATCTTTCTCAAGCCATCTAGACTTTTACAGTGTCCCTCACCTCAATGCATATGCTTTTAAAACATGGTTCCCTCCATCACCCTCATAGATGTCTGGATTCCTTCCACAGTTTTCTCTTGCCATACTGCCCCAGACAAATCTGGCCCCTGCTATCTGCCAGCCTCACCATGATGTCAGCCCTTCTCAAGAAGACTTGCTTCCTTTTCTCTACACTCAGGACCCATTGTTGTCTGTGATTGAAGATTTCCTCCTTTGGGAAGGGATGTTTACAAGAACTTTGGTTTTACAACTTATCCACTAATAGTCATTAGGACTGCCCATCTGTGTGAAGAAGAGGGGACATGCACTAGAGCCCTACCAGTGGTTACACCCTATGAAAAGAATAAGGTTAACTCCAGGAGTAGGTACGACCTACTAAAAGCTCCTCATTAATGGCTGGGGTTTGGAGATCACCTGCACTATTGATCCCAGAACTCTGGCTGGCTTGATCTTGTACAAGTCTTGTTCAAATGATAACAGCTGCTGTGTGAAAGAGAAAAAGAAAAAACAAAGTTGGGAAGAGGACATGTTGGGGAGTTGAATGAAGAAATGAGGGCAGATAGAACAGTATTTCATTGTACATATGTATAAAACCCTCAAGAATAAAGAAAACTTTATTTTTAAATGTGAACAATGAAGCAACTATAATGATGGAGCATGGATGTTTATAAGACAAATAAATCTCTCTTAGTAGGAAGTGAAACCATACTTCTCTGCTTTCATGGTCATCAATACTCAAAGTTGTGTTCATATTGACATAGCTTGAGGGAAGAGCCAACTGTTATTCTTACTTTGAGATGCATTTTTCGAGGATAATAGCACAGGTTTTTGTCTATGTGACCCACAATAACAAGAAAGATGTCTGCAGGAGACACTAGAAAGATAGTTCCTCACCAGCAGGGTCATGGAAGCTGTTTCTGCTAAATGAGAGTTTGCATATAGGTGGAGTGAACTATAAATAACCATGAATTCAAAGGCAGACTCTTAAAATATTTATTAATCTCTGTAGATACTATGTCTTGCTGGAATACCCCTGGAGGGTCCATGTCACCAGAGTGGTGAGTTGGTGTTTGTGTGTGTAGGTATGAATGAGGTAATGGAACCTTTAAGAGATGGAGTCTAGTGAGAAGCTTTATTGGACATATGACCTTGAAAGGAATAATTGGATCCAGTCTCTTCTCATCAGCTCTTTCACATCCTGGCCATTAAGTGAATAATTTTACTACTCACCCTCCTAACAGGATGGAATATGCTATGTGATCTTTTCCTTAGAAGATATGAATAAACATCTGCTCACTTCGGAGTGAGTGCCAATGACAGATTAAGGAAATAATTACATCTACATCCAGCATAGTGGGTCAATGATTACTGGGCTTACTTACAGAACCATGCTTAGGGGGCCCACAAGACAGCTGCATCACTGAAAATCCCATCTAAGACTGGATGATGACCTCCTAAAAGTTGTAGAGATGGAGCCCATCATCAATTTACCTCCCACTGACTCTAGCATCTCCCAAGACCACATGAGCAGGCATACCATCACATGTAGCTGTAGGAGATTGGGGTGCAGGAGGAAGTCAATGGTTGGAATCTAAGGAGAGTGTCTAGTCATCCTTTCCATCCTCTGTCTTTGTGTTGCAGAGTAACTAGTGAGGGTCTCATACAGGTAATTACATCTCTAATTTCAAGATGGCCATAGTCATGCCTGAAGGACAGAACTCCTTACCATTGACTCCACTCCACAGCAGAGCCCCAAGAGCAAGGAGAAGAATTCATGATGGGACAAAACTCATGAACCAAATGGACCTTCAATCTTGTACATTGACTATTTCAGGTATTTGCTTTGCATGAACACAAAACTAAGCAAGAAGACAGACAATGTCTATCTTGGCCTTCAGGTAATTCTTTCAAATAGGTAAAACAATTTTCTCCTTGCAGCCCAAACACAGAACAGTCAAGGAACTTATCAACTGTCTGATAAGTAATAAATAATTGAATCTTGATTCAAATATAATTCTATGTGTGACTCTAATACAGATTCTCTATTGGCTGGGTCTCTTGTTCCATTTCCCACTGTAGATTAGTGAAATTTGGTTCTGTGTGTTACCTATTCTTCACCTTGCATTGCTTTACTTCACTCAAAGACTGTGGAATTTGCTAAGAAAATAGATCTAATTTATTTCTCTCTATTTCACACAGAGATAGATAGAGACAGAGAGATGGAGAGACTGATAACAATCCGAGAGGTTAATCAACTTGACTTTTGTGATTGTCTTACCAAGAGTACTAAATAATTATATACCTTGAATACCTGGAATGTTTACTTGCTTAATATACCTAAATAAATATAGACAAATAAAGTAGCATACTGACGTGGGGTCCATTATAGGAATGAGAGAGATGATGGAAGTGAAAGTGAGTATCACCTTCCCCCATCATTCACAGAGGTTAGGATCGGTCATCGCAATGAGAGGGTGTGGCACATACATAAATTTATTGCAGTACTTGGAGCTCCAAGAAATGCTATTCATAACAACCTTCCAAAAAGCCCATCTGTAATTCCATGTCCTAATTTCTTTAGAGACTCATCTTAGGCTACATATTATTTTGTAGCAGATTCCAGTTGAACAAAACACCTTGACCTGGGCCTCACTATCCTGGATTCCTAGTTGCCTGGTCAAGCTGGTCCCTAAAGGAAAAGCAGCAGCAGTCGGGGAAACCTCTTATACTGTAAAAACAACTTAGGGCTTTAGTCAAGGTTTGTATCTGCAGAGAGAATCTAAACTAAAGCCATTTAACAGCCTTTCCAGAAATGAGTCAGGATGCATTATGACTGCTGCTAAGATTCTGCAGAAGCTACCAGACACTGGGGATGAAGGAGGCCTGACCCCCACAGAAATGAATATGGTAATTAGAGCAGAATGAGCACACTCCTCTGAAGAGCATGCTAGTACCTTGCTGTTGTTACAGGCACAGATCCCCGCTCCCAACAATCCCTCAGCACAGCAATCATGATGTCTTGCATTCTTCCATTACAGACCCCTTGCTTGATGTAACTATCACTCTCTTTTTTTCCTTTTCCTTTAAAAACAAAAGTCTTATGGCCAGGAACTCCAGTGTTACATGGGCATAGAAATAACTGATTTAGTTTATCTGGTTATTTTCTAGACAAATGTCCTGAAGCAAAAATAGAATTTGTTTGGAGTTGAACGTTCCTGACTTCATTTCAAAGGCTAACCAGGCCACATTTTCTGGCTTGTCAACATATTGTATGAGTACTCTGAACCCCAGTTCATCCTCAGTGGAACAACACCTACACTTGTAAGTATAATTTTCACCCAAGGTCACTCATGCACATGTGATTTTGCTGTAAAGGGAAACAGGATACACCACCACCCCTCACCTTTCTCATGACTATTCAATTAAGTATCAAAAAGGTTAAAGACAATGGAGAGCATGCATCTAAGATGGTCATCTCATTAAGGACAGCCATATTAGTTACATACAAAGTTAATCAAGTCCTTCTTTTTCCTCCTGATTCTGTGGGTGATCCTACCACCATCCCTTCCTGGCCAGTATTTCCTGCAATGAGTCATTTTCTTTGTTTTTAATAGGGCTTCATACTATAGACATGCAAAGCCCCTTTCTTTTAAAGACACCACAGTCCTTATATAATGATTTGTGTTTTTTCTTTTAAGAGATAGTCATGCTTTGTTGCCTAGGTAAGCATCGAAGTGATGATCATTTTGCCTCAGCCTCCTGTACACTCAAATTCAGGCTCAAACCACTGTGCTCCACTGAAGTAAAGCTCTCAATTCACAAGATACACAGATGTCTTGTTTGCTTATTTTTCTGTGTATTATATGGTAGCTTGTGTATGTGTGTTCATGTATGTGTAAGTATATGCACACATGTGTGTGTGTGTGCACATGTAGAGTGTATGTGTGTACTCCTGCACATATGAGTACATGCAAACATGGAGATTTGAATAGGAATGGTCATAGACTCATGTGTTGACTGCTTGGCCCACAGGGAGTGGAACTATTAGGAGGTGTGACCTTGCTGGAGTAAGTGTGGCTTTGTTGGAGGAAGTATGTCACTGTGTGGGTGGGCTTTGAGGTGTCACATGCTCAAAGTATGCCCAGTGTGGTTCCCAGCATCCTTATACTGCCTTCAAATCAAACTGTAGAACTCTCAGCTCCCTCTTCAGCACTATGTCTTCCTGGATGCTGCCATGCTTCCTGCTATGATGACAATGGGCCTCAGTTTAAATGCTTTTCTTTCTAAGAGTTGCAATGGTCATAGTGCTTCTTCACAGTAATAAAACCCTAACTAACACAGCACCTATGTGTGTGCATGTGGAGGACAGAAGTTAATATCAGTTATCTTTCTCTCTTGCTCTCCCTGATGTGAAGTCCAACTAGGCAAGATTAGCTGGCCAACCATCTCTAGGAGTCCTCCTGACTTCGAGTGTTGGGGTGACCTTGTTCCCAGATACAAACCTCTAGATCCAGTTCTCTCAGCCTTCTACAACCTGGTGGCAGTTTGGCCTTTTACAGAGCTGAAAACTACAGGATTACACCACTATTATCTCCTACTAAAACTAGTGTTGCCTTTGGATCAATAACAGCAATTGCGACAGAAACAGTAGCAGCCAAGATAGAGTCTGCTCTTCAGGCTGCTCACATTTTAGTGAAGAGAGGCCAAAGAATAACAAAAAACTATTAGAACCTGTAACTATTTAAAGAGCATTTAAGAAACTTGGGGGCTAGTAGAGTTTGAGTGGTCTCCCCAAAATGGGAGGATGGAAACAGTACTCAAGTGTTGGGAAATGGGGTTTAGGGGGAATGGGACTTTGTCCACAGAGAGTTCCGTTTCATGGATAGTTCAATGCTCCTTATGGAGAGGTCTTGTGGCTAGCCTGGTGAATAGGTGCCTAGCACTCAAACATCTTTGTATCATCAGTCACTTCCCTAGGCAGCAAGTCTTAAGTACATAGCTCTGGTGGGTTAAATAACAGCAGTTTCTCAAAGGGTCAGAACTAAATCTGAAGGTTCTTTCCCCAAAGTGGACTGCTTCAGGGTACTGAGCAGAGGTCAGGGCAACCTGTCTCAGCTGACCACTGCCTCTGTCTCCCCCTTCCTTCCTCATGGCTTACTGTTTCACAGTAAGATGATGTAAGATAGACCTGCATCAGATATGTCTTCCCAGCCCCCACAACATTAAGAAATACATCTATTTCATGTGTGAATTATTAAGCCTCTATGAGTCTGTTATAGCAGCACAATTGAAACCCTCGAGTTTTTGGTAAGAGACTCTGCAAACCCTGGAGAAGAGATGATGTTTTAATGAAAGTAAATGGGCCAGTCAGTGCGTGGCTGAGAGGAGAGTAACGGGAAAAATGTTTTATAGCAGGATGGTATATTTCAACCTCAAAGGGCAAGGCACAAAGGTGATGGGGTAGAGGGGTTGGCAAAGTGCTTATCTCAGAACCCAGGAACTCCAGACACAGCATGCATCTGAGATCCCAGAGTGTTTGTGATTAGATAAAGGTAGAGGCAGGAAAATCCATAGAAGCCTGCAGGCCAGCTAGCCTGGTATGTGCAGAAGCAAATGAGATGTCTCAGATAAAGTGGTGACAGAGACTTACATCTGTGGTTATCTTCGGACCTTCACATGTGCACCATGGCTTGTATGGGTCCACACATAGATACATGAACTCAGGCCTGTGCATCACCACACACACACACACCACCACCACCACCACCACCACCATACAAGAGAAAAAAGAAAGTCACTTGAAAAGTTGGATAAAGTATTCTCCAGGAAGCAGCCCTTAGGAAGAATGTGTACCTTCAGAAATAACCCAAAGAAAGTGTAAGGAATTAAGGGGACAATGACTTAGGGAGTACACTTATGAGGACATTTGAAAACAGGAGCTGGGAACAAGAAATGCTATCTCATAGATACCTGGCCCATTTCCTTTGAGAGACTGGCTAGGGACACCTTCTCAGTAACTCCAGATCCTGAAACCAAAACATTTGGATTTTGAAACTGGGTTTCTGAGTGCAAAATTGGCTGGCTTCTTCCATTTTACTAGCAGCTATTCTTCTGTGCGAGGAACAGAGTTAAACCTACACTCACTCGAGCTAGAGCAGAGGTAGTGCTGCTCCGAATTCACAGCCAGGCAGTAGCAGGGCTCAGAGGCCAATGCTAAGTGAATTTGAGGAATTTATAGACTTGGCTCAGTAGTCTGACCCAGGACTCAAATTGAGTGATGCTTTTGAGCAGATTAGAGTTCTGGTGGCAATATAAAAGAAGACTGGCCGCAATCCTGGAGCCAAGAAACACATTCCTAAAATCTGTTAACTTTCCTCTTTCCTCCTAACAGTTCATCAGACATCTTCATCCCATCTTACTCTGCTCAGAAAAATGTCCTTCATTACGACTTCTAGTCCAATTGCATCCATTCCTGCAAGATCTGTCTTCAAGCCATTTCCTAAGGAACTATCCTGGTACCTCAGCATCTCTACCTAAACCCCCAAAGTATCCGTCCTTTTTTTTTTTTTTTTTTTACCTTTTTTGAGTCTCTGACTTCACATCTTTTCTATTCTTAGATTTTTTTTCATTGTATTCTACAGGAAATTACATTCTATTTGCACAAAAATAATTCTTTCTCTCTAAGTTTAAATGCTTAGAGCCTAAGCATATTTTAGAATATGGGACATTAGTCACTAAAACAGCCAGGTTCTAAGAAATTCACTCTGTCAGTAAAAGAGGCAAAAAACAAACCAAAAACCTAAAGCCATGAAAAGTAACCATTTGTGCCTTTAAGTATATGCTAACTTCTCCTATATGAAGTTTTTATGCTGCTACTTTATTAATGGAAATTGTAGAATTCCAAGCTTCCCTTCAGTAATTCTACGCCGAATGAAAACAGGATGCTGTGTTTAAGCTACTTATCACTTCCAGAGAAAGACACTAACAACATTTTATAGAGTCAAAGTTTGTTTAAACAAAGATCAGAGCACTTAATCCAGGACGGTACAGTGGAATCTCGACCCCCCCTCCCCCCCAATGCAGCTTGCCTTGTTCCTATGAAATAACTGGACTCCAAAGTTCACACCAAGGCTGTTTGAACCATTGTGATTTTTCTATTCTCACCCAAATGTTTACTGTAGCCATTCCGTAATTGTGCCAGGTCCTATGAAACAGGTAGCATTTTCTTTAGGTAAGAATAAGGACAATGAGGCTCAGAGAATCACTTACCAGAGACCACACAGGTAGGACAAAGCAGAGCTGAACTACACAGCAGGTCCCAAGAACTTTATTTTGCACTATGTCATTATGACTCAGCAGAGGGTACAGGACAAAGCCAACCCTTGATGGTCGCATGACCTTATGAAGGCACCATTCCCACCATGTGTCCTGTGTGGTATCTTATAGCCATGGAAGTTCTACCTCCTGACAGGAATGGACTTTCTTCTGTTGGTTAAATCAGCTCCCATCCCCAGCTCTAATCCCAGTTACTCCAACTTATTCAGCTCCCAACAAAATGATGCTGATTCCCACAGAACTTTCTTGCCCCTGTCCATGTGTCACACAAATCTTAAGCTTTTGTTCTTCAAGGACAAAATGGCAAAACAATGAACAAACACATTATCTCACATCACAAGAAACCCAGGCAAATTCTGGACTCCAAAACTGGTTGCTGTCTCCTCAGCTATGTGTGGAAGGACCCAGACTCTTGCCTTGTCATGTCTAGAACTATGCTTCTGCTCTCCCAGCCATGACAAGCAGGATACAGCTGAGAAAGGGAAAACTTTCATCCACAAACAGTGCCTTACACAGATTAGGGTAGGCTAGTTACAGTGATGTGAGCTTGTGACATCAAATGTCGGCTTCAGCTGCTAGATTGCCTCTATGAAGGAAAGAGCTCACAGTTAAATTGTCACATATCCACAAAGGAATGCTGCTTCTTGCTCAGAGTGAAGCTGACATATCTTCAGTGGAGAACATTGGAGGGATTTGAATTTTATGTTCACATTAGGGAGGTGAGTCCTGCATATTTTAGAAGACTAGTATTTATTTTCTCTGAATTTAGTCAGGAGTTGTCAACTTATTTTTAGTTGAGTGTGACAGTAGTAAGGTTTTCAAAGCCTACTGAAAACAAGTAACATTAAATGTGTGATTTATGAGATTAGGTTGTGTGCTATTTTGACTGAAGTCCACTTTCCTTTGTCATTTCGAAGGAGGAAGAAATGAATGGCCTATAAAACTGTAAGAGTTGATCTATCAGAAATAATTTCCAATTGCATAATGTTTTCACAAGTGATTTAATTTATTTTAATCATATTTATAATGTGAAAGTATAAGATGATGATAACATTGGCTTCTAAAGTTTTAGTCAAAAAATAGCATTTTAATTATTATAGAAATGTCTACAAGTAATTTCATAATTTATCAAATCTGTATTTAATTTTGACACATTTCTCATAATTCTCCATTGCATATAATACTGCGATAGACATCTCATAGTACATACATATTTTTGTTAACATAAATTCCTAGAAATAAGTTTACTAGATAAAATTTTATGCACAATTTTTAAAAAGGAATAAATAAAACCTAGAAAATAAAACTAAAGAAGATATCCAGGTGATAGGAAAGAAAAGCTAAAAGACTAAGTTGGAAAACAATGTAATTACAACGGTCAACCAATAACAAGTACACAGGGAAAGACCCTCTGAAGCCATGGAGACGGAAAACAGAAACATTCCCCTTCCTGTATTTAAGTTCCATTCTAACAAACCGGAAGATTACAGTGGGGCATGCAATAGGTAAGGACCAAAGCATGTAAAAATCACAACTTGCCCAGGACATGTTCAAACCCATCATAAAAAGTTACTATCAGCATGTGGCTCTGTGGGGGAGTGCTTGCCTACCGTGGGTCAGTCCAGGTTCCTTCTCTAGCAACACGAAAAATAAAAGTTTTAGGAGAAGACACAATTTAAGGACTCGGAGGAATATTGAAGTATATTTGCCTAGTTACCATACTTTTAATTTTCCACATTTAATGTTGCCAGAAGAAAGCTGACTACTTTATAAATCACTGTATTTATTATCTTGTCTCTTAATTTTTATTTGTTTTTTTTGTTTTTTGTTTTTGTTTGTTTGTTTGCTTGTTTTTGTTTTTGTTTTTTGTTTTGTTTTGTTTTTTTCAAGATAGGGTTTCTCTGTGTAGCCCTGGCTGTCCTGGAATTGAATATGAAGACCAGGCTGGCCAAGAACTCAGATTTCCACTTGCCTCTGTCTCCTGAGTGCTAGTATTAAAGCATTTACAACCTTTAATTAAGAGACATTGCCTCTTAATTTTTATAAGAAAAAAAAGTCACATATCTACAATGTCACACATGCTTGATGCTACCACGGTGCTGTTAGTGGGCATTACCAGGTTGTCCATGACAAAATGAATGGATGAGGCGCTAAGTCTATGAACTTTTTACTCAAAATTTAATAGTGTGGATTCATAACTGCTTAGAGTTGTTACCTCTTTCCAGACATGATCACTGAAGCCTTTTACTGCAGCTCAGATTTAATTTTGAGCTGCCATCTGTCTGCACATCTCACAGGTGAACAATGATCCTCTCTCTTTTCTGCACTTTCTTATTTTTGTTAGTACGATCCAGGGCAGATTCAAAACTTTGTCCCAATAAAGGAAATCTGTTATGTCTCCCCCAGGGGTGTAAACTTTTCAAGGGAAAGGGTAGCATTTAATTTACCCAGGTAAGCTCTGCATTTAGGATGATATCTGATGTTCAAATAACATTTGATAAAATACTTTGTTGAATTAATTTGTTTTACATTTTATCTATTTCATGAGAAATTTCCTTGTAATTATTATTTTAGTTTTTTTAACTAAAATTCTCTTAAATGCATTTCTTTTAAAAATACAGGTGAATAATTAATTTTGAGTGTATATGTATGTTTATGTATTTACGTTTGTATGTATGTATGTATGCATGTATGTATATTTAAGGTGATTCTAAGAGTGTGTGTGAGTATATATGGCTGTCCATGTACATGGAGACCAGAGGAAGGCACCAGCTTTCCTGTTCTGTCTCTCACCTCTTTACTCTTTCATTCTCTTAGCAAACTTTGAGCTAGGCTGACATCCAGCACAAACTAGCAACCCTCGTGTCTTCACCCCTAACAGTGCTGTTACAAGCAGACATGTAGCCATACCTAGATTTTTATGCAGCTGCTGGGATCTGAACTTAGGTCCTCATGCTTGTAAAACAAATTCTCTTACCTGATGAATTATTTCTCTAGCCCCATTACAATTTTTATAATCCGTTTATGTATAGTTGTGATGCTTTTAGTTTTTGTTCCATTTCTAATTCTACCTCAATGGGGAGAATGCTGTATTAACTTCTTTTTGATCTACAAATGGAAAAAGAGCCACTCATTCCCTTGGAAGAGAAGTCAGTCTGCCATCAATTTAACAATTTAATGAAAGTCCTTTGTGTTCTTGTCTAGCACACTTCAAGCTTGGAGCAGGCTAAGATGTCTGACTGTCATTTTGTATTGAATCAGTGCAAAAAAGAAACAAGACTGTCGGAGTACTGCACTATATAAAGACAAAAAATAGTTCCATTTTTGTTGAGTCTGGAAAGACAGGTGAATAATGTCACAGATATATTTTGATTCAACATGCAAAAGGAAAGCTGAATAGATTTACTTTTTTATACTTTTGCAGCTTAGTCAAATTAAAATGCAAAATTAACCATCACAAATGACATTTTGGGTAAAGAACATACTAATTAAGAAAACAGAAAAATCATGGTCTGACACATACAAGGAAATCAGTAAGCTTGGTGATTTTGCAGAATATACTTTCTTTCTAACAACAGAACCAACAGGTAAACTGAAGAAATACACTGTGAAATTGCAAGTTTTTGCTTTTTTAAATCAAGAGTAGGTAGACCAGTTGACTACTTGCTCTTCTTGACTGGAACTAAGCAATGTGTAACAGCATTACTGAGAAAACGGTGACAGATCTGCCTGGGTGCTGAGATGGGGTGGTAACACAGAGATAGTTGGAAGGCCCTAACTCTCAGAGAGATAAAGATCTTACACTACTAGAAATCACTTCAGGACATACAACTACTCTAGAAGATCCTATCCTTTGCCACAGTCACACAACCAACACCTGGAACATGAGGATGAGAAAAAGCTTAAATTCAGAAGGAAACTTAAAATCAGTTGAATTGATTACATTTGGAGAACTTATAACTGAGAAGATTGGCCCAAATCGAAGGTCAAGGAACAATGGACCATAGAAGGCACTGGGGCATTAGGGGGATATATTTTTCTGGGCTCTGTAAGCCAGACTAATATATGAGCTTTATCTGAAGAGAAACAGAAATACATTAGTGTTTTCAGCTTAGATACAAAAGACAGAGTAAAATCAAAAGAAAGAAGAAGATAGGATTGTCAGTAATTATAGTGTAGAGTGGGTTTCCCTTCTGTTACCTTGGTATTTTGGTTCCCACTGTAAACAACGGCCATTACTCAGAATGCAAGATAAAATGTAAATGCCACCAATCCAAGGAAGGCTATAGGGGCACCGGCACCAAAATCCACATGTGTGACAAATACAAACAACAGAAACCAGCTTTTCAACTAAATTTAGCTAAACCTGCTAAACACAAAATTTATTTCTCAGCTTTATGGGTAAACACAAAATAAGACAGGATGTGGTGGCAACAAAATACAGACACAAATGAACCTAAGCAGACCCTGCCTTCCTACAGCTGGAACCTCTGAATCATATCTGGGCAAATCTATAACCACCTAATCGCTCCCTTATTTAACACTTCAAGCTTTTCATAGGCTATTTGAATTTTCTGTTTCTTCTGCACTTATTAAAACTCGTTTCCTGTTTCTTTAAATATAATGAATGTAATGAAGAAATATTGTCTTCAGTGCTGGTTCTGCTCTTCATTGTTTCTACTCATTGTTTTCACTCATGATTTATCATCTTAGTATTTATTTATCTATTAATTTATAGTCTTACTATGTGGCCCCAAATGGCTTCATAGTCACAGTCTTACTGCTTTTGCCCTCAGTGCTAGAATTTTACATGTGTCTCCATACCAGTCTGGTTGATTTATTTTATCACATGTTTAATATGAGATGCTTTTGCCCTCAGTGCTAGAATTTTACATGTGTGTGTCCATACCTGTCTATTTACATGTGTGTCTCCATACCTGTCAATTTACATGTGTGTCCCCATGCCTGTCTATTTACATGTGTGTCTCCATACCTGTCTATTTACATGTGTGTCCCCATACCTGTCTATTTACATGTGTGTCTCCATACCTGTCAATTTACATGTGTGTCCCCATACCTGTCAATTTACATGTGTGTCTCCATACCTGTCTATTTACATGTGTGTCCCCATACCTGTCTATTTACATGTGTGTCTCCATACCTGTCTATTTACATGTGTGTCCCCATACCTGTCTATTTACATGTGTGTCCCCATACCTGTCAATTTACATGTGTGTCTCCATACCTGTCAATTTACATGTGTGTCCCCATACCTGTCTATTTACATGTGTGTCCCCA
>JADRCH010000030.1:4966695-5006848 GCA_019843965.1 Rhynchomys soricoides
GTCTATTTACATGTGTGTCCCCATACCTGTCTATTTACATGTGTGTCTCCATACCTGTCTATTTACATGTGTGTCTCCATGCCTATTTACATGTGTGTCTCCATGCCTGTTTGGTTGATTTATTTTATCACATGTTTAATATGAGATGCTTACTTTCCTTATTGGTTAATTTGTGGGTGTTGTTGAAGCCTGGGATAAAGGCAGTTTACTTCTAGGTGAGTTTGCATTACTTTTCTGCCAGTAAGAGGCATTACTTATTTAGATCACTTTTATTGAAATGATCAGGTATCTGGTCGATGTGCATATGAGGTATGACTCCTTGAGAAAAACTCTTGGTCATATTTCAAATGCATTTACCACTTTTGATAGCCAAAAATAAGAAGGAGATGCAGCATTGGAAGGATAGAGCAAGAAAGTCCGACATACAGCAGCCTAGATCCCTGAGCAATGTCTATGAAGGACAGAGCAAGGAAGTCCAATATATACAGCAGCCTAGATCCCAGAGCAAGGGTTAGGAAGGACAGGGCAAGAAAGCATCCTAGATTCCAGAAGCAATGGCTAGGAAGAATTCTTCAAATCTCCTGAAAGATACCAATCCAAAAACAAAACAAAACAAAATTGTTAAATAGTTTCCAAGTTGAATCTGATAAAGTCTTTTATTCAAGCACTCATAATGAAAGTATTAATAATAAAGAATCTGTAAATGTTTAAGCCGATGAATATGTTCAACTCTGATTTGATCACTATATTATACCTATGAATCAATTTCACATTAGAAGTCATAAGTATTTATAAATATGTGTCAATCAAAACGTAAAATAAATTTTAACAAGACAGTGTTTACTGTGATGGAATGGAATTTGTTTTACATGTGAGAAGGACATGAGTGTTTGGGAAAGTCAGGGTGAGATGCTAGAATTTGAATGAAATGCATTTCTTTTAAAACTTGGGTTAAGGAGAGCCTTTCCACTAAAACAGTTGAGAGGAAGGAAGCTTTGTTTGGCCTGGTAGTCTCAGAAGTCCCAGCTGGTTCCAATGCTTTGACTATAATGAGGAAGACCATGGTGTGAGAGAGCAAATGACAGCAAAGCTGCTCAGCCGTGAGGTGACCAGGAAGCCGGGACAAGAAGAGGGAGGAGGATATCCAATGTAGTCTCTTTGAAGGCACATCCACCAGTGACCCACTTCTTCCAGTCAGGCCTTACCTGGGACTCCATTCAAATATCCTACTTAAGGGGCCTTGAAGAGGTGGCCTGTGGTTCAGAGCACCGCTTGCTCTTCCACAGAACCTGGGTACTGTTTCTAGTGCCCACACAGTGGCTCACAACCACAGTAGCCCTGGTGCCAGGAGATTCAAGAGCACCAGGCACATGTGACACTCAGACACACATGCAGACAAAACATCCATACATGTAAAATAAATAATTAAATATAACTAAAACTAGAAAATGAAAAAAAAAAGGATACAGTAAGATTCAAAAATGATAAAATAATAGTTTAGTCAGATCCTAATCAAATGAATACTATTAAAGTTATGGAAATGTGAGATAAAATTGATTTGGGGCCAAAGGCATTAAAACAATGAAAGAAAATTCATATAAAGCACAAATTCAATTCACCAATTAAAAATGTAGTGGCTTAGAATAGTAGAAAAGTTATCATACACAAGTGATCTTTCATTGTCTTTGAGTCTTTGCCTCCTTTGTGCATAGATGTGAGTGCGTGTCTGCTTACAGAATTTTAAGATTAAATGTGTATCAGTCACACTTGCCATCCCTGTGTCTCAAACCTCTAGAAATTGAAGAGGAGGGAGTTTGATTTTGCTTCTGCTTCCAGTGTGTGGTTGGCTGACTCCACGGCCCTGAGGTGAGGTTGCACCTACTGGCAGGTAGAGCATGACAGAATGAGACTGAGTCTCTTGTGCACCTAGGAAGCAGAGAGAGACTAAAAATGTCCAGAGACAAGAAAGGAGACAAAGCAGGTCTTTACTAATGACTTGCTTCTTTCAGGCAGACGTCTTAAATAGTGCTCCCAGCTGGAAACCAAGCCTCCAAAACACGAGGCTATGGGGAACTTTTTATATTAAAATCATAATAGCAGGAAAAAATAAGTGAGCTACAAAATATTGGAATGAAACAATAAACAAAGTCTAATGGACATGACTTATAAAACCCCGTCTCCCGTAATGACTAGCCTGCTTATGCCCTTGGCTCATCTCAGGTCTACTCAGAATGGTTGCAAAAAGTGGGTTGCCCATCAGAACAGAGTCATAGAGATTTTTTGTGCCATCAAAACATCACAATAAAATGATGGCAAAAGATATAAATTATACCTGTAAACTAAGAAACAATGAAAAATTTGAAAATATTTAGAACTCTGTATATACTAAATATCAAAATTTGTGGGATGCAATAAAGGGAATTGGCACAATTTTTCAGCTTTATAGGTTTATACTGAGGCAAGGAGGGGGCGAAGGTGGCTGAGTGGACAAGGGGGCCAGGCAGAATCCTGAGTGACGAAGAGCACAGACTATTATTGCAGAAGGTAAAAGCTTAAGACCCAGGATCTAGACTGAGCCACTTCCAACTGCTCCCAGTTCCAGCTGCAGCAGATCTAATCCCCTCTTTGGGCACTGTGGCGTATGCCCTCCCCTGAACATATATACTTCTAACTCATACACACGTAATTAAAAATAAAATAAAGCAAATCTTTTTGTAGAAAGTTTGTATCAGGGCTGGGGGTTGTAGTATATACTTATAAACTCAGAAGTTTAGAGACACAGGCAAAGGAATGGATGTTCAAGGCTAGCTTGCACTACATAGTAAGACCTTATTGCTAACAAAACAAAGCAAGAGGTTTAGAAAAGAAAAATGACTGATGTTCACTGAGCTAAGCATCTACTTTCAGAAGTTAGAAAAATAAGAACAAGTAACAGTAAATGAATAAGCAGGGAGATAAGACATGTTTACAGAATATGTGGGGGAACTAGTTAAGGCTGGGTGATGAGTTTGGTGGAAAGAAACTCAGGCGGTGCTGGGGACAGAAAGAAATGGTTAATTCTAGAAATTATAGAAGGCAGAAAAATAATTCTCTATGAATTGAGTGATAAAAGTGATTAGTTCCAGAGTTAATCAGAAAGCTTTTCTACGGAGAACTGATTACAAGCAAAGGGGCTATCATGTCTTGCAAGCCCAGGTGTTATTTCATCTATAGACAGCACAGCCTGGCTCCAGGCAGAATGAATTATTAATCCTCACAATGGCTCTTCAAGCCTTATCTTGTCAACCTTCTTAAGCCCCGGTTTCAAATCTGTTAACTAGGCTACTTTGGTATTACATTTAAAAGTTTCTATTCTCCATATTATGTTTTAGATATGATACATTTGGCTTGTCACAAAACACCAAAATTTTAATAAAACACACATTAACTGCCTGCCAAACCAAAGACAGTCTTAGTGTAGGATGTGTTCCAAACAGGTTTGCTGCCTATCTATAATGGAACTGCAGTATTATTTTTCATAATTGATTTTATTTTCCATGATAGTTCAGGTGCATTTCATTGTCTAAAAATGGCTATAGTGCAGGCATAAGGAAGGAACCTGAAAAAGATTGTTACATTTCACAAGACCTTGTCTCCCTGTGCCTCTCTTCTCGGTTCATGAATCACATGTACAGTTGATTACAACTTCATGAACACTGAGCTTCATAAATCAGACTCTAACCCAAGATCCTCAGAAGTTCCCCAAACCAGGGCTGGCTGGCAATCTTTGGATCAATAAATTAATGCTTCATTGGAGGTAACACATGCTCACTAAAACAGCCTCTATCCACTTAACAAAAGAATGCTGAAATAAAAACGTTATCAGAAATATAAAACAGGAATTGTTTTGGGGGGTTCTTTGGATAAAAGCTTTACAGGAATAAATGGGTTTTTCCCTAAGAAGTGTTTCATGCCTGTCTAACCACATACAATGGAAGAACTGGTCCACAAGAATGCATTATTCTTCCATGTCCACTTGGACTGCAAACTTACCAACTGTATCAACAAGAATCTTTGTCTATGCACAGCTGCTTCTTCCTGGAGATACAGTGGCTGTTAAAGGCAAAACTAAAGAACAATGAGACTCTGGATGATGGTAAGTTTAAAAACAGCCATTTCTAGAACAAGAAGTCAAGTTTTAGGACACTATGGGTACTCAGTGAGACTTCACTTTGTACAGATATTTGATAAAGAAAACCAAATATGTCATTCCTTATAAACTGAGGCACTAACACCTCAGGAAAAACATGGAAAACTGAGAATCAGTCATCAGAGGGTAAACAAGGTGCTAGCCTTACCTTGCACTTGAAGGTGTGGGAGGAATGAAGTCATACATGTTTGTCAACACACAGCAGGGATTATAAACAGCATCAAAAGGGAGAGAACCAGAGTCCTTCAATATTTGCTATACCTAACATTTCAGTTCTTTACTTTTATTACCTTTTTCTGGCACTTACTCAATTCTTTAGAAAAAAATGTTCATCAACAGAATGTAGTATTTTGAGTGCTAGTGCTTAGGTTGGTACTCTGGCTAGTACTGTGGTTACCATACCTGCTGTATGAATGAAGCCAACACTAGGTACTGCCTGTTAACAACCCTGTCTCCTGTATTTCCACACAGCTGTGGTTAGATCATGGCTGCAAAGGCATACACGTTACAGTTTAATCTTCACAGGTCACTTTTGGAGGCACCGCTTGCTAGTAGCCCTTAGGGCCTATGGGACAATGGTCCCTTCCTTTGCGTCCTGGCTAGTCCAGTGGACTCTCTGGTCATGGTGCTGACTTAACTAAGCCCAAAAAAGCCAAGCCAAGTGGGTGTGGACTGAAATCTCCCCAGCTGTCTTCATAAGTAAGTAACGCATGGTGTTTCACTGGGGTGACTAGCACGCATCAGTCCTGATTTAAAGTCTACTGTATTTATTCAAACATGGATTTTTCTCCTTCTGATACTTTATTTACATTTCATATGTTTTCCCCTTTCCAGGTCTCCCCTTTGGAAACCCCCTATCCCATCCCCCCTCCCCCTGCCTCTATGAGGATATTCACCCAACCACCCACCAACTCCCATCTTCCCTCCTTGACATTCACCTATACTGGGGCATTTAACACTCACACACCCAAGGGCCTCTCCTCCCACTGATGGCCAGCAAGGTCCTCCTTGGCCACATATGTGGCCAGCACCATGAGTCCCTCTATATGCATTCTTTGGTTGGTGGTCCAGTCTCTGGGAGCACCGGGGGGTCTGACCAATTGACACTGTTGCTCCCTCCATGGCACTGCAAACTCCCTCACCTCTTTCAGTCCCTTCTCCAAGTCCTCTATTTGGGACCTCACACTCAGCCCTACGGTTGCTGTGATGTGACTCTTGGGTATTTCGAACTTTTGGGCTAATAACCACTTATCAGTGAGTACATACCATGTTCATTCTTTTGTGACTGCGTTAACTCGCTCAGGATGCTATTTTCAAGTTCCATCCATTTGCCTGCGAATTTCATGAAGTCATTGTTTTTAATAGTTGAGTAGTATTCCATTGTGTAAAAGTGCCACATTTTCTGTATCCATTTCTCTGTGGAGGGACCTTTGGGTTATTTCCAGCTTCTGGCTATTATAAATATGGCTGCTATGAACATAATAGAGCATGTGTCCTTATTACATGTTGGAGCATCTTCTGGGTATAAGCCCAAGAGTGATATAGCTGGGTCTAATTTTCTGAGGGTCCGCCAAACTGATTTCCAGAGTGGTTAAACCAGCTTTCATCCCCACCAGCAGTAGAGGAGTGTTCCTCTTTCTCCACATTCTTGCCAGCATCTGCTGTCTCCTGAATTTTTTTATCTTAGCCATTCAGATTGGTGTGAGGTGGAATCTCAGGGTTGTTTTGATTTGCATTTCCCTGATGACTAAGGATGTTGAACATTTCTCTAGGTGCTTCTCAGCCCTTTGAGTTTCCTCAGTTGAGAATTCTCTGTTTAGCTCTGTTCCCCATTTTTAATAGGGTTATGTGGTTCTGTGGAGTCTAACTTCTTGAGTACTTTGTATATATTGGATATTTGCCCTCTATCAGATGTAGGATTGGTAAAGATCTTTTCCCAATCTGTTGGTTGCCATTTTGTCCTATTGACAGTGTCTTTTGCCTTACAGAACCTTTGCCATGTCCATTTGTCAATTCTTGGTGTTAGAGCATAAGCCATTGGTGTTTTGTTCAGGAACTTTTCCCCTGTACCCATGTGTTTGAGAATTTTCCCCACTTTCTCTTCTGCTAGATTCAGTGTATCTGGTTTTATGTGGAAGTCCACTTGGACTTGAGCTTTGCACAGGGAGATAGGAATGGATCAATTTGCATTCTTCTACATGTTGACCTGCAGTTGAGCCAGCACCATTTGTTGAAAACACTGTCTTTTTCCACTGGATGGTTTTAGCTCCTTTGTCAAAGATCAAGTGACTGTAGGTGTGTGGGGTCATTTCTGGGTCTTCAGTTCTATTCCATTGATCTACCTGCCTGTCACTGTAAAATACCATGCAGTTTTTATCACTCCTGCTCTGTAGTACAGCTTGAGGTCAAGGGATGTTGATTCCCAAAGAAGTTTTTTTATTACTGAGAATATTTTTTGCTATCCTGGGTTTTTTGTTATTCGAAATGAATTTGAGAATTGCTCTTTCAAACTTTATGAAGAATTGAGTTGGAATTTTGATGGGGATTGCATTGAATCTGTAGATTGCTTTTGGCAAGATGGCCATTTTTACTTTGTTAATCCTGCCAATCCATGAGCATGGGAAGTCTTTCCATCTTCTGAGGTCTTCTTTGATTTGTTTCTTCAGAGACTTGAAGTTCTTGTCATACAGATCTTTCACTTGTTTGGTTAGAGTCTTTATATTGTTTGTGACTATTGTGAAAGGTGTCCTTTCCTTAATTTCTTTCTCAGCCTGTTTATCCTTTGAGTATAGGAAGGTTACTAATTTGTTTGAGTTAATTTTATATCCGGCCACTTTGCTGAAGTTGTTTATCAGCTGTAGCACTTCTCTGGTGGAGTTGTTCAGGTCACTTAGGTATACAATCATATCATCTGCAAATAGTGATGTATGATTTCTTCCTTTCCAATTTGTATCCATTTGACCTCCTTTTGTTGTCTAATTGCTCTAGCTAGAACTTCAAGTACCATATTGAATAGATAGGGAGAGAGAGGGCAGCCTTGTCTAGTCCCTGATTTTAGTGGGAATGCTTCAAGTTTCTCGCCATTTAGTTTGATGTTGGCCACTGGTTTGCTGTATATTGCTTTTACTATGTTTAGGTATAGGCCTTGAATCTTTCCAAGACTTTTATCATGAAGGGATGTTGAATTTTGGCAAATGCTATTTCAGCATCTAATGAAATGACCAAGTGTGTGTGATTTTTTTCTTTGAGTTTGTTTATGTAGTGGATTACATTGATGGATTTCTGGGTATTGAACCATCCCTGCATCCCTGGGGTGAGGCCTACTTGATCATGGTGAATGATCGTTTTGATGTGTACTTGGATTCAGTTTGCCAGAATTTTATTGAGTATTTTTGCATCAATATTCATAAGGGAAATTGGTCTGAAGTTTTCTTTCTTTGTTGGGTCTTTGTGAGGTTTTGGTATCAGTGTAACTGTGGCCTCATAGAATGAATTGGGTAGTGATCCTTCTATTTCTATTTTGTGGAATAGTTTGTAGAGTATTGATGTTAGTTCCTCTTTGAAGGTCCGAAAGAAGTCTGCACTAAACCCACCTGGTCCTGGGTTTATTTTTGTTGGGAGACTTTTAATGACTACTTCTATTTCTTTAGGGGCTATGGGACTGTTTAGGTGATTTATCTAATCCTGACTTAACTTTGGTATTTGGTATCTGTCTAGAAAATTGCCCATTTCATCCAGATTTTCCAATTTTGTTGAGTATAGGCTTTTGTAGTAGGATATGATGATTTTTTGAATTTCCTCAGATTCTGTTGTTATTTCTCCTTTTTCATTTCTGATTTTGTTAATTTGGATACTGTCTCTGTGCCCTCTGGTTAGTCTGGCTAAGGGTTCATCTATCTTGTTGATTTTCTCAAGGAACCAGCTCCTGGTTTTGTAGATTCTTTGTACAATTCTTTTTGTTTCTACTTGGTTGATCTCAGCTCTGAGTTTGATTTTTTCTTGCCTTCTACTCCTGTTGGGTGTATTAGCTTCTTTTTGTTCTAGAGCTTTCAGGTGTACTGTTAAACTGCTAGTGTATGCTCTCTTCAGTTTCTTTTTGGAGGCACTCAGAGTTATGAGTTTTACTCTTAACACTGCTTACATTGTGTCCCATAAGTTTGGGTATGATGTTCTTTCATTTTCATTAAATTCTAGGAAGTCTTTAATTTCTTTCTTTATTTCTTCCTTGACCAAGTTATCATTGAGCAGAGCATTGTTCAGCTTCCATCTGTATGTGGGCTTTCTGTTGTTGTTGTTGTCATTGAAGACCAGCCTTAATCTGTAGTGATCTGATAGGAGGCATGGGATTATTTCAATCTTCTTATATCTGTTGACATTTGTTTTGTGACCAATTACATGATCAATTTTGGAGAAAGTACCATGAAGTGCTGAGAATAATGTGTATTCTTTTGATTTAGGATGAAATGTTCTATAGATATCTGTTAAATCCATTTGGTTCATAACATCTGTTAGTTTCACTGTGTCTCCATTTAGTTTTTGTTTCCAAATTCTGTCCATTGATGATAGTGGGGTGTTGAAGTCGCCCATTATTATTGTGTGAGGTGCAGTGTGTGCTTTGAGTTTTAGTAAAGTTTCTTTTATGCATGTGGATGCCCTTGCATTTGGAGCATAGATGGTCAGAATTGAGAGTTCTTCTTGGTAGATTTTTCCTTTGATGAGGATCAAGTGTCCTTCCTTATCATTTTTCATAACTTTTGGTTGAAAGTTGATTTTCTTTGATATTAGAATGGCTACTCCTGTCTGTTTTGTGGTACCATTTGCCTGGAAAACTGTTTTCCCGCCCTTTACTCTGAGGTAGTGTTTTTCTTTAACCTTGAGGTGAGTTTCCTGTATGCAACAAAATGCTGGGTCCTGTTTATGAATCCAGTCTGTCAGCCTATGTCTTTTTATTGGGGAATTGAGTGATTGTTGCTTCCTGTTATTTTCAATGTTATTTTTATGTTTGTGTGGCTATCTTCTTTTCGGTTTGTTGAAAGATTACTTTCTTGTTTTTTCTAGGGTATAGTTTCCCTACTTGTGTTGGCGTTTTCCATCTATTGTCTTTTGTAGGGCTGGGTTTGTGGAAAGATATTGTGTAAATTTGGTTTCGTCGTGGAATATCTTGGTTTCACCATGTATGGTAATTGAGAGTTTTGCTGGGTATAGCAGCCTGGGCTGGCACTTTTGTTCTCTTAGTCTGTATAAGATCTGTCCATGATCTTCTAGCTTTATGGTCTGGTGTAATTCTGATAGGTCTGCTTTTATATGTTACATGACCTTTTTCCCTTACTGCTTTTAATATTCTTTTACTGTTTTGTGTATTTGGCATTTTGAGTATTATGTGACAGGAGGAATTTATTTTCTGGTCCAATCTATTTGGAGTTTGGTAGGCTTCTTGAATGTTTATCTTCATCTCTATCTTTAGGTTAGGGAAGTTTTCTTCTATAATTTTGTTGAAGATATTTACTGGTCCTTTAAGTTTGGAATCTTCACTCTCTTCTATATCTATTATCTTTAGGTTTTGTCTTCTTATTGAATTCTGGATTTCCTGGATGTTTTGGGTTAGGAGCTTTTTGTAGTTTGCATTTTCTTTGACTGTTGTGTCAATGTTTTCTATGGTATCTTCTGCACCTGAGATTCTCTCTTCTATCTCTTATATTCTGTTGGTGATGCTTGGATCTATGACTCCTGATCTCTTTTCCTAGGATTTCTATCTCCAAGGTTATCTCCCTTTGTGATTTCTTTATTGTTTCTATTTCCATTTTTAGATCTTGGATGGTGTTCATTTCCTTCACCTGTTTGATTGTGTTTTTTTGTATTTCCTTTTTAAGGGCTTCTAGTTGTTTACCTGCATTCTCTTGTATTTCTTTAAAGGAGTTATTTATATCCTTCTAAAAGTCTTCTATTATCATCATGAGAAGTGATTTTAAATCTGAGTCTTGCTTTTCTGGTGTGTTGGGGTATCCAGGACTCGCTGTGGTGGGAAAACTGGGTTCTGATGATGCCAAGTTGCCTTGGTTTCTGTTCCTTGCCTTTGCCTTTCACAGTCTGGTTATCTCTGGTGTTAGCTATTCTTGCTCTTTCTGACTGTGGCTAGTCTCTACTGCAAGCCTTTGCATCAGTACTCCTTGGAGACCAGCTCTCTCTGAGAGGAATTTGGGTTTGGAGAGCTGTGGTACAGAATCAGCTCTGGGGTGTAGACAGAAACCAGAAGGATCCTGTCCCCAGCTGTTCCTTGGTTCCTGTGTCCTGATGGCTCTTCAAGGGTCCTTCTTGATTGAGCAATTTGGACAGAAGTGGTAGTCTTCTGTGCTCAAAAGTGTGTCAGCACTCCTGGGAGATCAGCTCGCTCCTGGCAGTGAGTATGGAGCCCTGTGTCACAGGACCAGCTCCCTGGCAGCAGAAGGAAACTAGAAGGCCACTCCTCAGTCCCTGTGTCCTGAGGGTTCTGGGCGGGTGCCTCTGAGCAGAGGTGCTGGCCTTACCCCTACTCACAGGCTTGCCCACACTCCTAGGAGGGTAGCTCTTTCCCTGTGCTATTTGGGTATGGAGCTGGTGTGTGGCAGACCACAGGAGTAAACTGGAAGGTTCCTGTCCCAGGCTGTTCCTTGGTCTCTGTGTCCTGTGGATTCTGGGCAGGTCCCGCTGAGCAGTGGTGCTGTCTTTCCTCCACTCACGGGCTTGTCCACACTCCTGGGATGCTAGCTTTCTCCTGGCACTATTTGTCCATGGAGCTCTGTGGCACAGACTGTAGTCCCCTGCTGCAGAAGGAAGGATTTTTCTCTTAATGTGATGAAATTCAATTGTGCAGTCTGAATTCAACAACTTGTCCTCCTAAATTCATTTGCTAAGTATTTATAAAGCTTCTGGTGCTCTACAACACAGTAGTGAGTGGCACATCCTAAAGTCATAGTGTGTCATAGGCAACCTTGGTTAAACCTTATATTTTCTATACCACAAACTTCTTATATTTTCTTCTGTTACAAACAGCAATCTCTGCCTTTCAATTGGAACGTTTTAACTGTTTACATTCATTAGAATTATTGACTTATTTATATTCCTGTTTAATTTAAGATTTATTCTAGCTTAATATTATTTCATAAGTTTAATAATTTATTTAATATATTATATATTTCTTCTTTAATTTTTATTTTTTCTTGATTTTTATTTTTTGTCTGTTTCCTAAGCAATGTCTGGTATGGGTTTCATCTTGTAGAGCAGTTAGGTCTCAAGTCAAATCATATATGGATTGGTTATTTCCACAAGCTTTGCCCCACCTAGCATATAGCAGGCAAGGCAGCATAGTAAATTAAAGGATTTTTAGGTGGTTTGGTGTTTATTTTTCTCTTTGATTTTTAAAAGGCTATTTATAGGAAAATCACTGTACCAGAATGTATTTCCATTATCAAATGATAAGTTAAGTCCAACTGTAACGTAATAATATCAATCTATTAATAAGTTCTAGAGGAAGAATTTTGAAATATGGCATTATTTACTACATTATAAATACATTTTTAAAATAAAAATTTCAAGACTTAATGTTTATATGTACTTCTGTTTGTGTACATGCACTGGTTTGTAGGACCCCAGGGATCAGAAGAGGTCAACTGGAGTTTTAGGCTACCCAGTGTTGGTGTTGGAAACTGAATTTGGGTCCTCTTCAAGAGCAGCAAGTTTTCCTAACCAATGAACAATCTCTCCAGTGTCCATTAATTATATTTTAACCTAAAATACCTACCTGGTAATTTAAAAAAATCCCAAGTATTTGTTATAATCTTTTATTTCTTGATCAGCTTTTCCTTTCAATTACAATTTTTTGAAAGTTCTGTTGTTGTTTACAGTGCTGAGGATGTGATCCAAGACCCTGCTCCTAATAAACAAGTGCCCTACCATAGTCCCTTTGAAGGTGTCTACCCACAAATATACTATATTTTGAACTACGGAAAATTAATATCTGAAGAATTTTGGTCTCAAAAATGTTGCTTATTTTCTTTGTTCCTTCCCTCCAGTGATACATTTCTGTGTGGATTTATGTATTTTAGTATGAATTCACATTTCACTAGACTTAATCTGCTCAAGTCACCATGTTTTAAATATTAATTACTTGTTTTGCCTTGAGCCTGGTTCAGCATGCTAGTAATCTGTGGTAGACCCAGAATCAGAAAGAAACAAGACTCCTCTAGATAGTGCCTGTTATTATGAGGGTCTGCTTCAAGGTACTAAAGGCTGTATTTGACTTTTTTTCTCCCAATTTGAATTAGTAGGAAAAGTTGTAAGGCAAGTGTCCAATGGCATTATCCCAAAGCTACTGATTTGTGCTGAGGTCTACAAAATAAGGATCACTTGACACTCAAGGTGGCATTTTTATTAACAACTTCCACCAATGTGACATCTTGTTCATGAGAATAGATAGCCTAACAGACTCTGGGTTAGGGATTATTTACTCATTAATCATTTATTTTCACCAGAGAATGATTCTTTTCATTCCATATTTTAAAAGGTTTTTGTAAATAATGTGACCAGGACAATTTTGGGTTCAATGAAAGGTCCTTTGAATGTTTTGTCTCGTCATAATAGAGAGCTGTGTGTGTGTGTCATTCTTTATTACCTCATAGATGGCTGAAAGGAAGAAATAATTTGTGCAAAGGGAAATCATAGGGCCTGCTGGCCTAAGTCCCATGATTCCACCAACTTGGTCTAAAAGACATAAAGCCACCTGCACCATTCTGATGAACACATTAGCGATGCAAAAGATTTCTGCTTTCAGATTTTCTTCATGAAAACTGCTTCCATGTCTTCACATTGAAAGACACTTCTTCTGAAGTAGATTTTGTTACAAGTTATTAAGGCTATTGGTGGTATAAAAAAAAATATTCCCAGGTTGTCTTAGTTTCTAACCAACACTTAATTTTTCTTTTGGCCCGTTAAAACAATTTCACTTAGAGAATTTAGTTCCAAAATTGAAAAGTAGACTATTCAAAACTGAGAGCTGTTTTTATCTTTTGAAATATAAGACAGACAACAAAATCAATAGAAAAAAATTCAATGACATACATGGAGACATACCAGTTAATGTTTCTTAAATACAGAGCAAAGAGGGTCTTCTGTGGCATGAGTGAGAAAAGCACTATTGAAAGAAACTTGGCTATTGTCAGATCATTAGCATTGTCCTTATAGACACAGGGGACCACAAGAGCTCTAAGCTGAGATTCAGAGAGTCCCAAGTTCATTATCCACTCCATCACTTACTAGCTGTGCGATATTAAGTCTTTTAAACAGTCTGGGCCTCAGTGACATCTGATGAGAAATGAAAGGGTTTAATCTCAGTGAATAAATAAACCTATACTCTGTAGCTTCCACAAAATGTTCATTCTGAATTCCACCTCATCCCTCACCCTCAACGAAGGCACTTATCCCAGTGTTTTCTTCACAGAACAAACCTCATGCAGCAGGATAAACTGAAGTCAAAGTGGTCATTTCATAGTAAAAGGCCAACCAT
Source organism: Rhynchomys soricoides (assembly GCA_019843965.1). Taxonomy (NCBI): domain Eukaryota; kingdom Metazoa; phylum Chordata; class Mammalia; order Rodentia; family Muridae; genus Rhynchomys; species Rhynchomys soricoides. Next base: position 4,980,423 of record JADRCH010000030.1, read on the forward strand.
GCCAAATCCTAAAGGAAAACACATCATGGTGAACTTTTCTAACCTCTACGGAATGCTTGTGTTGTTCCAGGTACCATGCTACATGGGACATTTTCCTATCGCTTGTATTGCACACTGAGTAGCCCCCTATTCAGTGCCTCTCCCTGCTAGCCTCCAATGTGGCTTCTCCTTACATGTAATTAAATATTCATGGTATTTCTGTGGAAACTTAGTGGGTGCCAGATTGCTTCAAATCTACTCCTTCATGGTCTTTTCCGAGAGCCTTTGTCTACCTGTGTGCCTTCTAAAAAAGCTCACACTTCCTCATGTTTTTCAAAAGACAGACCACAGGCAATGTGAGCCTGAAGAACGAAGAGTTATTTCTGACTGAATCACCTCACCAAAAGCCACTTGTTTTATCAACATACGAAGTTCCTAGTGCAATGACATTCTTGACTTTCAAGAAGGTATGGTCTTCCATGGTTTGTCAATGAGGATAATCAATAGTCCTGTGTGATAGTGTAGTTGTACATGAAATTCAGAGGATAATTACTGTTTTATTTTTTTTACATAAATATTTGCCTGATACAGCTAGATTTTATAAAGCATTTCTAAATTATTGTTGTTGTTGCTACATCCTGAAGATTCTATATGGATGAGACATAGATTTAACAATTCCATCTGTAGTCAGATCAGCAAAAGGATTTTATATTGGGAAGCTGACTTTTTTCTCTTAATGAAAGAAAGTATTTTTAAAATATGGAAAAATCTTACTCAGTTCTACATCTGCCTAAAAACTAGGGCTCCTGACATGCCATACCTCTGCTCTTGAATGTCGTTCATGGTGGGTTGGGTACATTGTTTGAGATGTCTGGATTGTATATATAGAAAAAGACTGAATATGGCTGACATTTGTTGTCATTCTGACCCACTCTGCTGTTGCCCTCACACATTTTTTGCTTGAACCTAAAAAAAATAGGTCATCAACACAGGTGTGTGGAGGACCACTGCCAGCCTGGAGAACTGGCCTGCCTAGCTGGCAAAATTGACTAGGCATGTACTGGGGGTGGAGCAATCACATCAAAAAATCCACCTGGATGTGGTGGCTTTGAATTTGTTTCTAGGGTGCTGGACTTGGTTCTTGTGTTCATTACTTTTCACATTGCTCTGACATAAGGCCTGACAAGCAGAAATTTAAGGAAGGCTTGTTCTGGCTCAAATTGACAGGACACATTCCATCATAGTGGATAAAGCATGGTGACAAGAACAGGAAGCTAGCTACTCACAATACATCCACAGTCAGGAAGCAGAGGGTAAAGAGGATATGGAAACTGGCTCTAAAATACTAAATCCTGGCCCCAGTGACTGACTTCCTCTAGCAAGACTCCATCTTGTGAAGGTTCTACAAGCTGCTCACACAGCTGCACCCACTAGAGAGCACTTATTTAAACACATGTGCTTGTGAGGGACGTTGCCTTCATAGCTCAGCAGAGATGGATAGTTGAGATTGAGTAGGATGCAAAATGGGGATTTCTCCTGCTGCCTCAAGAGTCTAACATTTTTTTTGTGGGGAATTATGATTTATGATCTATTTCTCTGTCACTTTCCTAGAATCATAAACATGGTCAGCCTTTAAATTCAGTGAGAATATCTCTTTGGACTTCAAATTATTTTGGCCTTTAGGACTTTGCAAATAAGCCAACTGTAAAATCTAGAAGAGGGGGTCTAGCAGCACCAATATACAGAAAACTCATTCCTATCCTGTTAGTATTTTGGAAATATATCTATTATCCTGTGTGTTTGTGTGTGTGTGTGTGTTATATATACTTAAAACATAAAATTAAATGTTTGAAAGATATCCCACATGATATTTGAAGACATGGATATATTAACATATACTTTTTTGAAGATTTATTATTATTACTCTTCTGTGTGTGTGTGTGTGTGTGTGTGTGTGTGTAAATCTACGTGTGTGAGAGTGCAGATACCTCCAGAAACCAAAAGAAGTCACAGGATTTCTAGGAGCTGAAGTTACAGGTAGATGTGAGATGTGGGTGGGTACTGGGAACCAAACTCAAGTCTTCTGGAAGTGCAGCATGTGCTTTTGACTTCTAGGCCATCACTCCAGGACATATTGTGTAATTTTAAAATCAGGTTAAGCATACCTATCTCCTTCCACATTTATTATTTATGGTTACAACATTCTAAATCATTTTTCCAACCTTTGGAACATTCAGGACATTGTATTTTTCAGTCTATCATAACCGCACCATTATGACCACACACCAGAGCTCTCAATCCTGTCTGTCAGAAGCTTAGCTCATCAACCAACCTTTCTCCATCCTGCTCTTCCGACTGTCCTCCCATAGCCACTGTCCACTTGTCTCTAGTCAACTTCTGTCATTCCTAGACATGAGTTCTTTATATAACACAAATTTTCTTCCTTCTGCCCCTTTAGCCTGGAGAATACAGCAAGTCATGATCAAGAGGACACTTGGCACTTTTTTTAGTAACTTTTCTTTTCTTTCTTTTTTTTCCCTTTGTTCATTTCAATATTACTGAAGTTTGGTAACACAGTTGCTCCTATCCCAGTTTATGAATCAATAAATTACCAAACTTAAAAACATTTAAATTCCTAAGGCTAAAACCTAATGATTGCAAAATTGTGATCCACTGGCTCAGGCCAGTGACTCTTCCACAGCCCATTTAGTTACAGACAAAGTGAGCTCTGTTTACAAGATCCTGGCTATAGTTATCTTCATAGCAGTTAATTTACATTACCTTCTTAGTAAATGCTTGTGGCCATAATACATGACTATTACAGTATTGAAGAGATCTGCCAAATGTTTGGGGAACTCCAAAGTGTGTACCACACAAAGAGGACAGATACCTCAGGGGGCAGCCACTATTGGCATCCCTATACAACCATGAAGTAAGCACTTGTTTGGAAACATGCATTTAAAAAGATGATAATCGAAGTACTTACTGGGATATTATTATAAGCCAGGCATGATGTAAGTTTATTTACATAATTGTCATATTTAGCCTTCACAAAAAATCATCTGGCAGGCACAAATTTTTCACCCTTTTACTGAAAATTACATTACACAATTAAAGCACCTGGGACAGTCAGTAGCAAATTTACATCCAAACTCTAGAATCCTGATTCTTTCCCACTTCAAAAGAGAGGTCTCCTCTGCAAAATGAGTCTTGTCTCATAAAGATCTTTACAGGCTCTGGTCAAGATGGGCTTGATAGCCCATTCTTTATTCCTAAAGCACAATGCTTGCTGGCTTACTTAGGTATACAGTTAAAATCCAAAGCAGATTAATAATTCAATATTGTCAAAATCACTGTTTGTATTCTAAATGTTCTAAAGAATCATGTACTAACTAAACAAAAATAAGACAAAACTTACGACTGGTTTTGCAAAAATTCTTTTCATGCACGGAAACCATATTTCTGCTTTTCTCCTGATGTGTATACTTACTTTACTGTGTAGATCATAATTATGATAGGGAATCTCTGCAAGACTCTAAAACTCACTAGTAGCAAAGTAGCTTGGAGAGAAGATATTTAGCTTGAAGTGCCATTAAGAATCCCTCTGATTCTGTGTATAGTTTGTACACTGTTGATAAGAAAGCAATGTCCTTGAGAATGAGGGTGAGATCTTAAGAGTTTGCAGGTGATTTTCAAATCACATGACTGGAGCAAGTCAGATGGATGCTTAAGTAGACTCAGAGTTGGGAAAGTCTGCAGGTCAAGCCTTTAGTTTTCAAAGCATCTGTGCATCTTAAAAACAGAATGAAGATCAGTGCAGGCTTTTAAATTATAGAGTGAATTTTATGTTAAGGCCTTTGTGTAAATTTAATGACATCATCTGACATGGTATTATCCGATGGCCAAGAGTTTAAAATCAGGATCTGAGTGCTATTAAAGCTCCTAGTCACAGAATTTCAATTAACGAATGAATCATGGAGGTATTGATGGATAGTTGTGACATATTAACTATGTCACACTACAAGGACCATTTCACCACTGGGTAAGGCATTGCTGCTAAGCCTGGAAATCTGAGTTTAATGCCCTGTAACCCACAAGGTGGAAGGGGAGAACTAATTCCAGGAAGCTGTCCTGTGATGTCCACACATGTACCGTTACCTGTGTGAATCCACTAACACCCAACGAAACAAAGTTTCCTTAACTCTAGAGAAGATAAGCTATACGAGAAAACTGTATATACTGCAAATACATATTAAGAATCTATTTTATATCCTAAAATATATAGGTTCTATCTTTGATGAAGAAATGAAGAATATGTGGTTACTACCATCTTGTAATGTACAATCTAATGAGGTAATTATACAATAGAAAAGATAGGGTGGAAAATGAACTGGAATGAACTGTCCCCTCATATACAGATGAATGGGACATGCATAAGTCCTTCTTGATGAGGTTCTAACCTGTTGGGGTACTTCCTAAGTTAGAACTACTTCACCATGACTACCATGTCCTTTCTTACATTCCTCTTCCTTCTCTTCCTTCTCTTCATCTCTCTATCTCCATCACTTCTTGATTTCTTTTTGTGTTTCTTCCCACCAATTATGTTTCTTGAAGAGATATCATGTTTTTTCTCTCATCACAGCTTTTACTCCCCCTGGTGACAAAACTCCTAAATTTCAGTTATCAGATGATGATACAGACTCAGCATCCTTTGTTCTGTTGCCTAAGATCTGCTCTTATGTGTCAGGCTCTGTTTGATTATCTCATTTACTCATAAACTCAATATGTTCACGATCATAATGCTAAAATATGCTCTCCTCCTGAAATACTGCTCTATAATTGATATCATTGGCTACTGAGCTAATGAAGACAGGAGACTGAGTGATTTCCTAGCCTCATCTCACTCATTTGTCATTCAGAGTCAGTGAGACCTATGGGTTCCACTTCATTAGCAAGTCCTTGTTTCTACGGCTGTGTATTACTATGATGGTGTGTAGAGAGAATATCTTGTGTGTTGTATGGATACATTGCCTGCCAATTAACTGTGGACTATAGTTAAGGGTAGAATAGAAGGTAAAACATTTGGGAGGCAGTAAGAATTCTGGGTTAGAGCCAGGCAAGGGAGAGTCACTGGGAAGATGTGATGAGAGGGATGCGTGATACATGAGCACCAGTTATCAGTCACATGGCAATGTAGGCTAAAAGAAATGGGTTATTTTAGTTATGATCTAATAAGAGAAAAGCCTAGGAATATGGTCAAGGAATTTGTAAATATATTTTGAGTCTGAGTCTTATTTCTGGGAGTATAGGGCTGGGAGGAAGAATCAAAACAAACTTCTACAATGCTGTCCTGTTGCCTGAGTCCTGACTAAGCCCGTTCTTCTCCGTCTTCCTGGGGTAAGGTAAGAGTTCAAATGATTTCAAATCAAACTGTCCTAAGCCAATATTTATCCTGAATACTTTGAGAAGTCACAGGCACAAGCTCTGGGGAGCTTGGTACCTAAGACCCTTGCTCATCTCTCTAGAGTCAACACTTGGGCCTCCTCAGAACCTACCTCTGTTCCATCGTGATCTTGTCCCTCAGCTTTCAGGGCCACACACACACACACACACAATTAAACCATACTATACTGGTAATAATTGACAACTTAGATTTGAGTCTCAAGTAAGCTGGATTAGTGTCTATGCTATTAAATTTTAGCTGTATTGTTTCAAAATGTTTGTTTCTTATGTTTCAACTATGTGTGTCTGTGTGTGGATGTGCACATGTGTGTGCAGGTGCTCACATAAAACAGAAAAGAGGTTCTAAACCCTCAAAATTGAAGCTGCAATTGTTTGTGAACCACTCAATGTAGATGCTGGAAATAGAATTTGGTTCTCTGCAAAAGTTATCTTAATTTCTTAACCATTTCTCCAGCCCCTCATGGTAGTATTTTAGATATGTTATTTTTCAGTTAATGTTGGGTTTTGAGAATAAATTTCAAGAATTTGACATTTTTATAAGATTATATATCTGTGCTAGGTTCATTTTGCACAGTAAATTATATAATTATATTGAAAGTTGGATTCATCTAATCAAAACAATTGGTATACTATCATGGTAGCCCTGAATTGAGAACCCTCAGAGAATCACAGAAGACAGCACAAGTTGAAGAGTAACAGTATATCACTCGGGGTTCTTGATCCACAGCTATTAAATTCAAAGGAAATGTGTGACAGAAATGTTGAAGCACTCAATGCCTGTAGTCTCTACAAGGGCATTGCATATGAACATATGGGACCACATGAACAGCTCTCTCTTGTCAAATAAGCAACTAGAATCAGAAATACTGAAAAATAAAAACAAAACAAAACAAAAATGGGAATCAAATAAAAAACTGGGATTTCCAGGTATGTTAATTTCATTGAAAGGAGATCAAATCCACTATGCAATAACTAATGTGTAGTAACTCGAGGTCAATGATTCAATATTTTAAAATAACTTTTAAGGTCCAGTCATGTATTACACAATGCATAAAAGATTGTTTGATTCTGCCTCTGCACTTATTTTTCCTTAGTCAAGAGAGGTGATCAGAGAAGCCAAAAGCTTTCTTGGCTTTGAATCAGTTGACAAATGTGGCATTCAATTCTACATGTTATAAACACAGCACTGGGGGCAGGGGAGACAATTATCAGGCTGCTGCTGAAGCCCATTACTGCCAACAAAAGGCATCCAACCAAAGGCTGGAAAGCAGCTCCATGCAGTGGGTGTGCAGGTAACAAAATGTAGTGGCCAGGGTGTTCAGTGTTAGAAGAATTTGTGCTCGGCTGCACTGGGCTATCCACACTTTAGAGGAAAGGAGGGTTTATCATGCCCTTGTGGTTGGAATCCAAAATGTTCACAGGTGACGCATCAAACAGGGCAGAGTTAGGTCCATCCTCTGAGGCTCATCTATTGGACAAACTAGAAAGTTGCTTATTTTGCAGTTCATCATAGAAGCCTGATTTCATCTGTATTCATTGTCTATCCTGAATACCATATGTGGTTATTTTTAATTTTTGGTAAAACAGCCAATCCACAGTACTTATTATCTCAGGAGGAAAGGACCTATAATATACATTCAAATATTTTCCTCTTTCCATACTAATTTCAAAGACATGTGTTCTGCTCACAGAGAAAAGCCTACTTACTGAAGGACCAGATAAAATCCAAGTATCTCTTATTTGGGGCTTCTAGTAGATAAAGTGGGCAGCTTCACTATGCATCAAACTACACATTTGATGTATCAAACTACACTAAATATTCTCAGGCTTCAGCAACTTTTCCTTAGTCCAGGCCTGAAAAGTCCTTTTACCCAAAACGAATAGTGAGAACTAAAACTCACTGAGGAATGTGTCCTTCTAAAACACAAAGTATTTATTTTTTTATTTTTATTTTAAGTTTCATTTTTTTTCATTTCTTCCATACTTTCTTTACCTTTCAAATGTTTCCCCCTTTCCAGATCTCCCCTTTGGAACCTCCCCATTCCCTCCCCCTCTCCCTGCCACTATGGGGGTATTCCCCCACCCACCCACCTACCCACTCTACTCTTCCTTCCTTGGTATTCTCCTATACTGGGGGATCTAACACCCTCAGGCCCAAGGGCCTCTGCTCCCCTGATGTCTAACAAGACCCTCCTCTGCCGCATATGTGGCCAGCACCATGAGTCCCTCCATGTGTATTCTTTGGTTGGTCATCCCGTCTCCGGGAGTATCGAGGAGTCAGGCCAGTTACCACTATTGCTCCCTCCTTGGGGCTGCAAACTAACTCAGCTCCTTCAGTCCCTTCTCCAAGTCCTCCATCTGGGACCTCCCATTCCGCCCTACTGTTGCTGTGAAGTGACTCTTGGGTATTTTGAACTTTTGGGCTAATAACCACTTAACAGTGAGTACATACCATGTTCATTCTTTTGTGACTGCATTAACTCACTCAGGATGATATTTTCAAGTTCCATCCATTTGTCTGCAAATTTCATGAAGTCATTGTTTTATTAAAACAAAGTATTTTATTAAAAATACTGCTGAGCAGTATTCCATTGTGTAAATGTACCACATATTTTGTATCCATTCCTCTGTGGAGGGACAACTGGGTTGTTTCCAGTTTCTGGCTATTATAAATATGGCTGCTATGAACATAGTGGAACATGTGTCTTTATTACATGTTGGAGCATCTTCTGGGTATATGCCCAGGAGTGGTATAGCTGGGTCCTCAGGTAGTATTATGTTCATTTTTCTGAAGGTCTGCCAAACTGATTTCCAGAGAGGTTGTATCAGCTTGCATTCCCACCAGCAGTGGAGGAATGTTCCTCTTTCTCCACATCCTCGCCAGCATCAGCTTTCACCTGAGTTTTTTGATCTTAGCCATTCTGACCGCTGTGAGGTGGAATTTCAGGGTTGTTTTGATTTGCACTTCCCTGATAACTAAAGATGTTGAACATTTCTTTAGGTGCTTCTCAGGCATTCGAGTTTCCTCAGTTGAGAATTCTCTGTTTAGCTCTCTTCCCCATTTTTTGATAGGGCTATTTGGATCTCTGGAGTCAAGCTTCTTGAGTTCTTTGTATACATTGGATATTAGCCCTCTATCAGATGTAGGATTGGTAAAGATCTTTTCCCAATTTGTAAGTTGCCATTTTGTCCTATTTACAGTGTCCTTTGTCTTACAGAAGCTTTGTAATTTTATCAGGTCCAATTTGTTGATTCTTGATCTTAGAGCACAAGCCGTTGGTGTTCTGTTCAGGAACGTTTCCCCTGTGCCCATGTGTTTGAGACTTTTCCCCACTTACTCTTCCATTAGATTCAGTTTATCTAGTTTTATGTGGAGGTGCTTGATCCACTTGGACTTGAGTTTTGTACAGGGAGATAGGAATACATTAATTTGTAGTCTTCTACATGTAGACCACCAGCTGAACCAGCATCATTTGTTGAAAATGCTGTCTTTTTTCCACTGGATGGTTTTAGCTCCTTTGTCAAAGAACAAGTGTCCATAAGTGTGTGGATTCATTTCTGGGTATTCAATTCTATTCCATTGATCTTCCTGCCTGTCACTGTACCAATATCATGCAGTTTTTATCACTACTGCCCTGTAGTACAGCTTGAGGTCAGGGATGATGATTTCCCCCAGAAGACCTTTTATTGTTGAGGATAGTTTTTGCTATCCTGGATTTTTTGTTATTTCATATGAATTTGAGAATCTATGAAGAATTTGGGATTTTGATGGGGATTGCATTGAATCTGTAGATTGCTTTCGGCAGGATGGCCATTCTAACTATATTAATCCTGCCAATCCGTGAGCATGGGAGATATTCCCATCTTCTGAGGTCTTCTACGATTTCTTTCTCGAGAGACATAAAGTTCTTGTCATACACATCTTTCACTTGTTTGGTTAGAGTCACACCAAGATACTTTATATTGTTTGTGACAATTGTGAAGGGTGTCATTTCCCTAATTTCTTTCTCAGCCTGTTTATCCTTTGAGTATAGGAAGGCTACTGATTTGCTTGAGTTAATTTTATATCCGGCCACTTTGCTGAAGTTGTTTATCAGCTGTAGCAGATCTCTGGTGGAGTTTTTCGGGTCATTTAAGTATACCATCATATCATCTGCAAATAGTGATATTTTGATTTCTTCCTTTCCAATTTGTATCCCTTTGACCTCCTTTTCTTGTCTAATTGCTCTAGCTAGACCTTCAAGTAGTATATTGAATAAATAGGGAGAGAGAGGGCAGCCTTGCCTAGTCTCTGATTTTAGTGGGATTGCTTCGAGTTTCTCTCCATTTAGTTTGACGTTGTCCACTGGTTTACTGTATATTGCTTTTACTATGTTTAGGAATGCTCCTTGAATTCCTGATCTTTCTAAGACTTTTATCATGAAGGGATGTTGACTTTTGTCAAATGTTTTTCGGCATCGAATGAAAAGACCATGTGGTTTTTTTTTTCTTTGATATTGTTTATATAGTGGATTACATTGACGTATTTCCAGGTATTGAACAATCTCTGCATCCCTGGGATGAAAGCCTACTTGATCATGGTGAATGATCATTTTGATGTGTTCTTGGATTCAGTTTGGAAGAATTTTATTGAGTATTTTTGCATCGATATTCATATGGGAAATTGGTCTAAAGTTTTCTTTTATTGTTGGGTCTTTGTGAGGTTTTGATATCAGTGTAACTGTGGCCTCATAGAATGAATTGGGTAGTGTTCCTTCTGTTTCTATTTCGTGTAATAGATTGAAGAGTATTAGTATTAGGTCTTCTTTGAACGTCTGATAGAATTCTGCACTGAACCCATCTGGTCCTGTGCTTTTTTTGGTTGGGAGACTTTTAATGACTGCTTCTATTTCTTTAGGGGTTATGGGACTGTTTAGATGGTTTATCTGATCCTGATTTAACTTTGGTATTTGGTATCTGTCTAGAAAATTGTCCATTTCCTCCAGATTTTCCAATTTTGTTGCATATAGGTTTTTGTAGTAGGATCTGATGATTTTTTGAATTTCCTCATAATCTGTTGTTATAGCTCCCTTTTCATTTCTAATTTTGTTAATTTGCACATAGTCTCTATGTCCTCTAGTTAGTCTGGATAAGGGTTCATCTATATTGTTGATTTTCTCAAAGAACCAACTCCTGTTTTTGTTGATTCTTTGTATAGTTCTTTTAGTTTCTACTTGGTTGATTTCAGCCCTTAATTTGATTATTTCCTGCCTTCTATTCCTCTTGGGTGTTTTAGCTTCTTTTTGTTCTAGAACTTTCAGGTGTGCTTTTATGCTGCTAGTATATATATGCTCTCTCCAGTTTCTTTTTGGAGGCATTCAGAGCTATGAGTTTTCCTCTTAACACTGCTTTCATTGTGTCCCATAGGTTTGGGTATGTTGCACTTTCATTTTGGTTGAGTTCCAGGAAGTCTTTAATTTCTTTCTTTATTTCTCTCTTGACCAAGTTATCATTGAGTAGAGCATTGTTCAGCTTCTATGTGTATGTGGGCTTTCTGTTGTTGTTGCCATTGATGACCAGCCTTATTCCATAGTGATCTGATAGGAAGCATGAGATTATTTCAATGTTCTTATATCTGTTGAGGTTTGTTTTGTGACCAATTATATGATCAATTTTCAAGAAGGTACCATGAGTTGCTGAGAAGGTATATTCTTTTGATGTAGGATGAAATGTTCTATAGATATCTGTTAAATCCATTTGGTTCATAACATCTGATAGTTTCACTGTGTCTCTGTTTAGTTTATGTTTCCAAGATCTGTCCACTGTTGATAGTGGGGTGCTGAAGTCTCCCACTGTTATAGTGGGAGGTGCAGTGTGTGCTTTGAGCTTTAGTAAAGTTTCTTTTATGAAAGTGGGAGCTCTTGCATTCGGGGCATAGATGTTCAGAATTGAGAGTTCTTGTTAGATTTTTCCTTTGATGATGATGAAGTTTCCTTCCTTATCTTTTTTGATGAATTTTGGTTGAAAGTCCATTTTATCCGAATTTAGAATGGCCACTCCAGCCTGTTTCTAGGGGCCTTTTGCCTGGAAAATTGTTTTCTAGCCCTTTACTCTGAGGTAGTGTATATCTTTAACACGAAGGTGCATTTCCTGGATGCAGCAAAATTCTGGGTCCTGTTCATGGATCCAGTCTGTCAGTCTATGTCTTTTTATTTGGGAGTTGAGACCATTGATGTTAAGAGATATTAAAGAATAGTGATTGTTGCTTCCTGTTATTTTCGATGTTGTTCATATGTTTGTGTGGCTATCTTCTTTTGAGATTGTTGAAAGATTACTTTCTTGCTTTTTCTTGGGTTTAGTTTCCCTCCTTGAGTTGGCGTTTCCCATGTATTATTCTTTGTAGGGCTGGGTTTGTGGAAACATACTGTGCAAATTTGGATTTGTCATAGAATATCTTGGTTTCACCATCTATGATTATTGAGAGTTTTGCTGGGTATAGCAACCTGGGCTGGCATTTGTGTTCTCTTGGAGTCTGTATGAGATCTGCCCAGGATCTTCTAGCTTTCATGGTCTCTGGTGAGAAGTCTGGTGTAATTCTGATAGGTCTTCCTTTATATGTTACTTGCCCTTTTTCCCTTACTGCTTTTAATATTCTTTCCTTGTTTTGTGTATTTGGTATTTTGAATATAATGTGATGGGAGGAATTTCTTTTTTGGTTCAGTCTACTTGGAGTTCTGTAGACTTCTTTTATATTTATGTCCATCATTTTCTTTAGGTTAGGGAAGTTTTCTTCTATAATTTTGTTGAAGATATTTACTGGTCCTTTAAGTTGGGAATCTTCACTCTCTTCTATACCTATTATCCTCAGGTTCTGTCTTCTCATTGTATCCTGGATATCCTGGATGTTTTGGGTTAGGAGCTTTTTGTATTTTTTGTTTTCTTTGACTGTTGTTTCCATGTTTTCTATGGTATCTTCTGCACCTGATATTCTCTTTTCCGTCTCTTGTATTCTGTTGGTGATGCTTGCATCTATGACTCCTGATTTCATTCCTATGTTCTCTGACTCCAGGGTTGTCTCCCTTTGTGATTTATTTATTGTTTCTATTTCTGTTTTCAATTCCTGAATGGTTTTGTTCATTTGTTTGATTGTGTTTTCCTGTAATTCTGCCCATTTGATTGTGCTTTCCTGTAATTCTTTAAGGGATTTTTGTGTATCCTCTTTAAGGGCTTCCAGTTGTTTACCTGTGTTCTCTTGTATGTCTTTAAGGGAGTTATTTATTTCCTTCTTAAAATCTTCTATCATCCTCTTGAGATGTGATTTTAAGTCTGAGTCTTCCTTTTCTGGTGTGTTGGGGTATCCAGGACTGGCTGTGGTGGGAGAGCTGGGTTCTGATGATGCCAAGTAGCCTTGGTTTCTTTTCCTTGTGTTCTTGCCCATGCCTTTCGCCATCTGGTTATCTCTGGTGTTAGCTGGTCTTTCTCTCTCTGACTGTGGCTTGTCTTTCCTGCAAGCCTAGGTGTTAATACTCCTTGGAGACCAGTTCTCTCTGAGAGGAATTTGGGTTAGGAGAGTTGTGGTGCAGGGTCAGCTCTGGGGTGCAGATAGGAACAAGAAGGATCTAATAATCCCCAGATGACCCTTGCTTCCTGTGTCCTGATGGCTCTGCTAGGGTCCCTCTTGGTCCAGTGAATTTGAAAAGAAGTGGTGGTCTTGCCTGTGCTTAAAGGTGTGTCAACCCTCCTGGTATACTAGCTCTCTCCTGGCACTATTTGAGTATAGACCCCTGTGTCACAGGATCTGCTCTCCAGCCAACAAAAGAAACCAGATCCCTGTTCCTCAGTCTCTATGACCTGAGTATTCCAGGTGGGTCCCTCTGAGCAGTCAATCTTGTCCCCACTCCTGGGAGGGTAGCTTTCTCCCAGCGCTCTTCGGCTATGGAGCCCTGATGGCCCAGGCAGAGGACTCCTGCCACAGATGGAAACCAGAAGGCTCTTACCTCCCAGCTGTTCCTCAGTCCCTGTGTCTAGATCCCTTCTCTTGCTGGCTTTTTCATGCTAATGGGCGGCTAGCTTTCTCTTGGCTCTGTTTGGCTATGGAGCTCTGGTGGCCCAGGCAGAGCTCTCCCGCCACAGATGGAAACCCAGGATCAAACTTCTTTATCTTGCCTTCTCCTCCTTTGCGTCAATGTATGGGGTAAGAGCAACTTTCTAATCAGATGTCACCCTTATTAAGTGTCCTTACCTTATACCATGTCACTGCATGTAATGAGATCTGTCCATTAAACCTGAAAAGTATTTGCTGTGAATGACAAAGCAACAATAAAAAAATGGAGTACAAAGGAATAAAGATCCAGGATGTTATTGCTTTATTTAAAATCAAAATTCCACTTTTATGTATGTGTATATGGACTGTACCTATGTGTATGTGCATACTTTATATTTGTGTGTGTGTGTGGGGAGTGCATGTGAAACTGTGTGCATGAAAGAGGAAGCCCAAGGATATGTTCAGAATCATCCTCAGTTGATCTTCTAACTTGCTCAATGAGGCAAGGTTTGTCAGTAAAACCCAGAGTTTACCAACGTGGCTGGTCTTGATAACCAGCTTGCTCTGTGATCCCCTGTGTCTGCCCTCTGAGGCTGGAATTACTACAGGCCAACCTCTTTGCCCACTTACCATTTATATGGGCTGTGTAGATCTGCACTTCAGTTCTCACATTTGTTGGGTAAGTGCTTTCACCACTGAGCTATCTCTGCAATCCTGTAACAGCTGTATAACTGTCCCTGTGGATGCCTGGTGAAGTCTTCATTATAACAATGAGGAAACTCTTGCCAGAGAAGGGAAGTGACCTGTCTCAAGTTACACACCAGCTGGTGGCAAGGTTTAGGTGACCACAGATCACCTTCAGTATCAAAACTCTGTTCCTTAAATTACATCACAACATTGAATCATGACCGGTGACATCCCATCTATTAGGCAGTTTTGGCAAACAGTACAAAGAATGAGTCATCTGATTTCCTGAGTTAAAGAGGAGCCGCACAGAACCCTATTTCCCTGTTCTCTTTTTTCCCCTCTTTTTTTGGTTGTTAATTTCTTTTAAAAGATACTTTGATTCCCAAAATATGGTAGTCACATCATTGTACATAAATATTCTATCAGCTTGTTATCTCTCTCTCTCTCTTTCTCAAACTTATTTTGAATCAGCTTCCCAGAGCCTAGTATTTGTAAGTGATTAACATATTTTTACTTGTTTCTTTTGTGTCTGCATGCTGGTGTGTAAACCAGAGGTCAATATTGTATGTCTTCCACAGCCACACTCTAGTTTTCACAACAGCTTCTGTCACAGGACCTGAAGATCATCAATTTCTGTAGAGAAGTCTCTGCCTCTCCAACATAGATTCACAGACATGCAACACGCACATTCAAATTCAGATCTCACACTGCCTTGCACACAGTTTTTAGACCATGCCATCTTTCAAGCTGTCAAATTCTGTTTATTGAAATGGAGAACCAGAAGACAAGAGTTTGGGGCTTGCAATGACAGCAGCATTTGAGTACCTGTCTGAAACAGAAGCTAGGCTCCAATCCATAGATACACCCTCTTTTCTTTAGTTTAAGTGAACAGAGGGATTTTAGGCAGCTTGAGCACAGCAAACATGGCGCTGGCAGGCCTTGCCCTTCTCCACTTCTACCCCATTCCCTCTCCTTGCTAAAAAACCAGTAGATTACTTTCCTAAAGCTAGCTCAAAACGAAGGTCTGTTTCTTTGGTCACTTCTTCTTCCTGAGACTGACTATCAAGGCCCAGCTATCAAAATATTGAGGTCCAACAACCAAAGCCCCCTTCAGATCACATATTAACTGGCTCAATTTAAATTAAACACCTCATCTTAACACAGAATTTCCCCTCTTCCCTTTATCAACTGCCATTTGTCTATAGGCCACATCTGTCTCTTCCCTCTCCAGAGACAATCCTTTGTCCTTGTTCCCCTCTCTGGGACAAATAACACTTCCTCCTCTCTCCTGTTCCTTCTCTCTTCTCCTCTGTCCTCTATCTCCTATTTTGTCCCTTTACCCTGCCCTCTGTTGCTCAGGGCCAAACAAATCTCCTTTCTGTTGACATTTGGTCTCAGGAGTCTTGAGCCAATACTGATCCTTACAGCGTAGCTCCAAAACACATGCCTATGTGATTCAAAGAGCATTTGCTGAGACCACCATGTGTTAGGACTAAGCCAGCAGAAACATGAGCATCGTGCTGATAATTTTTTAAAAACTCTTTCACTCCACACAATTCTTCTCCTGCCTCTATGGTTTTCTGAATCTCAAAATCACCTTCAGGAGACAGGCACAGTGTTCCTCAGTTAACCCTGTATGTGAAGTCCTTAAACTCTCTAAAACGGCTGTGGGTCATGACTCCTTTGGAGGTCACGGATCTGATATTCTGCATATCAAATATTTACATTATGATTCATAGCAGTAGGAAAATTGAAGCTATGCTGTAGCAATGAAAGAATTTTGTGATTGGAGGTCACCATGACATGAGGGATGCTATTAAAGGGTCACAGCATTAGGAAGGTTGAGAAGCACTGCTCTAAGGTCAGGAATCATGGATGCTCATGTTTGAACAGTGCTTTATCCCCTAGGGATCAATATATTTCATGATGCACATAGTATGAATGAGCACCCCCTCATACATCACCCTGAACAGGGTACCCTGCACACATTACCCTGTACACGGTACAAGGTCAGCATTTAATAAATGTGTGTTGTTGTCTTGCTTCTTGCCTTGCTGCATAGCTAACTCATTTCCATTTCTTTGGCTACCTCATTGATTTTCCTTACAACTCTGCCACTCAGTGAGAACTCCCAGCTCCAGGGAAATGGAGCAGATTAGCCATCCTCCTACAGCCTCACTAAAGTTCTCAGCCTATGAAAACCATGTCAGCTACGTGTACATGTACAGGACAACCCTCTAGGTACTTAATGAATGCTGAACATTTATCCTGATTTCTGGTCCTAGATACTGACTGGAACTCTCTCAGAAGACGTTGTTTTCTCAAACTCTTCCCAAAACTCTGCTAAATCCTCCCTCACACGACTAGAATTATCTCAAAGAATCTTTTATCTGGCAAAGATCAAGTCCTTGTCATTAAAATCTGACTCATAGAGATGTTCAAGTCACCAAGTATCAGGGCAGTTCAGAAGGGAGAGAGGGCGTAGTGACCCAGTAAGTCCCTATGAAGGTCCTAAGGTCTCACAAAACATCAATGTGCAGAGAGGCAATTTCCCTCAGTTATTGCAGAGTGACTGCATCTTTAAACCCTTCTTTGATGTAGCAGAACTAGTGGCTCCTTTTTCTCCCTTTGTTTTATGCCCTGGAGGTATGGTGATACAAATCACGGAAGGTATTCCTCAGTCTTCATTATTCTTGATATTTTAGATGAACTGGTTTGATCAATATGTATTGCTTATGCTTCAAGCAACACATATATTCTGATTGTGATTTAAAACATTTAATCAGGAGGGGGCCTCGGAAGTGGATTGATTAGAGGTTGAAAACTCTTTCTGATCTCGAGAACTCTGATTTGGTTCCCAGCATCTCCTTAATCAACTCACAGCCACCAACTGTGACTCCAATTCCATGAGATCTGTTGTGGCCTATTTGGGCACCTGCACTTATGTGGTGCACACACAGACATACAACACACCACATATAACACACAACACCCACAAATGTATAAACAAACTTTCAAAGACATTTCCCTCTATGCCCAATCCCACCCAAATCCCTCTCTTCCCTGACAGAAAAGGGTTCATTGTCTCTTGTTCTTGTGGGTTTTTGTTGTTGTTTATGGAACATATGCATGTATTATATATAACCATATAATGTTTTAAAGAACAAACTTGTTCTACATTTTATGATATCTTCTTTCTCTTGAGGAGTTCTATTATCAGTGGAGATATGCCATGATATTTTAAGGGCTTCATGACTCTACACCAAAAGGCTGTGATAATTTAACTCTGTTCTCATTGGCAGATGTTCATTTTGTGTCTAAGTTCTTGCTGTCACACACTGTCAGAGTTAAATGAAGAGTTCACGGTCTTCATTCTTGTCCTGAAAAATATGTTTTCTGGAGGTGTGTGTGTGTGTGTTGTGTGTGGGTGCAGTGTCCTCAGAAGCCAGAAGAATGTGTCATATAGCCTGGAGTGAAGTTACACAGCCTGGTATTGGTGCTAGGCACGGACAACAAGCCTGTTTTAACCACCAAGCTTCTAGACAGATTGTTTCTTGAATCCTTCTAATATGAAAGACCTCTGTTAAGTGCTGGTGACACAACCAACTACAACAGTCATGGTCCTTACCGTTATTAAATTTATACTCTAGCCAAGGATAAATGAATAAGAGATATTTATGCAGTGAAGTGAAGGTAGTCACACAGGGGACATTATTTCAGACAGAATGGCTATGGGAAACTCTCTGACAAGGAGACATTAGAGCAGAAACCTAAAGGAAATCCTATTATGTTTCACATGTCTATAGCCTCTAGGATTTCAAGCTGAAGGGAAAGCAAGAGGCTAGCTCCTAGAAAACAACCTGGATGTCATGTTCAATCATCTTGGTTACTAGATATTCTTTCTATGAGCTAGTTGTTCACACACTTTTTCTATGTCATCACTGGAATATTAGTTCTTTCCTTCATAAAGAGAGTTTGATATATTATAATAATCATTAAAATAATCATTCTTTGCTTTTTTGTGTTGTAAATATCTTCTTGTAGATTTTTTTTTAAACAAGAATTTTACTCGCTGCATTTCTTGGTGGGTTTAGTTGGATTTTCTTGTGAAATAGTGGCCATAACCATTTGTGTCCCTCTGGCATTCATGAAGGAATTCTGACTTAGAATTTTAACCCCAGAAAATTTCTGGACACACTAACAGCTGTTAGTCCTACCATTACCCAGGTCTCTTACACAGACCTCCCCGGATATTTGCTGAAAACAATGTGGTTGTTTCCCTTGAGGCAATGAAGAAATGAGATTTGGATGGACACACCAGGGTTCCCAGAAAACCTCAGGATGGGTTTATTTCTGGACTAATCTCTGGGTGCTTTAGAAATGGTTTAGTGAATGGATTAGTTATAGATTGTTCTCCACACACGTATAGGCAAGATTCCATGGAAGTACACCAACTTAATACAGTGTGTGTTGAGAAATTGACTATTGAAAGTCTGAAGACAGCTGAGAGTCAGGAGCTTGGCTTGAGCTACACTCTACCTTGGTGTATGCTGGAACTGGGATGCATCAGCTTTGAAATAAATATTTGTGCATGATTCTTAGACATATCTACAATGAGGATCATCAGTACGTTTTTCTGAAAATATATAATCCTCGTATCAGAAAATTAATCCAGGAGTTTCTGGGGTGAGCCCTGGAAGCTACTTTCAAAGCTTATGGCTAACCATAGCGCCTGCCTGCGCTTGGGAAGTTTGAATGCAAGCATTGAGCTTACACTGCTCAGATCATTTTGCCACCTCATCTGCTCCTTCCAAAAGAGCTTCGGAGCCATTGAATGTGATGAGTCATTTATTCATTTTTATATGAACTCCAAGTGGCAAAAGTTGTATTTAAAGAACCAAGTACATGCATTTAGCCACATTCTCCTGGCAATGAAATATTCTTTGCCTCATAAGGACTCAAGATTCTTCTTGGGTCATTCATCTGCACACCATTTCATGCCTGTGAACTAGGCAATTTTAGCATTTAATGTGGGACATTTTAACTTGTCTTTCTGTTATTTATTTCTACTATTTTGTTATTTTCTCAGAAGAGGGAATCATTTCCACTTTCCCTTCATAACATCCAGCAGGATCAAGAGCAATATTGAAAACAGAAGAGTGGTTTATAAACATATACCATGTGACCTCATCCTCTCAAAATCATGAAACATAAGCCACTGTTGCCTTATATGGGCAGTGGATGATTAGTTTCTCTGTGTACTATTTATAAGGGAAGACAGCATAGTAAGGATGGCCATAAAGCCCTTGGTCTCTTGTTTCTCTCTTGCTCTTTCTCCGCTTCCCTTCCCCACCTCATTTCTTCCACCCCCCCTCCATGTGCTCATGGCTGGCCTCTACTCCTTTACTCTTCTCTCTCCCTCTCTGCCTTTCTCTGCCTCTGCTACCCTCTTAACTCCCCTCCCCATGCCCTGAATAAACTTTATTCTATACTAAAACAAAACAAAACAAAGCAAAACAAAACACAGACAAAACAAAACAGGATGGTCATAAAAAGAAAATAAATTCTAAAGAGAAATACCAGAATGTCCTTATATTGCCCAGTGTGCTAAACTATTAAGAGAAATCCAAACTGGCATGTTTCAGAAACAAGACACATACGAAAATTCAACTCCTGTAATACATAAAGCGATTCCATTCTGAACGACCAGATTAGGGAGGGAGTGGTAAGTGCAGGAGGCATGCAGAGGAGGGTTCTGGGATGCCTCTATGTTTTTATGACCCTACAAAATTCACTGTAGGAGTATGTCATTCCAACCCAATCACAAGACAGAAAAACACTGTCCTAGTTTTCAGACAACTGCAAAACCAAGTTTATGATTCTTTTAGGAATCTGTGATTCACTTTGGCCAAATGAAAGGCCAACACAGATGTCGGGCTTTCTGAAACATTGCAGCCCACATTTTAGACCTCCAGCTGAGAAATCCTGATTTCCAGAATTCACCCTCAGGACAACAGGATACTGAGAAACCCTGATTTCCAGAATTCATCCTCAGGACAGCAAGATGCTGGCCTACCTTCCTCTTCTTTCTTTCTCTCTCTCTCTCTCTCTCTCTCTCTCTCTCTCTCTCTCTCTCTCTCTCTCTCTCTCTGTCTCCATCCCTGTAATACTGGCAAGAATGTCTGAATACATACCACACTTTCTTTTCTTCCTGGCTTTCTGAGGAGGCTGTGTCACTTAGCTCTGGATGCCATGGTATGGCTAACACAATGGAGTCATAGGAAGGACTGAGGTTACCTATAGAAAGTATCTGAGGGCTTGGTGACTCTTTTAAGATTTCTGCTCTTAGTGCTCCCCAGTGCATAAAGTCAACACTTAATTTTTACTTAAGTCTTCTTTACTGCTTCCCAGCATCTACCTCATTATCCTGATTCTTCTTTACAACTTCTGAAGAGCTCTCCATGAATGACTCACCTGCTTTCTAGTTCCTGCCCCAAGCTCTACTTCTAAGGAATCTGGGCTCATAAAATGTTTAAAAGGGAGTTTTAAGAATTCTGTTACTTGGTCTGTGTCCAGCTACAGTATCAAGCTTTTGCTGTATTAGTATTTTGTTTCCTTTGAAAATATTACTACAAGATATAGACTTCAGTGCCAAAGTAAGAATATAAAGGTTATTCATAATTCAATGATCTCAGAGTTCATCAGATGTACCTGATCTTTTCTCATCTTCTAAATTTGCATGCTGTGTTCTAGATCTGGAACCATTTCTCCAGGAGACTCTCGTCTACTCCCAGCTGAGAATCTTTTTCTGCCTGGCCTCCTAATCAGTGTTGGATATTTTTCATGGAGCCTCACCACACAATGACACTTCTCTAGCCCTTGTGATAGATTATAAACCCAGGAGAATTATGTAGACTTCTCAGGATGTTTTTGAACCTGCAGAACCTAGAATTCTGTTTGACACATAACACAATGTAATTTTAAATTAAAAACAAGCAAACATGTATGAATGCTAGCAATATTTTTTCAGTGATTCATTCTAAATATTTCAGTAAAATATGGACCAGGGGCAATATTTCTTTGCAAGTATGCAGTTGTTCTTCATTCCTAGACTCTGCCAGGTTGTTCTCTGTCACTGTTGTAAAGTGATGTTGGGATGGAGGCATAACACTGCACTTGCTAAGATCTTTCATTCACATCCTTAGATTCTGTGATAGTTATAGACATAAGCTGTGTCCCATTTACTGTCTGATTCCTGAAGCAAAGCATGCTCAGGCAGTATAGAAAGTACCTGCACCTCTCCAAGTGCCGGCTTAGGCTCTGTCAGTTGAGACCAGGCTCTGGAATCCAACTTCTCGTTACTGCTCAAAATAGCACCTACCTTCCTCTGGATTAAACTCACTCCCTCTTCAGTGAAGAACCATAGCTCTGTCCTGTACCCAGGCTGCCTCCATTACTTGGAACTCTGCTATCACATGGACATGTCACATGTCACAATGTACTGAAGCTCTTGGTTAGCTTAAAAGGCTTTCTTTCAGCCCTTGTTGATTTTCTCAATTGGATCTCACAAAACCACAGAAATGTCATCATCTCCTCTGGGGCAAAAGTCTGCCTCAGACATTATGAGCTAGAAATCAGTGACACAGTGCCTAGAGCATAACTGACATTCAATAAATGCTTCTAGAGATTTTATAGTAAATATCCTGCAGTGGGAGTGAACCAAAGGGGGAAAAAGACTTTTATCATTGCCTTCAGTCCAGAGCTACATGCAAGAGATTGAACAAAAGCAGTATGAGCCTGGGGCCATTGATTGGCAATTAATGTAGATTTATTACTTTTTATTTTATGTCTTTGCTTTGTCTGTATGCATGTTTGTAAACCATGTGCATGATTGCTGCCCATGGAAGTGAAAATAAGATGTCAGATCCCTTGGAACTTGAGGTGTAGACCGTTGTAAGCTGCTATGTGGTGCTGGGAATTGAACCTGGCTCCTCTGAAGAGCAAAAAGTACTCTTAACTTCTGAGCCATATCCCAAGGCCCCCACTGGCAGGTAATGTAAAGAAATTTACAAATATATTTAAGCCAGCCAGAAGGATACGATACTCATAACTTCAAGCAGCTAATGTAAAGAAATTTACAAATATATTTAAGTCATACAAGGTTGTACTTTGTATGTTATGCTGACATAATACTGATTAGGTTTCTCATATAGAAATGGCTTATGTTTCAGAAGGAAATGATTCAGGTTGTGGTGAAGCTTGTGCTTTGGAAACTGGAAGGATCGGTGTTATATAGAGTTGAAGTTAGTTCACTTTTCCATCATCTGCTTCAAGGCATAGGACTTCAGATTGCTTCAAACAGCAGGCACTGGCCAGAACCAATCTCCTTCTCAGAAGCTTCTGTGTCTGTCTGAAGACATGGCCCTTTAGAAGTTGACAAGAGAACAGCCAACTCTGAAGAAGACCACATCTCACTGAGCGGTATGGTAGGAAAAGGACAGTTACACACAGACTCTGCACAAGAGGGCCATAGCCCTGTGGCCACCTCAGGAACTGTTTCAAGAAATAACAGATGAAATGACCTCTGGAGGAATGGCAGTGGAGCATTTCAAACCAAGCAACACTTACGTAACTCATAGGAATTTCAGTTAAAAGAACAAAATTAAAACTATAAAGACAAATTTTAGACTTGCAACTCAGGCAGTGTAGATTTTGCTTTGTATTACTCAAAGAAATCCATTTACCCTGACTCCAATTTAAGCTTCAAGAAGACTGCCTAATCCCCTGGACTATACCACTTGATAGACAAGAGGGCAAGGCACAACGGGACTAAAACCAGGTAACTTCACTACCCTTGCTCTGTTGGCCAATTAAGAAGCAGGAGCAGTGTGAAGAAATAGTTCTGTATACTGGTCTCCAGAATAAGAAACAAACACTGTGGCTGGATGCCACTCATCATCAGAAGATGGTTTCTGATACCTTCAAAATGTGAGTCTAAGTCTTAGCTGATGGAAACAAAGCACATGTCTTTGCTCTGTTCACTGAATTTTTCTCAGCTTCAACTTCAGCTGTAAGAAAAGTGTTTGAGTGAAAAGTCCATCACTTTCCCCTAACATTTAATAATTTTTGGAGAACATTTCTTTATAATAAAGATGTTTCTAATTAGTAAACATTTTAGCTCTAAAGACTTTCAGCACAGACTTTTGAGGGTGGAAAGTGTCCATGTTTCTCCCAATTAAATCTCTTCCAGACAGGATACTTTCACCGTTCTCAGAAGCAGAACTATAGACTTCATGAAATATCATCACCACCTTTCAAACATGTCCTCAAATGAACAATTTAAAATCTTTTGGGGAGGGACAGTAGGGCCTATAGAGATGACTCAGTGTTTAAGCACACTTTTGAAGAGGGCCAGTACAGGGTAAGTTCCTACTACATAGCAGCTTGTTGTGAATAGCCCTGGGGCTGTTGGTAGTCTGCTAATTCTGCCTTCCTGGGAGAGGCTTCAGACAAGGAGTGAGTTACACCTATGACTTCTTGTGAACTAATCCCCTAATGAAAAAGGGAGCCAATCACTGGGCATGCAGGGGGGACTTCCAGATTGGAGGGTGGAAGAGATGAGGAAGAGGAGGAGAGAGAGCTTTTGGAACAGGACAGCAGATAGGTAAAATGTAGCTACTAGAGTCTCCTGGTATCATGGCGGATCCTCAAGGATTCACCACCAGAGGAATCAGATTTTGATAAGGCTTACAAGATTAGGTTTTAGTTGTTGCTCCCAGAGATTGTTACTATTGTTTCTGAGCTAAGTTTGTGTTGTGTTTTCCTTCATGCAGTGGCTCATCTGGGTTCCAGAGAGAAAGGTACAGAGGCAAAGTGTGGGCTTGCCTGATGTGCACCACAGAGGCCATGGGGGTATTGAAGCTTGGGGCTGGCGTGGTAGTGACCTGCCAGTGGGAACCTAGTGAGCTGGGTGGAGAGATTGCGGAGCTCTGAGTCAGAGCTCCATGAGATAAAAGCAGGTCGGCCATTGCTTGTCAGGCCAGCCTGACTGGGATGAGAGAACCAGGGTGTAGTGTGGGAACATGCTATACATTCCTTCTTTTTTAGTATTTCCCACAACAGCAGCTCACAACCATTGATATCTTCAGTTCCAGGGAACCCAATGCCCTTTCTGGAGTCCCTGCATACACATGGTACACATAAACATACGTAGGCACACATATTTACACAAAAATACACATATTTATAAAAAAGAATAAACTTTTTCAAAATGGAAGGAAACCTAACTTTGTAAAGTATGTTTATTCTCAGCAAATACGTCCTCTGATAATATCCACTTCTTTCTAAGTGTTAGCAATAGTATAACTAATATAGAGTATGTGCTGTGTGGCTGGAACAATATTTAATGGTCCGAAGGCTTTAATCTCTGCGGCATCCTTCCGATTGGTTGGTGCTGAGTATTAAAATTTCACAGCTAAAGAAACTGAGGCTCAGAACTTGCTGGGAGCTGTGTGACTTAGAATGGGTAGAGTCAAGTCAATCTACCTTTGTCTAGGCAAAGTTGGTGCCAAGCAAATAATACGAAGAATTCAAACAGTCCAGAACTAAATTTAAGACTAGATATAGGCGTTTTAGTGTCTAGACATTTGCACGAGTCTGCCACTGCTATTTTCTGCAATTTATCAGTCAACTTGACATTTGTAGACTGTCCTAAGACCTTTCAACAAGCAGAGCTCTCTCACTGAGGAGTTCCATTCACTCCAGCCTCTCCCCCAGCTCTGAGCCATCCACTCAAGGAATGGAAACGACAGCTGACATTCTGTCCAGTTCTCATTCACAAACCCAGGCATAGGTTCAGCCTCTGTCCCTTTTCTCCCTCTCCCAATCTACAAGCTATTAAAAAGTCTATTGCCCATTAAGTAGAAATTTTACTAAATTCTTACTTCCAGTCTTTGTCTCTGTTCTCCCCATGTAAAATCTCTTAACTGCCTCTGGTCATTCAGTAAATATTTATTCAGTATATGTTGAATACTAGCCACTGTTACAGCTCTGGAGAGAAGAAAAGTGAATGGTACAACCCTGCCCTTGGGCTCATAACGAATTAATAAGACTCATGGGGCACAGATAACTTGTGTGCATTCTACATGACAACAGAAAACCTATGTGTTATCCCTAGGCCCCAATTTCCAAATCTATCTTAACTGTCTTCTCTGCTCTCTCTAAATCTGGTGACTTCTTCCATCCTAGGCCCTCAAAACTCAGGACAGAAATTAAGATGTTTAGCAGAATTCACTCTTTGGATGAGACTTCACAGAAGAATTTTACCATCTTCTTTACCATTTTATGAGTAGGAAGTGCTCGTTAGTCATTCTAAACAATGAGTAGATGCCCTTTAAAATGTCTCAATTGCATTCTGGTCCTGTCCCAGACATGCCAGCATTCCTGGCTTCATGCTAAATGTGATGTCAAGAAGCTCCCTGCCTGAGGCACATACTTTCTACCCAAGGCCAGAGTCATGCTGTCCAGGCTCTCATGTCACAATGAGGTTATAATTTCTGACTTCTCAAAGCTTGTTCTGGTTACCAGTGAACATCTTTCCATGAGATCATTTTCTCTACTAGTTCAGGTTTGGCTGGATGTTTTAGAAACAAAGATCATAGTTTTTTATAGAATAGATTATGTAGTCTTTTGTTTTTCTGGGAATCAAACTTTGTGTATAATAGATAAACCCTCTACCAAACCTAGCCCACAGAATGCTCTTATTATGGCTATTTAGATCTTAACAGATATTTTCTTCCTTAATAAATACTTTTAAAAATAATACATCCTTTGAAAACTGTAAATTTTTTCTAGCGAGATGGCACACATGTTAAAAATATGTGTACATGTGAACTGGTTAAATGGAGATATTTTTATAAATTTATACAGACACACACACACACACACACACACACACACACACACATCTTTATCCATACACACATATAAAGATTTTCACAGAAATCTTTATTACCAGAAAAAGCCCTATTTTCCTTAATAAGCCAAGAAAAGAAAAAAGAAAGATCAAGGCAATATTATTTAGGAAAAGCTAAAATTATCAGATGATACAGGAGCCAATAAACAGAAACTAAGTTTACAAATCTGTAGGCTAGGGGTGGTGGCTTCCAAAGGTCAACCAACCTTCCTTCCTTCCTTCCTTCCAAAAATACTCTTATATACCATAAATTGAGAGAGAGAGAGAGAGAGAGAGAGAGAGAGAGAGAGAGAGAGAGAG
>JADRCH010000030.1:5006858-5038018 GCA_019843965.1 Rhynchomys soricoides
GAGAGAGAGAGAGAGAGAGAGAGAGAGAGAGAGAGAGAGAGAGAGAGAGAGAATATAACTCATTTAAAAGAGATTTAGATAAAAGTACTTATTTTAGTCATCTGTTCATCTGATGCTCCAGTCTGTAGCCTGACACATAGGTGGCAAAGCCTCAAGCTCTTCTCCAAAGTAGGACTTGCTCCAGCAAAAGTATACTTCATGTACAATGGATAATCTTTTGTGTGTGTGTGTTTTTTTTAATCTATGAAAGGGTGTTGGCTTTGTTAAGTTTCTGTTGCTGTGCTAAGGTACCAAGACCAAGACAACTCATAGAAGAAAGAGTTTGTTAGGGCTCACAGCTCCAGCAGGTTAGACCAGCATCTGTGGTCATCATGGCAGAGAGCAGGGCAATGGAAGGCATGGCACTGAGTACTAAGAGCTTACATCTGATTTACCAACATGAGGCAGAGATAGAGCTAACTCAGAATGGCACCGGCTTCTGAAACGTCAAAGCCCACCCTCAGTGACACACCTTTTCCAACAAGGCTGCACCTCCTAACTTTTCTCAAACAGTTAAACTAATTAGGAACCAAGCATTCAAATATGTGACCAAGGAGGATCATTCTCTTTCAAACAGCACCAAAAACTTACAATGGGTTATGGGGAAGTATATTAGATGCTGAAGTCCCCAAAGAGTCAATGCAAGTAAAAAAAGAAAGGTTTTCTAAATTGTTATAGAAACACTGGGCGATTCAGAGACAATCTGACAATTCTATCACAAAAAGACCACTAGTTGACAATGAGGTATCTTGGTCATGGCTCACCTTTCTCTTTCTTTATTTCTTGTTGTTAGCTGTGTCATGCCTCTGTGATGTTAAAACTGTAACAATATAGAGCATATTGTTATATTAGTATTTTTGTTTGTTTTTCAGATAGAGTTTCATATGTAGCTATGGCTAGCTTGGAACTCATTCTGTAGATCAGGCTGGCTACAAACTCACGGAGATGTGACCACCTCTGCCTTCCGAGTGCTGGATTAAAGAACTGTACCACCAAAATCCTGATATGTTAGTACTTTTTAAATGTTGTATTTACTTGTATCTACAAGCATCTGAAAAACAAAGGTTTTTGAAATCGAGTTGAAGTTTATAAAGAGATTTTTATACAAATGTTAAACATTAGAGTTTAGAGAAAGAAACATTTAGGAAAAAAGTAAGACACAACTGAGAATGTGGATATTGGCTTCTTAAGGGAAAGTCACATATTTTAATAAGTAAACACCAAATGGCTTCGGAGCTTACATGTTTTCTGTTTGCTTCTGATTTCATAATCCCTTGTTGTGCTTTCCACTTATCAGCCCAGTTAATTTACCCTAAGAGTTTCATATATGTCGTTGCTGAGACACCATTTCTCTGATCTCTATCATCTATACATCCTTGCACCGATCCTAATGCAATGAGTTGTCCTCATCTAACTATTAATGACAGAGATCTTAACATGGCCCCGTGCGACCCTTCCTCTCCCTAGAGAACATCTGGTCCATCACCACGTGGTGTGTATTTTAATCCACAGGCATCCCTTTTAATGAAATTTATTATTACCTATATTTATTTAGTATGTATGTTTTTATGTGTGTGTATGCATGTGTGCATGTATATGTGTGTGTGCTTGTGCACATGTGTGTATGTGTGTGCACAGTATATATGTGTGCATATATGTGTCTTGTATGTGTCTTTGCACGGGAATGTATGTGTGTGCATCTGTGTATGCCCGTTTGTGTGTGTATGTGTCTATATGTGTATATGTATATGTATATATATGCATGTGTATGTGTGTATCTGTGTGTGTATATGTGTATATGTGCATATGTCTGTCCATGTGTGTATGTCCATATGTGCCTGTGTGTGAGTGTTCTTGTGCGTGTGTGTATGTGTTTGTGCATGCATGCTCATGCATGTGCATGCTAAGATGCAGGTGAGAGGTCTAAGCACAACTCTCAGGAGCTGGTTCTCTCCCTCTATCATGTAGGTGGTGGCAATTACCACTGAGTTATCTCATTGGCCCTCAAGTCACTTCTTGAGTTCATCTTTCTGTTTTGTTTCGTATGTAACATTCTGCTTCCTTGAGTAGTATAGTTACTTCTTTGCTGTTATTTCTCCCCAATTCTTGCTGCAGTCCCCTTACCACCTAATCTCCTTCAAATATTATTTGACATATCTAGAAACCCATTAACTGCTTAAGAGAACCTTTCATTTCCCATTGCTTTTCTGACAAAACTTTCAATATTACACACGACTTTTCAGTTCATGATTATATTTTATTTTCTCACAAATTTCTTAATTTTCAAATCTATAAGGATGATAATAATAATACACAATCTACAGGATTTTTATAAAGACTCAATTGTTTAGTGTCTGCAAACACAGATGTCCTGGCACAGACTAAATGTTATGGACACATTTATTAAACACAGACATCAATAAACTTTATGTGGAGCCATTCTTCTCTTTCTTGCTCTTCCTTTATCACATTGTTTCCTTTGTCTGTATGCATGTATGTATTAGAATGTGTTCCTGCGTGTACATATTTGTGTTCACGGAAAGGCCTGTATTCCTTGTCAGGTGTTTTCCTCTATCTCTACCTTATGTTTTTGAAGCACAGTCTCTCAAGGAACACCGAGCTCATAGATTTTGCCTCTGCATCCCTGAGCCAGGCTACGGGTAAGCACCACTGCCATCACACTCACCTACTGACTCATCATCCGTTTGGAATAAGGCCTTTTACTGGTAGAGCCATTGCTTCAGCTCTACTTTGTCTCCTTTTAAATATCTGCTTCCAGCTCCTCCATGCTTAGAACCTCTGTCCAGGTTAGCTTCTCTACTAGACATTCTCATGTCCCAAGTCATCCTTCTTTCTGATCATTCTCAGGTCCTCTGGCCTGCATGGGTCTGCACCAGATGGTCTCCTGAACTTAAAAGGAGTAGACACATGCCCCAATCCCTAACACAGATGCTACCTCCAACTGATAACCACTTACAAATGGAAGTTAAATTTTCTCCAAGGGAGTCTCATGAGGGAAACAGAAGATGCAGGCCCAGCAGTGGGTGCTCAACAGAAAATGAATTAAATGGCACCTTTGGAGTTTCCTTGTCTCATAACGGCATGTCAGGGCTTTTCCATTTTTTTAATTTTATCTTAAAAGCCATTTATATATATGTGTGTGTATGTGTGCTTGTGCATATGATATATATGTATATTTATATGATGTACATGCATGTGATGTACATGATATGTAATTATAACTGTATATGTATGTGTATATGATATATGTGTATGTATGTGTATGTGCATATTCCAGGCAGTGGTGGTACATACCTTTAATCCCAGCACTCTCTGAGTTTGAGGCCAGCCTGGTCTACAAATCAAGTTTCAGGACAGCCAGGGTTACACAGAGAAATCCGTTCTTGAAAACAAACAAAAATTATTTAATCTTACTTGTAATTTTATTTTATACTTTTCTTTTCTCTACTTATCCTACAAGTCCTTTGTGTATGTATTATAGCTTCCAGTGAGGCGGTTTTGTTTTGTTGTTGCTTTTTATTAAGTTTTTTTTTCTTGATAATCTTTTCCTTTTATTTTTGAGTGTCGTTTTCATTTCTTTCTTTCTTTTTTCCTTCCTTCCTTCCTTCCTTCCTTTTTTCCTTCCTTCCTTTCTTCCTTCATGTTATATCCAGGTCACAGCCCCTACTCCCTCCTCTCTTCCTAGTCCCACCCCCATAAACCTCTACCCCAAATACCTCTCCTCATCTCCTCAGAGAAGGTACCCCCCCTCAGGGTACCAGCATGCCCAGGGACATCAATGCACGACTAAGTGCATCCTTTCCCACTGAGGCCTGATCAGGCAGTCCAGCTAGGGGAAGGGGATCCAATAGCAAGTAATAGAGGTCGAGACAGTCCCTGCTTCAATTGCTAGGGGACCCACATGAAAACCAAGTTGCACATCTGCTACAAAGATGTCGGGGCCTAGTCCAGCCCCTGCATGCTCTTTGGTTGGTGGTTCAGTCTCTGTGAGCCACTATGGGCCCAGGTTAGTTAACTCTGTAGGTCTTTTGGTGATGTCCTTGCCCTCTCTGGCTCACTTAATTCTATTCCCCACACTTCAGCAAGACTCCAAGAGCTTTACCTAATGTTTGGCTCTGAGTCCCTGCATCTGTTTCCATCTCCTGCTGGATGAAGCCTCTCAGGAGAGAGTAGCCAGAGTCCTGAAATTGGGGAGGGCCCTGGGAGTCTATGGGGGTGACCCTAGCTGAAACTTCTATCAGTGGGGGATATGGAGACTGAAGTGGCCACCTCCTGTAGCCAGATGCAACTTCCAGTGGACGGAGGGGGACATCAACCCACCCACAAAACCTTCAACCCAAAATTTGTCCTGCCTAAAAGATGTGCAGGAATAAAGAAGGAGCAGAGATTGAGGGAAATGCCAACCAATGAGTGACCCCACTTGAGACCCATCACATGGGAGAGAGACAGCCACTGACACGATTAATGATACTCTGCTATGCTTTTCACACAAATTATTTATTTACTTTACATCTCAATGATTGCAGTTCCCCTCCTGCTTCTCAAAACCAGTCCCCAGCCTTTCCCAGATCCACCCTTCCTCTTCTCCTCAGAAAAAGGAGGCGGGGGGGGGAGGGGGGAGCTTCCATGGATATTACATAGCCTTGGCATATCAAGTTGCAGTAAGACTAGGCGCATCTTCATCTACTGAGGCTAGACAAGGCAGCCCAGTTAGGGGAAAGGGATCCAAAGGCAGGCAGTGTAGTCAGAGACAGCCCTGCTCCCACTTGAGGAGCCTCTCACGAAGACTCAGCTGCACATCTGTTCCATATATGCAGAGGGTCCACATCCACCCCATGCATGCTCTTGGGTTGGCAGGTCAGTTTCTATGAGCCCCTGGAGACCCAGGTTAGTTGATTCTGTAGGTTTTAATTTTTTTTGGTGTGCTCGATTCCTCTGCTCCTTCAATCCTTCCTCTCCCTCTTTTACTTGATTCCCCAAGCTCCATTTAATATTTGGCTGTGGGTCTCTGCATCAGTTTTGATCAGTTGCTGGGTGAAGCAACTCTGATGACAGTTATGCTAGGCTCCTGTCTGCAAGTATAGTAGAATATCATTAATAGTGTCAGGGGTGGGCTCCATTTTATGTCATGGGTCTCAAAGTGGGCCAATCACTGGTTGGCCTGTCAAATTCTGCTCCATCTTTTACCTCTGCACATCTTGTAGGCATGATAAATTGTGTGTCTAACATTTTGTGTCTGGGTTGGTGTCCCAATCTCGTCGGAAAGTTTTGCCTGGTTACAGGAGAAGGCCAGTTCGGCCTTCAAATCCCCCACTGCTAGGAGTCTTAGCTACAGTCATAGATTCCCAGGGGTTCTAGGTTTCCTAGGGTTCTAGCTTGTCCCAGAGTTGCTTTTCGCCCATTCAGTGTTTTTATGAAACTGCTGAATGTGCAAACAAGGGTGTGTGTGTGTGAGAGTGTGTGTGTGTGCGCGCCTCCTGCCTTTTCTTGGGCTCTTGCTTTGTTTGTTTTGTCCTATGTGTAAGTTTTTGTTTCATCTTACTTTAATGTAATCCCTTAGAAGCCTGTTTTCTAATGGGAGACAGAAAGGTGTGGCTTCAGATGAGAGAGAATGTAGGGAGGAACTGGGAGGAGTAGAGGGAGTGAAACCATACTAGGATATATTATGTGAGAAAAATAGAAAAAATAGAAAGAAAAATCACACACACACACACACACACACACACACATTTTCTAAGGAAATTCAAGTAAGGCCATTGTGTTTCCAAAGCTCTCTTGTTGCAGCCAATTCACAGAGTTGAAATATTTCCTAAGAGGTGGGCTTGCTACGGCGTTTTTAACCAACCAATTCCCTTCCCTACGTGTGTGGGCCTTAAAACACCAATGAGGGTGTCATTCCTACAGCGTTCAGCTGCTGGACATGTGCAATATAAAATGGAATACTATACTGAGGGAAAGTCCCTGTTCACCATTTTAGAATGTTGGAAAACCACTGTTTCCAAGGGAACCATGCAGTAAAATCACAATGAACAAGGGATCTAAAAACAAAACAAAAAATACCAAACAATAATCCTGCACCCAGTCTCTTTTTCTCTGTGTCCTTTTCTCTTTGTCTGACACACACACACACACACACACACACACACACACACACCTACTCATCTGCCTGCCTCAGTGTATTTTCTACAGTATCTCTGCCCGAGACTGAGAGATTTACGAAGGTCAGCTTGACTGTGAGCCAAGTACTCTCCTGTAGCAAGCTCAGGATATGACCACTTTCACAGCAGCAGGGTGTCTTGACATTACGAGGTAAATTGCCTCCTCTTGGCTACCAAGTGGTACCAGGAAAAAGTAATTTACCTTCTTCAGGTTACACACTTGCAGAGGATAAAGCACTCACCTAGATGAGCAAATTGCTTTTCCTTACATTATGAGATGCTGCCCTGACACTGTGTTCTCTGCCCTGGTCCATCGGAGGGCTGGTTTTCAGCATTCAATTTTATGCACTTCTCCCCTCTTCGGTTAGAAAATGAACTCAGTGACAAAAAGGTCCTGCTCTGAGTAAAAATCAACAGAGAACTGCTGGTTCTGTTATTTCTCATATTTTGTCCCCAGGAAGCAGGCTGTATCTTCATCAGAGAAAAAGATGCATTTCCAACAGGATGCCGAGCAGCCATGTTCAGCTGCCTGACTTGCAGACAGCTAAGGACAGCCAGAGCATAAACATTTGCAGTGGTATTTTCTTTTACAACTTGTAAAAACTGATTTCCTGGGTCCCAAGGCACTAGCCTAAATATGACCTGGGCATAGCTCTGTGTCCTGTTAGAGACAAAGGAGATGACCTCTTCCAGGAAACCCACAAGCACTTTTCACTCACAAGTGAATCCTTTTATGCCCTCAAAAACTCAATTTCATAAATTATCCCTCATGTCTTCCAAATGTTAATGTGACCCTCCTCCTCTTGGTGACTCACTGTCTCTTCATCCTCAGAGACAGGTGTGCCATGGGTTTGATTATATCAAAAATAAGCATTCACTCAACAGTGAATGTTTACAGAATTAAAAGCAGGAGAAAATCTAAGACATATATCAAGATGGGCAGGTACAAAAATACACAAGGGTGTCCTGACCTGTCACAGTTTTCATGGAAGAATTAACTTCAAAAGTCAGAGATTTTTGTGGTTTGTTTTGTTTTCTGGGAACACTGCTCTATGAACTAAGAGAAATAAAACAGACACAAGACTTCCAAGGTATAATTACTCTTTAATAGGAACTTGCCCCTAGGCTTTACTTTTCAATAAGCCCCAAGTTGGTATCCATATAAAAATTAGCATTTTAAAACAACAGATGCAGTGTTTAAGTTGTCAATTGCTTCTAACCCAGAGATACTTTACACAAGGGAATTCTTTCTAAGCAGTAGAGAACATGCTTTTGTGAGAAATAGTGAGTGAAAGAGCATGCTCTCCATGTAGTCCCAGGGAGGGTAGTTTCTCTCAGGTCTCCCTGGGAAACAACAATGCAGAAGCAGGAGTTCCAGAAAGGAACTGTGGGCAAACCTGCAGTTACAAATAGTGTCTCTGTTCCAGTTAGTTTGGTCATCATTGAGAAGCAATATCAACACAGTAAGTTAGCTATTGAATCTTGGACTCCAAAATACAGTGCATGTAATATCAGATATAAAAGGGAGAAAGAAAATAGAGGGGAGAGAGGGAGTGGACAGAGATGCGGGCAAGCAGAGGGACAGAAAGAGAGGCAGGGAGAAAGAAGAAAACAGAATGAACCGACGTAAAAAGGGAGGGGCTTGCTATCCACATGGCCCCTCTCTCCCTTTGATGCACAGCAGCAAGAAGGTGACCCCAAAGTTCAAGTCAGCAGTGTGCTCTACATCTTTTGGAAAGACTGAAGCATCATCTCCTCAAGCCCTCATTCTCCTACTTCTGTAGACCTTCGCTGCATGAAGCAAAATTTAGATGCATTGTGTGTCCTGTAAATATACTTCATGGATCTTTTTCCTGGGTGTATCTTGGGTTTTATGTATTTACCTTTTTATTCATTTATTCAATCAAATATCTATGAGGTGACTATTATCTTCTGCAAATTGTATCACACAGTAGGGCTGCATACTGGAGCAGATATTGGTGTCATTTTTCAACATGGGGAAAAAAACAGCCTGAAAATAGGTTTATGGTGTGAGTATCTAAATTAGCAAAGAGACAGACAAATTTTTACATTTTTGGCTTAAAGATATAATTTTTAAAAATGGATAAGAAGTTTTAACTTCTGCCTTAGAGGAAGTGATAGGATCATAATTTCCTACTTTGTCAAATAGCCAAATATTCGATAAAACATATGAAAGGATATCATTAACTACTAAACATTAAGCACTGAGTATCAGGGAGCTAAGCTGCACAGTGGAATACTTTGAGATAATTTCTCAGATGCGGTGAAGACAGGGCACTGGGCAGAGTGTGGAGAACTCTCAGGTTGAGAAGGAGCATTTGAGAACAAGGACACCACAGTAGTTGGGAATTGTGAGGGCAGGTCGCTGGAAAGGAGAAGTCTGCCGAGAACCCCAGAGCTCCAACCCTGTCCCAAGCCTAGAAATGGATATATCCTACTTGGTGGTTCCCCTCCTGGAGAATTTGCTGTTACCATCAAATGAAAGATAGACAAAGAGTTGGTAAGTCACATACAACCATTTTCAATGCACTATTACTTTTCCCTTTTAATTAATTTTTAAGGAGAGCATACAAAGTAACAAGCTTCTGTAACCTGAAAAATGTGTCATACACAGTTTTAATTTTTTTCTAAAAAGTTTACCTTTAATTTATTCTTTTCCACCCCTTCCTGCAAATAGGTCAAAAGGCTACTTGCCAGAGTTGATTTTCTCCTACCAGAGGGGTCCCAGGGATGAAACTCAAGTTGGAAGACTTGATAGTTAAGCTTCTTCATCTTTTGAACCATCTTACCAGCCCTGGAAAAAAGTTTCAAAGCTGTAAATGGGTATAAGGAACAAAGTTCAGTCGGAGAAAGAAAAAATAACCAAAAAGTTGTGTACAGATGAAGGACAGATTAGGAGTTCTCGTGGGAAAATAGTACAGTTCCCTTAGAGGCAAGAATTCCCAGAAAGGCATAGCCATTCATTTGCAGCACACTTACCAGGAGTGCAGCGGGCTGAGACAGGCACAGTGGAAGGCTTTGAATAGGCTACTACAAACTGTTGACAAATCAGTAGTCTCAGGTCTAGGAGCTAGGCCGTCTGACTATGTGTACTTGCTTTGTCGATGATGTTAATTTATCCACCTGTGGATCAACATGGGGACACTAGGACCCTCCCCCATACGAATGTGAGCACTCAGTGGGTACTGAAATAAGGTGGGGAGCAAAAGCAGGGAGAACAGTTGCTGTTCTGTGTGGGCTAGACATGTTTACAGTTAGCCTTTGCTAATCTCAGCAGCTTCTGATATTATTTTTATCAGTAGGAAAACTTGAGTTTTTAAATGCCTAACATGTAGACTGCTTGTACATGTTGCATCCCTGGTGTGCACCATCATTATGTTTCTCTCTGGGAACACAAAGAAACAAAGCATGGCTTCTTTTTTTCAAGGAAATCGCTATGCCAATGTATGCTAACCATACACAAGTGACTTAGGTAAGTCACACAGATAGTGAGTGTAAGGGAAATGAGAAGCACTTTTCCAACTGTGACCTTGTATTTTTTTGTCCCGTCATACCACGGGGAAATTGATGGTTTCTTTTCACCGTATTCCTTAACAATACTGAAGGAAAGATGTGGGCAGGTACACTAACATATTTCTTTATATTTTCTGAACTTGGTTTTATAGCCTTGGTCTGAATACCAATCAAGTTACAGAATTCAACAGTATATAAATGGCTCAAAACAATACCTCAGCAAACAATTCTATAAGACAACAAAAATTCCATAAACCCATATTTGCAGTACAGCATACTCCCTGACGCTGACTTACATGATCTTTCTGTTTCTCTTTCCAGTTGCCTCCTTGCATATTTAAACCTGTGGCTGGCACTGTGTTCAATACAAAAGAGACGTGTCAGAGAGGAAACAAAGAAGTGTAAATTGGTGAGACTTCTGTTTCTTCAAAAAGCAAAGTGAAGTCTGCATGTGAACAAAATATTTACTAGAATGCTGTTTCTCAGCTCAGCCCCAATCACCCCTGGTGGGAGGGACTGTGGAGCAGGCAGTATGTTAATTTCTACCTGAGTCCAGAAGACCTGCTGGGAGAAGACAAATGCCTAAGGCAGATTTTCCTCTCCAGCCCCAAGGTCATAACAAAAAGACCATTCAGCTGTCTACAGGTCTATGCCTAGGAACATGGGAAGCCCTGTTTATTAGGTCTAAATAATAAGTCACGCAAAGTATTATGAATGCCTCAAATTTGACGTAAAATTGTCAGACATCTTGGATTCAGATCCACACGTGGGAAATTTTACAGCTTTTAACTGTAATGTCTATATATTGAATCTAGAAAATGTGTGTAGATAATTGTTTACTCTGAAATAGGTACCCATGACAAGTGGACCAAATAAAATATGCTCAATAAATCAGCATTTACAGAATGAAGGGTAATGAGAAAAAGAGATAATATGTATACATTCATCTATCATGTAAAATAGAATGACATTGGCTTCAACTCATAGCACCCCTCAAAGGAAAATATAGCCCCCTTTGTCTTATCATTTCCATCCACATTTCCTTGTTCCACTGTGACTTATCTGCAGGGCACTTGGAGGTGTTAGGCCAACATTTTACTCCCAAGACTCTGCCAGAGAAACTTCAGTCCCAGTGGCCTTGCTCCCCAGGCACAGCGCGGGGCTCCCAGCTAGCTGCCGACCTTAAAGGGGAGCCTTCGTCACCTGGCTTCAAAGGACTCTGGTCCTCCAAGAGTGTTCCATAGTTGCTCTGGCTTGTTCACATGAGGCTGCAGGCTTAGGTAACAGTACAAGTGCACCCATTCCATCCTTCAGTCTTTCTTCAGCCTCTCACAGCTCATTCTTCCTTTCCACGTGCAAA
The DNA here is from genome assembly GCA_019843965.1 of Rhynchomys soricoides. NCBI lineage: Eukaryota > Metazoa > Chordata > Mammalia > Rodentia > Muridae > Rhynchomys > Rhynchomys soricoides. The sequence continues at coordinate 5,017,971 of JADRCH010000030.1, forward strand.
GCTAAGCACACCTTTCATAATGGGTGCGACAGTGCTATGCTGTGCACCGAGATTTGCTTCAAACACTGAATAAAGGGGGTGTTCACACCATAGGAATTGTCTTGGTTTTGATTGTGTCTATTTACACCTGTGATTTCACAGGCAAAGGGATGAAAATTCACTAATTATTTTGCAAATTCATCAGTAAACTTAAAGTCGGAGAGAACAGAACACTGGCTGTATTGTGGTATTTTGGTGACTTGCATTCTATTTTATTAATAAATTAATTAAACTTAGTTTGGTAATTTCATACATGGATAAAATGCATTCTAATTACTCTGAAATACTCCTACATCTGATCTCTGTTTCACACCATCCATAATCTCCCCTCCCTACAAACCGCTTTTTGACATGGGTGAATTTTTGTTTTATTATATGACCCAACAGATTTAGCAAGGGTATCGATGTGACCCTTTGGAACTGTCCCCTGAAGCCTTGTGGACTCATAAATTGGTATATAACCAAAGACAATGACTCCCACCATCCTCAGCATCTACCAAAAGCTAACAGTTCACTGGGGACCATTCCCCACCCCCTGAATTTTAGCAGAAATAAATAAGATTTTACTTTTTGATCATGAAATCCCCCAAGAAGAAAAGGGAGATTGACACTTGACAGCCACCTGTTTTCAGAACCCTCTCTGTACTGTAAAGGGGTTGTACACACTTTTTTCCTGTGGAGGGCCCTGTGGTGCTCTGGATCATGCACAGTCTCAGTAACCTGATGAAGTTCATGAGGCCTGTTCTTGTTTCCAAACGAAATGCTCCTATCCTGAACTTGGTACATTTCCTGCATTAGCCACTAACATTTTGGAGGGCTGTGGAATACTGACTTCCTTACAGAAAGGACATGTCAGTAGGTACCTAGCACCCTGGGCTTGCTGCTGGCTGATTCTGTCTTACCACAGAGGGATATTTGGTAAACACTCACTACCCCTCCCCATAGATGCTCTTCTGTGGACTGGGGTTGGTGTTTCTCAAACAGACATGCAGTGAAAAGTGTTTCAGCGTTTCCCATGCTGTGTGCTAATTGTGCCAGATGACCTCTCATTTTTGTCTTACAAGTTCACAGTGACTTCAGTGAAGCCAGTGGTGTGAGCCATGGCTGTGATGATCCACAGATCTGAGGTCTGCTGTCATAAAGATTTCATCTCTTCAATGAAAACAGCTTGTTACACATGTGACCAACTGTGATTTCTAGCTCTGCACTTGTCAAACTTTTCTAGGAAATTAGTTGACAAATCAGAAAACATTTGCTATATGAATCAATGCCTCAGGTTGAAATTTAGAATTCACGACCACCACAACCCCACCTGGCTTGAGTCCTGTATAGGCCTGTTCCCCACTTTTCTTACGTGAGATCCAGACACTGTCAGAACAAGACATGTCATTTCCCCATTTAATTTCTTTCTGTGAACCGCAGTTCCACTATCCTTTCTTTAGATTATGGTTATTATTTATCATTCTTGTGTTTGTGGGGTGTGTGTGTGTGACTAAGAATACATTTGTACAATGGCATATGTGTAGATGTCAGAGGACTATTTCAAGACTTGTCTCTCTCCATGGTGGGATCTGGGAATTGAACTCAGCTTAACAGGGATTGTAGAACAGGGAAATTTATCTGTCTCCATCTTGCCAGGCCTCTTTCTATTACTCTCACCAGAAGCTTTTTCAAATATTTTTCCATCTTATTCCCCACCATACTGCTTTAATTTCAATATTTGTCTAAATACATGACCAGCATTTGCATAAACTAATCTCTCTGGCAAAAAAACGTGACTAGGTAGCTAGTGAGCTCTTAGCAGTATAAGAGGTCACTGGGAATGGCAGCTTGGGGGAAAAAGAACTGAAGTTGCAGGATTTGAGTGTCGGTCACAAGAATGGCATCTGAGTAACACATCTGGCCCTGGGGTGGAGACGTGACATTGTGAGCTACATGGAAGGTCATAAGATACTTATCTAACCAAAAGCTTTATGGTAAAGTATGACATAGCAATGTCTCCTCCCTTACCAGTTAATCCAATGTTTTGTCAATCATCTGCACATGAAAATGCCCTTTGGGGAAAACTATCTGTTACAGAAACATTAGTATAAGCCCTGTTTAAAATGTAGACAGGGCCACAGACCTCCTGGCCATTTCCCACTCAAACCACTTGGGACTGATTCCCTTCAATAAACCCAACCTATCTTCCACTCTACACTCTGTGGGCTTCGTGCAAATTCTTTCAATGATAATCTAAAGGATGGGACGCCAAGGGAAGCCCCAGGAGATATCCCACTGACATCTGTTGGTATGACCATTGGATGTCCCATGTTTTTGGTGGTATGGTATGGAGTCCATTTTTTGAGTTGAAACCATAGACGTCCTCACTCTTTTGTGCTTATAGCTTCCTTCGTGAGTGCATGTCTTCATCTACCCTTATTTCCCTGTTTCAGAATACGTAGTCTCCAGGGATTTGCTCTCATTCCCTTGTGTTTCTGTCTCCTGGTATCTAACTTAAACATGCCTTTTGAAGAAAGAGGCCCCTAAGGACTCATGGGTTGGAATGCTTGGCCCACAGGGAGTGAAACTACTGGGAGATGTGTCCTTGTTAGAATAGGTGTGGCCTTGTTGGGGGAAATGTGTCACTGTGGGGGTGGGTTTTGAGGTCCTATCCTTAAACTCTGCCCAGGGTAGGCGAGACCCTACTCCAGGCTATCTGCAGAAGAGACAGTCTCTCCTTGTTGCCTTCAGATCAAGATGTAGAACTCTTGGCTCCTCTATCACCATGTCTACCTGTACACTGTCAATGTTTTCTTCCATGATGATAATGAACTGAACCTCTAAAACTGTAAGTCAGACCCAATTAAATGTTGTCCTTTAAAAGAATTGTCTTAATTATGGTGTCTCTTCACAGCAATGGAAACCCAGACTAAGACAGAAATTGGTACCGGGAGTAGGGTATTACTGTGAAAGACCAGGCTATGTTTTTGTTTGGAGGAATGTGGATTTGGGGAATTTGTATTAGGAAAGCAGTGGAATATTTTACGTGGGACTTAAGAACCCACCCTAGTAGGAATATGGAAGACAGTTGTATTGAGGATGATTTGTACTGTGGGGGCCTAGCTCAAGAGATTTCAGAGGAGAAGAATTTTAGTATTTTAGAAAATAGTTTTTGTGATATTTTGATGATGAATGTGGCTGTTTTTTGCTCTTGTCTGAAGTCTGCCTGAGGCTAAGATGAAGAGATCCAGATTAATTGCATTGACAAAGGAAGTTTCAAAAAACCCAGCATAGGCTTTATCCTCTGGTTTTCTCTCATGAAGAGCATTTTAATCAAATGTAACAAGCTTAGAAAGGAAAATACAAATTGTATGGTTCAAAGAGTAGAGGGGCATCAGGAAGAGAAATGGGGCTAAACCATGTGTTTAAGGCTATTAAATGGAATTAAGAGAGTGGTGAGCTCAGGGCAAGATCCCATCCAACTAGGTTTATTGTTTATGCATTTGCAGTAGGACAATAGATAGTTATATCATGTTACACATTGTTATTATCTGATAATTGTTTTCATTTGGACTTTTAATCTGAAATGAACTCTAGAAATGGAAGGCACAGGCTTTTTATCTGGATCTTGAGAAATAGTGACCATGTAAAGCTTAGATCCAAGCATAGTGCCATACACCTTTAATCTCAGGAGACAGAAAAGCAGACCTCTGAGTTCAAGGCCAGCCTAGTGAAGAACAAGTTTCAAGTAGAGAAAAGCTTAGGTCTAGGCATGCTGGTAAGCATCTTTAATTCCAGAACTCAGGAGATAGGCATGCAGATCTCTGAGTTCAACATCAGTTTACAGAACAAGTGCCAGGACAGCCAAGTTTAGGCAGTGAAGGATATACTAGAACAAGGGGGCATGTTACAGCCCCAGAAAGCAGCAGAACTCAGCAGCTTTAGCCATGTGCCTCTAGCTTTAGAGTCAAGAATAGAAGGTGTTACTAGGATAATTAATTGGTGCTGGTTAGCCTGAGCTAAGAAATTAGTAATGACTCCAGCATCACTGAAGTAAAATCTTCAGGGACTTTTTTCTGAGAGCACAAAAAACCTGTGCTCTAGGGATAACCAAGTTTGTACCTCATGCTGCAGCAGGACTTGGTACTGTGTAAGGGGCACCCAGGTGGAACTAGTTTTGAAGGCATGAAGGGTCACAAAGAAGCTATGCTCCAGAGATAGCCAAGGTTGTAATTCATGCTGCAGCAGAACTTGATAATGTGTGAGGGGTACCCAGGTGGTACTGCTTTTGAAGGCATGAAGGGTCATGGAGATCAGCTGAGGCTTGGGACTGTGAAAAGCCAAGAGAGGCCACTGATGAAAGTGCAGCCTCAGTTGCAGCTGATGACTCAGGATGGAATACAAAGTAGTTGAAACTTGGCACCAGGAATAGTGTCTATGAGAGGCTATTGATGAAGCCCAGTTGCAGTGGAAGACCCCAGAATATTGGAGATGCCAGTACCATAGAAGGACCACCAAGAACAGCAGCAGCAATGGAGTAAAATCATGAAAGCCTAGAGTGGTACAGAGGACAGAGCTGAAATGGTGAGCCAAACCCTTTGAGGAGCCCAGAAGATCATATTTGAATTGTGACATTGGAACAAGAAGCTGTGGAGTTGTAGTTGCCTAGGAGACCCTAAGATATTAGAGATGCCAAAGCCATGGGATACCTGCCAAGAAAAGCTGCTAACAGGGGGTAGAACAAGCCAAAATGAGAAAGAACTGTCTTTTCAGTCAACAAAGCTGAAAGGAATTGGAGATTTGACGAGAACTTTGACATCAGACATGGAGATGCAGAGTTTGGAGTTTGCCCAGGTGGTTTTTGGTCTTGCCTTGGTCCAGTCTTTCCTCACTTTGATGTTTTTGAAGGGTAATGTGTATCCTGTGATATTGGAAGTATGGGATCTGGTTTAATTTTATTTTTATTTTATAGGGGATTACAGATAAGGGACTGCATAAATTTCAGAAGAGACCTTGAACTTTGGACTTTTAACACTGTTAAGACTTCTATAGACTATGGAGACTTTTGAAGTTAGACTAGATTTATTTTGCATTATGTTATGACTAGGTATAACCCCCATTTATTCATGTGTCTGAACAAGCCTATGGTAGCCAGGGATTGGAATGTGGTGGTTTGAATATGTTTGGCTCGTGGAAAGTGGCACTACTAGGAGGTGTGGCCTTGCTAGAATAGGTGTAGTTTTGTCAGAGGAAGTGAGTCACTGTGGGAGTGGCTTTGAGGTCCTATGCTTAAGCTCAGCCCAGGGTGGAAGAGACCTACCTCCTGATTGCCTACAGAAGAGAAAGTCTCTTCCAGTTGCCCTCAAATCAAGATGTAGAACTCTTGGCTCCTCCAGCACCATGCCTGCCTAGATACTACCACACTTTCTGCCATGATGATAATGAACTGAACCTTTGAAATTGTAAGCTAGCCCCAATTAAATGTTGTCCTTTATGAGACTTGCCTTAGTCATGGTGTCTGTTCACAACAATGGAAACCTTAACTAAGATAATTCCCATTTAATGTTTTCTGGTCCATGTGAGAAGAACCTTTTCCTTCACTGGATGAAGGTTATGCCAGATTTCAAATGGTGTGGCCTTCTCTTTTTGAAGCACTTGTTTGCCATAATTTGCCAATTGGGTCCTGAAGAGAACCTGTGGCCATTATCCTATAATACACTGAGAACAGTGGCTGTGTGTGTGTGTGTGTGTGTGTGTGTGTGTGTTCATGATATGTCCAAATATTTACAGGAATAAAATACAAGCTGTAAATGAGAGAGAGACCATAATACCTTTACTGTGGATTTTAAAGCAATGGAACTTAAACCCATTTGCCAGCAACTTGGCTTTTTCTATCAACTCCAGAACCAGACAAGGTTTGCTAACCCGATTCTTGAGCTTCTGAGTAAAATAAGGATGTGTCAACTTCCCACTAGTGTTCCAGGCTTCTCAAAAAGAGAAACACCCAAGAATTCAGTAGTGTCCCAGGGTTCTGAAAGAAAAAGAGATGCCCCAACTACTTGCTGGTGTTTTATTTCTCTTGTAGCTAGATAATTCCTTTTGATTCCTATCAAGTCTCCTTTCCATGTATCCTTCAACACTGGAACAAATTTTACCCCAAAACTTGGGACAAAAGAGAAGGACTCTACTGTAAAATAACGTTAAGGATAATGTGAGATGTGTCTAAAATACATGTGATAACATCAATTTACAGCTGGACATCTACGAAAGACTGTAAAATTGCCTGAGAGAACTTTAAATACTATACTTTTCTTTTAAAAAAGACCCAGATTTAAGCTAACAGTGCCACTTAGATCTGGATATAATGACCTCCTAAATGGCTAAGACACCTCTCAATTGGTAGATGCTGCTTCTATGGGGCATCATCCTGATAAGTCAGAATTACACTTTAGTAATGTTGCCACCTGCTGGACAAAGGAACCCAGGTTCCACAGTCAGAAATTTGTTTGTGTTTGTTTGTTTAAATTCTTTCTTTCTTTGCTTGAGATTACAATATAATTACAGCATTTCCCCTTCCCTTTTCTCCCTTACACCCTTCCTTGCTCTCTTTCACATTCATGGCTTTACCAATGCTGTATCTCTCTGTTAGGCTGTGCCCTCTCAGCTTTACCAATGCTGTATCTCTCTGTTAGGCTGTGCCCTCTCAGCTTTACCGTGTTTGGAATCATCTCTCATTAAAGTCTAATAACTCTCTTCAGCGTGAGACCTTAAGCAAGCCATAGAAGATCTAGGCAGTTTCTCAGACAGTTCTAAGAAATGAGGCAAGAATAGCCAACATCTTTCTAAGATTTATGTGCCTTCTTGAAAAGCTGATGATATTATTATGGGATAGATAGAGGATCACTGATTTTAAGCAAACTAAAGTGACTCAAGGGGTTAGAGAATCTGCAGGTGAGTTACACTTGGCCAGTACTAAGCATGCAGTAGGGGTGGAGGCAGGCCCAATGGATTCCTTGAGGTGAGACTATAACATGGTGTGTGTGTGAAGGGGTACTATGTGGAATATTCACGTTTCTCTGTCAGTAGGTATGAGGGATGAAAGAACAATAAAGTCAAACTCATTACTTATGACAAACTGGCAACTATCAGCCAGGGGCCTAATAAAACCTCCATTTCCCTTTTTAGATTGTTTTAAAGATATCACACAAAAACACAGTCTAAATGACCTCTTCTTCTGTGAAAGCCACACCCTTCTCTGGGATAGATTCTCTACTCTGTCTTTTGACAACAGAAGGAAATTACCAGAACTGCCATGGAGACCCTCACCTCCTGCTTTGTCTTTACCCTATTCTGGACCACCACTGGCCTTTGACTTCTGTGGGTTAGTAGACATCAAAAAGACACCAATGATTGAATGTTTCCCTCCTGCTACCCTACATAAAGGATTAGTCTTTTCTCATACTTTCATAGGGTTGTCTGAGTGTAGTCTGCATTTACCCAGCAGAGACTTAGTGATAGAATGCAGAACCACATGATCTGCAACCTTCCACAGATTCCATAGTGAATGGCTATGATCATCTCCCCTACAGATAAACAATTATTCATTCCTTCCTGTTTTCCTCAATTATGTACTCCTGACATGCTAGGTAGAGTATTCACAGACACCTCAGCTGCCACCAAGTGAAGAATGGGAATGCTCTTCCTAATCATAAACAAGATTTCCCCCACCCTGAAGCTTGAGGGAGACCTTAACTCCTAACCAACAAATTCTTCCAAAATAAGCTTTTGAACCCCTGACAGTCTCCCTTCAATACTTGTGTATTGGCCAGTAACAAGTTCAACAGATTGTTGAATGGCACAAGACCTTCATCCTACAAATTAGGCTTTGGTTTCCATTCACCTAGCAGTCGGCAACCTTACATAAAACATCACTCACACACTTAACTGTTCACTCTCCTACATCTCAAGGATTGCAGATGCATTCTGTTGTATTGCTATAGTATCTGAGTTTCCGTTTCACTGTTCTGAGTATACTGATGCCTACAGTCTGATTGCTTCTACTGGGGCTTTAGAGACAGTTCTTATATTTTGGGACATAACCTAGCTAACTGACTAAACACTGGATCATTGACTGGTCTTTTGATATGTAGGCCATTTCCCTACCTATCATCATTCCTTAAAAGCTGCCCCAAATCATCTGAAACACAAGTGACATTTCCTAAAAGACAGGATTTCAAGTCTCTCGTTTCTGTTTTCCATTTTGCCTTAGGAACACAGTGATTTCAGAAGTATGTTCTCATACTTGGCAAACACATAGATTCTGGAGATTCAAGATCAGGTTCTCACACTTGAACAGCATGGGCATCTAGGTACTGATGTCTAGTTGTGATTTTGTTGGGTGGGTGTTCTATTTCTTGGTTTCTGTAGGCTTAGAGTTTTTTAAACCTACTTTTAATAAGGGTCCTTAAATGCTTCAACTCCACTTCTAGCTCACTATCCAAAGGTAGAAGAAAGAAGATGGGAAATAAGACAAGGGGATGTGAACCTGTTTAGAAATAGTTCTTTGAGGGCAATTCCAGTCTGTTTGTCAGGATATCAGTAGTCAAGTTCAGTAGTGTCAGGATACCAAACATGAATCAGCAGTGGTGGCATAATCCAGCAGAAACAGCCAGGCCTTCCTCTATTCTGCACGAGTCAGCAGGAATGACAAGAACCAATCAGGATGCCAGGAGAAGTTCCTGCCATGCCTCTCTCAATGAAGTGAAGATCAGCTGATCTTGAGATCAATGAAGTATTGCAAGGCTATCTATGCAAGCATCCCATCTGCCCATTGAGTCCTATTTATATTCTTCCCAAACATCATATGTCCTCATATAGTTCTTGCCTCAGCCAAACACCATTTGAGTCTGCCTCAGCAAGACACCAACACCATGTGAGTCTGCATCACATGACAGAACCGAAAACTTCCACTTTAGGGTTCTGTTGCTCTCTCTGATTCTTAAGAGAGTGTGGTGGCTATGTATTGCCTGGTAGGAAATGCTTCCAAGATCCTGCTAGACATGGAAACTAAGTCCTGGGTAGAATGTGTTTCTGATTCTCTGACTATAATGTTTTGGATTCTGTTAGCACTTTGTCTAGGTTCTACTCCATAGTTACTAGGCAAAATCAGGTGTGCCTGACTCACTATAAAAGGGGCTGCTCATCTCCTCCTCACCTACTTGCCTTCTCACTCTAGCTTGGCCCTCTCCCTCTTGCTCCCCCTCTCTCCCCATTCCCTTCCCTCCTCTCTCTCCATGTGCCCATGGCAGACCTCTACTCCTCTTCTCTCTCTCTCTCTCTCTCTCTCTCTCTCTCTCTCTCTCTGCCTTTCTCTATCTCTACTCCCTCAACTCCCTCTTCATACCCCTAATAAACTCTATTGTATACTATACCATCATGTGGCTGGTCCCTCAGGGGGAAGGGATACCTCAGCATGGGCCCTCGGAGGCAACCCCTTTCCCCACAACTGACTGCACATCCACCAAACATACTCCTTCTCTCTTTATTTTTATAAAACACATAGATTCCCTGGCTGATTTGGCTAGAGGGTTTCCAGGAAGTGATTCCTGGAGTTAGCAACTGAAGCAAAGGGGTGGGTTTTGGAAGAGGACTGTAAGAGATATACCTGATCTACTAGGATACAGGAAGGAAAAGAGAAGGCCTTAGCAAGTGGCCTTCCTCCAAGCCCAGATTTAAGACTTGGGTGTTGGGATTGGGTGACAGGAGGATAGTAAAGATGGCCAGCAAGTTTCTAGGGAGTGCCTGTAGTGGGTGGTAAACATCAATGCACCAAACACATGGCTACCCAAGTTCATAAAAGAAACACTAATACAGCTGTAAGTTACATATTAATCATCACACACAGACAGTGGGAGAGAACCTGATCCAGCTGGGTCTGTCCAGGGCTGAGTGGGATGGTGAGTGTTGACAGCCCCAAAGAAACACACCAGGCTGGGAGTCTTGTCGAAGCAGGAACTCGCTTTATAAAACTAGGCACTTGCTTATACAGAGAAGGCAAGGAGGTAGGCACTTAGGTGTGGGAAGAGATGATGTAGAAGGTGGGGAAGGGTGATGGAGGGTAAGGGCTAACTGACAAGGCCAATGGTAAAGCTTCACATCAGAAATGGTGGGGCAGAGGCAGGGCCAAACAGGTCTCACTGAGTCATCCTGATACGGAAGTGTCTGAGACAGGCCTCAAAACTCGAGCCAGGCTAGGGTTTGTCCTCAAGGCCCAAAACAGGGCCAAAACAGGGCCCAACACAGACAGAACTTAAAAACTTTCTAGAATTGAATGAAAATGAAAATGCAACATGGCCAATTCTAAGAGGCAAGGTCATAGCACTTAATGTCTTCATAAAAAATTAGAAAGATCTCATAGTAGTAATAAGAACATATCTGAAAGTTCTAGAAGAAAAGAAGAAATAATGTTCAAAGGGAATACATGGTAAGAACTAATAAAACGTGTGGGTGAAACAAACTAAAGAATCAATGAAACAGAGTTGATTATTTGAAAATCAATAAAATTAGCAAAACTTCAGCCAAATTTACTAAAAGATAGAGAAGATCTAACTTGTAAAAATTAGAGAGGAAAAAAGGGCATAGAGCAACTGACACTGAGGAAATCCATAGGATCACATTAATCTACTCTAAAAACCTATACAACCTCAATTTGGAAAGTCTAAAAGAAATGGACAGTTATCCTAAAGTATATCACTTACCAAAGTTAAATCAAGATCAGATAAGCAATTTAAACAGACCCATGACCTCTAGTGAAATAGAAGACATAATTAAGTTTCCCAACCAACCAAAGGAAAAAAGAAAAAAGAAAAAGTCCAGGGCAGCATGGTTTAGTGCAGAATTCTAACAGATTTTCAAAGAATAATTAATGCCAATACTTCTCAAATTATTCCACAAATTAGAAATGGAAGAAAAATAACCACTTTCTTTTTCTGAGACAAGTTATCTGGATTCAATGCAATCCCCATAAAAATTCCAACACAATTATTCAAATGAGCTTAAATTTAAGGGGTGTCTTTCAATGGCAGAAAACTTTGTTAGTGTGTAAGGTCCTGGATTCTGTTACTGGGATCCTGCTGCAATCTCCCACAAGCTCCCCAGTTCCTGTGCTTTCTCTAGGAAGAATTTATATGAAACTTTCAGAACATACTGTAGAAGGCAAGCTGCACTAACTGAAGCAAAGCACTCAGCCAAGTAAGAATGAGCAGTGGCCAAGGGATCATTGCATCAACCTTTGTTTTTCAGATAAGCTTTATATATTTTTACTGTGTCTCTTCCCACCCTCCCATGTTTGATTGTATGTTTGTTGAGATCAATCTGTGCCTTAATCCAAGTTATTCCATATTGGGTAAGTCTTGCCTTACCATGACTTGGTCTAAGATATCAAGTTTTCAAGTACTTTTGACTTCATCTTGAAGATGGGGCATGACTATGTACCTAGGTGGACATATGAATGCACCTGATCTATCTGACACCTCCCATGTAATGCAAACTGATAAATGACTTATTCTGTATAAAATTTATTGGGGTGAATTGAAGTTGTAGGAACATGTATATTAAAATATATCAAGGAAATCAAGGTCCAGAATATACTGGGCATGATGTATTAGAGGAATGGGTATATCTTCCTTACCTGGACTTTCTTAGGAGATGGGCAATTATAACAGTTCCCAGCAATCTGTCGACTGACCATATGCTGTGTACATCAAGGATCAATAGGCAGAGAGATCCTGACTGTCCCCAGGATTTCAGTTGAACTTGGTTTCCAATATTGGTATAGCCTACTCAATACCCCAGGCTCTTGTTCACCCATCTGGACCTGCCATCCATCCGTCCGTCCATCCATCCATCCATCCATCCGTCCATCCGTCCTTTCGTCTGGATGCAGTTCTGCCCTTTTCTTTGGCAGTTGTACTCGACTCTGCAGCTTTGTTCTTCAGTCTGTGACACACATAGGCGTGGCTTTTCCAGCTCTTGCACTGCTGCCCAGTTGTTTCCTTGTCTTACAGACTAATTAGCATTTCTCTAAGCTCTCATTCTGACCCTTTGTAGCCATTATATGACAGTGCATTTTCTGTGTGCTATGGGATTTACGATGTAATATTAGTAACTAAGGCTGGATTAAACTGAAGGTGGAGAGTCTGCTCAGAGGTGAAAAGGCCAATCTCTTTTTTCCAGAAGACATATTACCGACACCCACAATTGCCTATAATTCAAGTTCAGGGGATGCAATGACTTCTGGTCTCTACAGGCATGTACACACACACACACACACACACACACACACACACACACAGAGGGTTGGGGAGATGAAGAGGAAGAGGGAGGGGGAGAGAGAGTAGATTGCCCATATTATCAATGAAAACTAAATTACTGCTGGGCAGTGGTGGCGCACGCCTTTAATCCCAGCACTCGGGAGGCAGAGGCAGGCGGATCTCTGAGTTCGAGGCCAGCCTGGTCTACAGAGTGAGTTCCAGGACAGCCAGAGCTATACAGAGAAATCCTGTCTCAAAAAATACCAAAAAAAAAAAAAGAAAGAAAAGAAAACTAAATTACTTAGCAAGTTGCTGCCATCAAAAGAACTGTACCCTGTGAATATATTATTACTTAATTAATTCTTATTTTATAGAAGATGCAAATATGTTCATTTCTGTTTCAGGCATAACACATTTCTCTCTCTCTCTCTTTCTCTCGTGTGTGTGTGTGTGTGTGTGTGTGTGTGTGTAGATAAGAACATAACCTCAGATTATTAGGTGTCATTCCTTAGAAATCTTCCATTTTTTGTTGGAGACAGGATATCTCATTGGCCTAGAACTTTGTCTATTAGGCTAGACTAGCGAGGCAGCAAACTCCCGGTAATCCCGGTATTTCTGACTGTCATCTCACCATGGCTGAGGTTCTCAGTGTTCATCTATGCTTGGCATTCTTTGAGTTCTAGAGATCCAGACTGAGGTCCCCAGACCTAATATGGCATGTTACCAAATGAGTAATATTCCCAACCCTGTATATTCATTTATGTTTTATTCCCTCTGATAATCCGTCCACACAGCAGTCTTCCCTTCTTCCACTCCTCCTTGTCCCCACCACCAAAACTCCTTTCTCTAACCAGATCCACTGCTCCATTGTTTACCTTCAGGAAAAAGCAGGTCTCCCAGTGAGAGTAACTGAACATGAAATAACAAGATGCAATCTGACTAGATACAAACCCTCATATCAAGGCTGGGTGAGGCAACCCAGTAGGAGCAAAATGGTTCCAAGAGCAGGCAAAAGAGTCTAGATACCCCTAATCTCACTGTTCAGTGTCCCACAAAATCCCCTAGCTAAACAACCACAGCATATATGCAGAGGACCTAGCACAGAGCTATGCAGGCTCTGATTGCTGCTTCAGTCTCTGTGAGCCCCTACGACCCTTGCTTAAGTTGATTGGGTGGACTGTGTTCTCCTGACATCCTGAACTCCTCTGTCTTCTACAATTCTTCCTTTCCTTCTTCTGCAGGATTGCCTGAGATCCACCTAGTGTTTGGCTGTGGGTCTCTGCATCTGCTCCCATCAGCTGCCAGAAGAAGCTTTTAATGATGGTTGGGCTTGGCACCGATCCATGAGTATAGCAGAATATCATTTCTGTGACTTTGTTTCCACTCGTATCTGGTTCTGCTCTAGGTCTCTGATTCATCCAGCTCCAAGTTCCTGGCCATCCAGGCAGTGTAGGCATGGGCTCCCTCTAGTTGCTTGAGCCTCTAGTTAGAGCAACCTTTGGTTGAACACTCCTACAGGCTCTGAGCCACCATTGTTGCCCTGGAGCTTCTCACAGGCAGAACAGGTGTGGGTTCAAAGTTTTGTGTCTGAGTTTGTACCCCAGTACCACTACTGGGAGTCTCACTTGGCATTTCGGGCTCCATATTCTCCTTTCCTAGGAGTCCTCTCTAGGGTCACCCCCACAGGATCCAGGATGTTCCCACACTGCGCCCCATTCCTGTTGTCACTCCTTCCCCAAACTGTTCCCACCCATAACTGCCCAAGTCCACCTATACTGTCTATTCCATTTCCCCTTCCCAGGGATATCTGTGCATCCCCCCAGCCCCAGGCTGTCCTTTGTAACTTAGCTTTTCAGTGTCTGTGGACTCTAATGTGCTTATCTTTACCTAAGAACTAATATCCAGCTATAACTGAGTACATACCATGTTTGACTTTCTGGGACTGGGTTGTCTCACTGAGGATTTTTCTTTTAGTTCTATCTATTTGCCAACAAATTTTCTGATATTATTTTTAACAGCTGAATAGTACTCCATTGTGTTAATATACTACATTTTCTCTATTGATTCTTCAGTTGATGGACACCTAAGCTGTTTCCAGTTTCTGGCTATTATGAACAAAGCTTTTTTTTTTTTAATTTATTTTTCATACTTTATTTACATTTCAAATGTTTCCCCCTTTCCAGATCTCTTCTTTGGAACCTCCCCATTTCTTCCTCCTCCCCTGCCACTATGGGGGTAGTCTCCCATCCACCCACCCACCCACCCACTCTCGTTTTCCCTCCTTGGCATTCTCCTATACTGGGGGAATCTAACACCCTCAGGCCCAAGGGCCTCTCCTCCCCCTGATGTCTAACAAGACCCTCCTCTGCCGCATATGTGGCCAGCACCATGGGTTCTTTCATGTGTATTCTTTGGTTGGTGGATCAGTCTCCAGGAGTATCAGAGGGGTCAGGCCAGATGCCACTGCTGCTACCTCCATGGGGCTGCCAACTCCCTCAGCTCCTTCAGTCCCTTCTCCAAGTCCTCCATCTGGGACCTCACACTCAGCCCTACTGTTGCTGTGAAGTGACTCTTGGGCATTTCAAACTTTTGGGCTAATAACCACTTAACAGTGAGTACATACCATGTTCATTCATTTGTGACTGCGTTACCTCACTCAGGATGATATTTTCAAGATCCATCCATTTGTCTGCGAATTTCATGAAGTCATTGTTTTTAATAGCTGAGTAGTATTCCATTGTGTAAATGTACCACATTTTCTGTATCCATTTCTCTGTTGAGGGACGTCTGGGTTGTTTCCAGCTTCTGGCTATTATAAATATGGCATCAAAATGAACAAAGCTTTTATGAACATAGTTGAGCGAGTGTTTAGGTTTTAGGATGGAGCATCCTTTGGGCTCAGAAATGGTATGGCTGGGTCTTGAGGTAGATCGATTTCCAATTTTTCTGAGAAACCACTATATTGATTTCTGAAGGGGCAGTGCAAGTTTGCAGTCCCATCAGCAATGGAGGAGTGTTCCCCTTACTCCTCATCCTCACCAGCATGAGCTGTTACTTGTTTTTGACCTTAGCCATTCTGACAAGTGTAACATGGAATCTCAGGGTTGTTTTCATTTGCATTTCCCTGATGGCTAAGGATGCTGAACATTTAAATACTTCTTAGTCCTTAGAGATTTCTCTGTTGAGAGTTCTCTGTTCAGATCTGTACCCCATTTTAAAATTGGATTATTAAGTTCATTGATGCATACTTTCTTGAGTTGTTTATGTTTTGGATATCAGCCCTCTGTCACATGTCGAGTTGGTGAAAACCTTTCCTCATTCTGTAGGCTGCTGTTTTGTCCTATTGCTTTGCCTTACAGAAGCTTTTCCATTTCCTGAGTCCTATTTATTAATTGTTGATTGTAGTATCTGTGCTATTGGTGTTCTGTTCAGGAAGTCATCTCCTGTGCCAATGTGTTCAAGGCTATTCCCCACTTTCTTTTCTATCATATTCAGTGTTTTATGTTAAGGTCTTTGATTCATTTGCACCTGAGTTTTGTGTAGGGTGATAAATATAGATCTATTTGCATTCTTCTATATACCGACATCCAGTTAGAACAGCACTACTTGTTGAAAATATTTTCTTTTTTCCCTTGTATATTTCTGGTTTCATTATAAAATATCAGGTGTCCACACAGGTGTGTGGATTTATGTCTGGGTGTCTGGGTCTTTGATTCTATTCCATTGATCAACCTACCTGTTTTTATGCCAATACAGTATTGCAGTTTTAGTTCCTGTTCTATAAGCTATTAATTATGAGAGTAGAGTCCATCCTGATGACCTTCATTCCAGCTAACAACTGACTATCTGCTGAGAAGACTCAGTCCTTAGCACTACAAAAAGAAATAAAAACAATTACCTTCAGCAGTATTATACTAGAAGATTGCAGAGAGATCACAACCATGTCTCAACAACAGATGAGAGAATCTTGCCTCTGTCCTGTGTTGTCTTCCTACTTATTGAGTCAATTCTATCTCAAATGATACATTCAAATAACTTATAGATGAGGTCTGTTGTACTCTGAAAAACTATATTAAATGACTAAGAAAATCTTTATAGATGATGACAATAAAAATATCAATATTTGTGTTGGCATTTTAAATAAAGTTGGGTTAACAAATTATAAAACAAGAAAAGTTTTAAATTAGTACATCATTTAGGTCTTTATAATATCTTTAAAAATGAAGTCTTAATTCAATGGATACACTCAAATATTATAAGTAGATGCTTTAACTACTCTGTTTAC
Source organism: Rhynchomys soricoides (assembly GCA_019843965.1). Classification (NCBI taxonomy): domain Eukaryota; kingdom Metazoa; phylum Chordata; class Mammalia; order Rodentia; family Muridae; genus Rhynchomys; species Rhynchomys soricoides. Next base: position 5,034,588 of record JADRCH010000030.1, read on the forward strand.
ATTTATCTTTTCACATCTCATTTAGTGTATCAAGTTAAGTTCAATTCTAATTGATGATAATATAATTAATTGTTTGAACATGGCCATTTTCCAGAGAATAAGAAGAGGCAGAAACACGGAGGCTTGGAACCAGATGTATACTGTTAGAAAGTCAGACAGGCCAAGACATGCTGTCATCTGGGGAGAGTTAGGTGAGAAGCTTTTATCTTGAGATGCAGGGCTGTTTATTATTCATTTGTTAGTAAATATCAAATTTTTACAAAGTTTGTTTGTAAAAAAATATCAGGCACAACTCTTAATTTCTATCCACTCAATGGAAAGTCCTACACTGATTCACTGAAAATGAAGAAATATTTGATGCAAAAAAGGAAAAAAAAGAAGGAAAGAAAATTCACTGAGTTCATTGAGCTTAAATTGAGCTGATAGTGGCTGTGCACATCTGAAACCTCAGCACCCAAGAGATTAAGGTAAAGAATACCTAAGAGATACTTAAGAGTCTAGCCTGGGCTACAAAGTTAGACTGGCCTAAAGAAAAAAAAAAAAAAGAAGTAAAATCATATATTCAGTTCTAGAAGTAAAATTTTGTTGTAATCACTTAAATTTCCTGAAGTCAGTATTTAAGTAAAAGCACTACCATTCTAATATCAAATAAATATAGCTTTAGTGAATTGAAAATACAAAGTATTTGTTTAGTTCGTATTCTATTTTTGTGAAAAAAAAAGAAAAAAAAAACAGCCTGAAGAAGGGTACTTATAAAAGGAAGCAGATCAGGAGTTCAAGGTCGCTTTTGGATACATAGTGACTTTGAGCCTGAGTAACTTCGGCTCAAAGCAACAAAGTAAAATGAAATATAAGTTGCAGATACAAAATGAAGAGTCAGTTATGTCACCTGAAACAAGCAAAACTGAAATATGAGATAGTTTAGTCAAAAACAGAAAAACTCATGTAATAACCTTAAGAAATCTAAATAAGCACATTAATATCGAAGTTTTCAAGACAAAAATTGTACTCAGATAATTGAGCTTCAGAATGTGTGAGGCGAATAATAAAAGAGTTACAAAAGAAACCAAGAAACCTATAATCATAACAGGGGATTTGCCAGCAGACAGAGGATTAATGGGAACACAGACTTGAACATCAAAGTCATCATGATCTGACACACAGCCATAGACAACAGCAGCCAACAATGGCACCGTAATGCAGTTCACCTGGGATGTTCATCATTATGGGCCATTTAGTAATCTGTAACATGTCTTAACAATAGCCAGAAAGTGGAAGCTTTGCATGCTGTTCTCTAACTAACACATAAGTAGAGATAAAAACTGGAAACAGTGTTCAGTGGCAATGTACTTGCCTGGGGTGTTCACATCCTGGATTCCATCCCTAGCACAAGGAAACACAGAGAAACAGTTTAAAAATGAAAGGCAATTGTCACAGTTTTATCTCTGGCACCTGGGAAGCTGAGGCAGGAAGATCAAGTGTTCAAGACAAACTGAACTATGTAGCATGTTTGATGCTAACCTAGGCTATCAGACCCTGTTTCCAAAACAGAGAGAGAGAGAGAGAAAGAGAGAGAGAAGAAGAGAAAAGGAGGAGGAGGAGGAGGAGGAGGGAGGGAGAGCAAGCATAGAAGGGAATGCCATAAACAATACATTCAGACAAATCACAAATCAAATATGAAAATTTAAATTATACACATATCAATGTGTATAAATGGAACAATAAAACAAATAAAGTCATTTGTTGATGTTAAAATATCAATACTTAGATAATTATAGTTGCAATAATTTATACTGTGAAGTAAAAACAAAATATACATACATTAATTATTTCTGGACTAGCCCAATAAGAAGCTAGAAAATATAAAAAATCAACTATTAACCAAAGAGGAGGAAAACTAGGAGACAAATAAATAATTAGGTGATGGAGAAAAGTAACCATGGCAAAACTAGATTCCTTTAAGAAACTACTAACAAATTACTAACAAAGCTGAACAAGAGAAGAAAACAGCGATATCTAATCTAAGGACTTGCCAACCCTCCAGGCACAGACTGAACAATTAGTAATGGGTTTTAAACTAACTTCCTTGAAAAATAAAACTCACCAAAAGACCTCCATAGACATATGTATATTGCATAAATTGTCTAATGAGAAGACAGTCACTGACAAATATTAAGACTTGGATGCTGTCACCAGAAACTAAATCAATTATTTAAGGAATGAATAACATAATAATCATGCAAGGGTTCACAAAATTCAGGTGGCATGGATATTCCCCAGTGTGTCTTATCAAACAACATGATCCTTTCACTAAAAGATATTAAGAGACATGAAATTTAAAGCCAACAACATTTTAGGATACAGATGAGGAAATCTGTACAAAAATCTAAATTTATTTAAATCCAATAATATCAACAAGAATAATATATCATGAAGAGGAAATTTGTATTTAGTATCAAAAATCAATTAAACTAGTGTTCTAAAGGTCACATAGAAGATAATTTCCTAAACTTACTCATGAAGAAACTGTTGAAGGGCACAAATGTTACCGCACTGGATGGAAATACTCATTGGCTCCCTTTGGTCACGATGAGTGTATAAAAAGCTACCTTTATCACTTTCATCGAACTTTGTCTTCAGAAAGTTTTAACAATCATTGTAAAATAAGTAACAGACATAAAGGACAAGAAGTGAAGCCATCTCTGTGGATGACTTGCTGTCTTCATAGGGAAGCTCAAGAAGGCTCAGGGAAATAGATAGAAAAAGTGGGCAAGTTTACAAAATCCACAAGCAACAAGGAGATAAAAAATTCCATCTGTATATTTATAAAATAGCATCAAATTGTTGATAAGAATATTAATCAGATTGCCATAATTACAAGTGTCAATGTAAAACACTATGTCATATATTTAACAAAAGACTTGAAAATGTCAATATTGAATTCCATTTGTTAAGACATCTTATCTTCCAATACTCATGTTTGAATAGTTAGAAATATCAATACTGTGTAATGTCAGTTCTTCCCAAATCAATTTATATACTTAATACCATCCAAGGCGAAGCCCCAAAAGATTCTTTGTCAACATCCACAAGTTCATTTAGAAATTTTATAGCTGCTCAAACAACATATAATTTAATAGTTATCCAAAAGGCTAAGGAAACCCAAATTCTCCTTATATTCTGAACAATTTGGGGGAGCCAACATGGTAGCTTAGAAGTTAAGAGTGATGTAGCACAAGCCTGGTGACATAACTCTGAGTCTAGAGACCATGTGAAAAGCCAGATGCAGCCTCGAATATACGCAACTCCAGCACTCCCACGGAGAAGGGAGGCAGAGAAAGGAGAGTCTCCAAAAATCTCTGGGAGACACACACACACACACACAGAGAGAGAGAGAGAGAGAGAGAGAGAGAGAGAGAGAGAGAGAGAGA